>OZ007599.1:258214715-258814715 GCA_963931845.1 Maratus michaelseni
TTATAACAATACTAAAACAACAAAACAAACTGAATAACAAAGCAAACATTTGATTTTTAATACATATTTTTAACTGAATTGCCCAAAAAGAAATCGAAAACTAAATTTTATAATTACCTTGATGAAAGCTTTGGCTTTGGTTAATAAACCTAATGTTGTATGTCTGCTGGATTCAGGACCTAAAGGAACCAATTCCTTTAGCTTTTCAAGGCAGTTCCTCAGGTGAGCTCGTCTATAACAACAACAACAACTCTTAATAATTAATTTTCATATATATATCAATAGTATTAAAATTAGTAGCCATATTCTTACCTATTTTTTTCTAATTCATTATGAGTAGATCTGAAATTTACAAACATATGTCAGAAATTTAATAAAGCATTGGAAAGTATTTTTCTACAATGTACAGTGTAAATTGGCATATAAACAACAAAGATATATTTACACAGAAAGAAAATAGAACTTGTTAATAAAGTTAAGTTTATGATATTTTACAGTTTTAGACAATTAATATCTTCCCAAAAATCTTAATTTAATGCTTTTAAATGTTTTTATTATATTCAATTTAAATTTCATGCAAAAAATTGAACACTGATTTGGAAATATTGCTGTTACTCAAAAAAAAAAAAAAAAAAAAAAAAAAAACTCATTCAAAATTTGAGAACTTCATTCTTTTGAGAGCTGCTTGAAACAAGTCAAAAAATGATTATAACCTTTATAAAGTAAAACTATAGTTAGAATGTACAGTGCTTTGTATTTTTAATTGCGAAGTAAAATATTTATACATATATAAGTATATTCAGGGAAGGGGAGGCTAGTGAGTTGCATTGTTTGCAACAGGCATCAGGTCAACAGGGTTTTTCTGAGTTCAAAGAAAAGTAATGATTTTCTGATCAAAAGTTTTCTTAATGTTTTTATTAGATTTCTTTTAGTATTACTAATGTAATAATAATGTACCATTTTATGTAATAAATAAAATATTGCTCCTACAATCTGTTACACCAAAAAAAGTTTTAGCTTTCACTTATCATTTCTTCTCTTTTCCATTATGCTCACTGTGGATGGTCAGGGAAGGATAGGGTGGGATTCAGAGGTCACAGATGGACTTGAAGAAATCCCTTTATGGAGATTTAAAGTTCAATGTACAGATAATGGGACATGTAAGGGGGCTCATTATAATCTCTACTGATTCCTGCTGTTTCTTTCAAAAGCCTGGAGAAAATTGCTGAATTGTATTACCCTATAAAATTTTTAACTCGATCAAACAATTTTCTTTTTACATTAATACTTCCAAAAATTGTCTACTTCTCTACTAGGTAAATAAACACATTGTTCAAAAAACTTCTGTTACGTTTTCTAGGAAAGGAAGTATAACTTGAAGCTGAAATTCGATTTTACTTTTGTTTAGACCTCTACCTTATCAAAATATTAATAAGCAATTTCCATTGATGCTTATGAAGGGTTTGTTACAGTCATATTTTATTTAATGCTTTTGAACATAGTTGAAAGAATTTATGACTTTGGTTGTCAGTCTGTCTGTATCTTCGCACTTTACTTTTTGTAATATACTTTGAGTGCCATGAAATTGAAACAGGTTATTGATGTTTAGTATAACTCATTGAAAATGGAGAGTGTACCATTTATCATTTCTTTACAGGGACATATAAAAGAATATGTAACATAATGTAACCTTACTTCTCATTTTAATTTCATTAAAGAACATTTTTACTAAGTATTTTATTACAGTATGGGATCTGTTATCTCAAGCTCTGAAAACTCGAATGCAAAACGATAACAAAAGTTAATTTCAAAAACGTAAAAAAAATATCACGAAATTCTTCAGTTAGTTGTGAGAAAATCGTGAAATTCGTCCATCAATTGAGTGGAAAAAAACAGTAAGTTTCGCCAGTAAATTGTGGGAAAAAATCTGGAAATTCACCAATAGTTCATGAGAAAATATAGCAGTTAATCGGTCGCGTGGAAAAATGTGAAATTCGGCAGTCAGTTCTAAAGAAAAACATTACATTTGTCGATAAATTGCAAGGAAAACCACAAAATTCATCCATTGGTAGAAAGAAAGTATCACGAAATTCATCAATCAGTTGCAGAAAAAAATAGCAATTTTCGCCAATTGGTCACAAGAAAAAGATGCAAAATTCACCAATCCAAAGTAGCTAGATATTGTGAAACTTGTCAATCGATCACAGAAAAAAAAATCTAGAACTACTCAGTCGATTGTCAGAAAAAAATTATAAAATTCTTCAATTGGTTTCGGGAAACTTATTGCAAAATTCTTTGATTGGTTGCAGAAAAAATTCACAAAATTTGTCTGTAAACTGAGATAAAAATATCCGACATTGCAATTAAAATTTGTTAATCGGTCGAAAAAATCCCAAAATTCGTTGATTGGTGAAAAAAATGAAAAAATTTCGTGAAGTTCTACTGATAAAAGGGGATTTTAAACAATTGAGCTCAAAATGTTTTTGGAACATGGTGCAAGAGTGCCCTTTTGGAGAATAGTGTGCCTTTTTTTAAGACTTCCACTCAGCGGCCCTTTTGTTCTAGAGTCAACACAAAGAAAAAAATTAATAGTGTTATTGCTTGCATTCATTAATTTACAAATTCAATAAATAAATATACAAAATTATGGTGCAAGAAATATTACGATAAAAAGCATTAAAAATGGATGAGCAACTGATATGTTTCACTGAACAACTGATTTTTCCACATTAGTAACAGGAATCCGGTTTCAATCATTAAGCCCAATAAGGTAAATTTTGTCCTCTTTTTAATAAACTTTATTTGGAATTTGTACAGTGATTTTTGAATTTTTTCTGTTTTTTTTATGCTGATGTTTAGGCATTTTTAAATGGAATCCAGTTTCAATTTTTTAGCCTAATAAATAAAATCTTGTCCCCTGTGATTTTTTAATTTTTCTAGTATGTATATGTTTTTTGAATTTTTTGAGATTTTTACTGTTTTTTCATGACATTTCTTTGACATTCATAAAAGGAATCCAGTTTCAATCTTTTAGCCCAATATAATAAACTTTATGCTCTACAACTTTTGAATTTTTCAAATTATTATTATTATTTTTTTAATTTAATTTAATTTTTTTTGGCATTCTGTGACAATTTTTTACATTCGTAAAAGGAACCTGGCTTAAATCTTTTAGCCCAGTGTAGTAAATTTTATACCCTGTGTTTTTATATATTTTTTTGAAGAATTTATGAGAATTTTTTTTTTTTTTTTTAATTCCACAGCAATTTTTTAACATTCACAAAAGGAACCCAGCTTGAGTCTTTTAGCCCAGTATAGTATTTTTTTTTTTTTTTTTTTGTAATTTTTTTCATGCTTTGTGCCGATTTTACAACATTTATTTGGGTTTTGCAGTGATTTTTTGACATAGATTAAAGGAACCTGAATCATTTAGCTTTATAAATTTTATCATCTACAATACTTGAATTTTTTGTGCATTTTTAAATCAGATTTTAGCATTTTTTTGCATTTTGTGGTGATTTTTTTATATTCATAAAAGGAATCTGGTTTAAATCTTGTACAGTATAGGATCCATTATGAAGAATTTTGAAATGCAGAAAAAATTTCACTCAAAAATTTTCTGAATTTGTAAATTTGTACTAAAATTTTACAGATACCGGAAATTTTTCAAAAATTTTACAGATTCCTAATTTTTTAAGTTCATTGTTTCAATGTGTTTGTTAACCCTTAAAATAATATATTACTTCAGTAGCATAGGTGAGGGACTGTAGAACTCCTCCACCCTCGATATTAGAAAAATTATTTTTCTGACAAATTTTAATTTTCAATTAATTTATATAATGTTTTGTTTAATAAAAGAATTCGACTATGCCACTGTCATTTGAATACACATGGAATAGCAAAGTTTTATATATTTGCTTCTGCCCTTACTTCTCTTACATTCCAGAATGATCTGCCCATGGTTTCCAGGTTTTACCAGTAGAATTTTCAAAAACGGGTAAAAATCGCCATGGGAAAATTTTTCCTGGATAGTCAGCAAAATCACTCAAATTGTGCGAAAAAAAACCCAATATTAAATTTGTGCACACAGTTGACAAATAATGCATACAAACACAAAAGTAAGTATTATAAACAAAATCAGGGATGCCACTGATTCAATTTGTAGATGTTCAGAGATGTTCTTAGAGAGAGACACAAGCAGTGGCACAGCCAGAATTCGGTTCTAGGGGGGGTTTTGAGTTTCTGATAAAGTTGGTCGCCGGTTATATGAATCACCAGTTAATGGAATCAGTCTTTTAAATGAATGAAATCATAATGCTTTTTTCTGCAATTTATGTTGGTTATGGTTCATTTAAACAGTGTTTACAATATTAGAGTTACAAACTATAAAATGTACCAATGAAATAACACAAAAGTAGATTAGATTTATAAAGTGTTTAAAAATGATGAGGAGCAAACTTTAAAATGGAAGAGCATAGTACAGCAAATAATTTTTACATAGAAAATAACAGAGTTGCAATCCATTTGTTCAATCAAAAATCCACAAGGTTTCATTACAAGAGAATTCTTATTCCTAACTTTAATAATAATGAAGCAATTTTAACAAAATTTTCAATAGACTTACTTACCTTGCTTTTTGCCAAATATAACAACTCAATTAAGGTAATCGATGTTTTGGAATGTAGTTGATATTAAACACAGTATTGCAGACTAAATTACTGTGCCCTTACAGTACTTTACATGACATCGAATTTTGCATTATCTAATGTAAATCTGATGAAAATTTCGTTAAAATATATTTATTATTCTTAAAGTTCTCTAAAAATATCTGAGTTTGAATTGAAGTCGTATCTATCCCAATATTATAAAACAGCAACATTTGTTCTTTTTGAAGGGGTGAATTCTGGAACTACAGAACGGATTTAAAAGGTAATTGGTCATATGTGAGTTTTATTCGCGTACAAAGGGTTCCACACAAAATATCAGAACTGTTCAAAGACAATATGCTCACATAGTCACATACCTAAATTAATAATATATGCCATAATTTAATTTTATTGGTATTGGAATGAAAAACAATGAATATATCTCTAAAACAAAGACCTTGTACAGAGTTTAAACTTAGCTGAGAACTAATCACGCTTCGGAAGAAGTTGCTGAGTTTCACACGAAAAGTTACTTGTCAATCATATTTGACGTAATAGTAGATAATTTTCAAGCATTTAAAAAAAGTATTCTGAACAACGAGAGACTTTCCAATTCATTTTCAAAAAGTCCTTCCGGCCTGTACCGGGAGGAAAAGGTAGCTTTCCTATATCTTCGTTTTAAAATTTTAGCTAATGTTACACGAAAACAGCAAGTTAAAATGCAAAGAAACGTTTACAAAAGATTCGTTAATACTGAATTTGAATAAGAAATTCGCCAAACTATTGAGCAATAGCCAAATTGGCTTCATTTATGAAGACTTATTTTGGTCGCCACATTTGGCGATATTTCGCCAAATGTTGCCAATTTTGGCGCTAACGGATATGAATATATAGTTTTATGCGTATGATTGGGAAAATTATTACAACAATGAAAGAAAAAAATTTGCGAGTAATCGCGTTAATGTGCTGTTTTGTTTCAAAATGTCAGCCACCCTAGAAATTCAAACTGCTCTATCTCAGCCATTTTTTAAGATAGAGGTAAACCAAAAAATGCTCTGGAATCCTTGTATCAAGTCCTAACACGTAATTGAAAAATAAATTTGAATTTTTTTGTATATTTATTTTAGTTTTAAATTTTTAAATGGCCGCCATCTTGAAACAAAATGGCGGACCAAGCTGGCCAACGAGCTCTGTCGAGACATTGGTTAGCTTAATACACACAATTGGTTTCATCGAAATTGATTTATAAATACGAGCGTTATCGTATGACATAGGTCAGATATATATATAGGGTCAGTCATAATTCCCTCCGGGGTTTCGAAACGTTATAGTAAAAAAACGAAGACGAATATGAAAAAAAGAAACATATGAAATTATTCAAGTTTTACTTACATACATTACAGGTGTTCTATGTGTGAACCCTTGGTCACACGGCATACATCATGCGATAGTCCAGTTCCTGCCATACTCAGTTTCTTTAAATTTCCGGTACCACACATGAATTGTTTTGTCAGTTGGTCCCTGTTTTCGATATTTATTACGAAAGGCCCGTTGAACTGACATCACTGATTCAGATTTAAAGAAACGGAGTATGGCAGGAACTGGACTATCGCATGGATGTATGCCGTGTGACCAAGGGTTCACACATAGAACACCTGTAATGTATGTAAGTAAAACTTGAATAGTTTCGGAATAATTTCATATGTTTCTTTTTTTCATATTCGTCTTCGTTTTTTTACTATAACATTTCGAAACCCCGGAGGGAATTATGAATAACCCTGTGTATATATATATATATATATATAAATCAACATTTGAACGGAGGGTGGTTTTGGGGTCTGGGGGTCATGATCGGTGAAAATATATCGCAATTTTCCGGAACTGCTTTCCTCCGAACGGCTGCAATAGGTAGCTTTATACTTTTTTGTATTGAAAGCTACCTAAAAGGAAAACATATGCAGGCGTGATAATTCAAGTGATTTGTTAACGAAAAGATTTTTCATAATAAATTAATCATACCTATATTGAATTACAGGCGATTGTTGCCTCAAACTTACTTACTCTTAATGTCTTAGAATTATTTTTCAATATTTGAATTCTGTTGGTATGAAAAATGACTATCATGATTCGTCTTACCTAAAGCAAATATCTTGTACAAAGTTTAATCTTAGCAGTGTGTCAAGCGCGCTTCAAAAGTAGGTCGCAAAGTAGCAACACTGTTTTGATCCATGCAGTTTTTTTTCTAGATGGGTCTTTAATTAATATATCAGCTACTTACAGACATTTTTTCGAAAATCACTACCAACAATCCTTACATGATTCAGCGTCGATAATCATTAACTCCCCGCTGAGCGCCAGAAGAATAAGACACATGACTGATCTTATAATATTTCCGTTTTTATTTTTCAAATATGGAACCTTAATAATATTGTCAAAATTCTGTTAACCATCTCCTCTCTTACATAGGCTATATTTTATACAACAATTTCCAAACAATTTTTTCGGTACATCAAGTTTCAAAGGAGTTACAAAAACAAAAAACATTCTAAAATTGCACTTTCTACGATATTGTTGATTCTAAAAATTTGGTCTAGCGGTTACTTTAAAAAGATGTAAATGCTCACTAAAAATGGCTTCTAAAAAGTTAAAAATTTAAAAAGGGAAAAGGAGCAGGAAACGTTCTAAATTACAATTTATTTGTACAGTTAGGGCAAGAAACATCAAATTTGGGCATGGTTGTTACTGTAGAGACTCAAATGCTAGCCCAGAACAGTTTGCAGGAGCAAAAAAACGTTCTAAAATTGCGATTTGTGTGATACAGTTGGTATAGAAGCTTGGAATTTGGCATGGTGGTAACTTTTGGGATGTAAATGCTCTCTAAGAACGATTTCTAAGAAAATTGTAAATTTTAAAAGGATGAAATAAACTGAAAACGGTCTGAAAATGATCTAAAAACATGTAATTAGAAATTGTTTGTGCTAGATATGTGAAATTTGGCACAGCTGTTACTCTAGAAATGTAAATGCTCATTCAGAACAGTTCTCTAAAAATTCGAAATGTAAAAGAATGAAGGACAAAAAAGTTCTAAAATTGCGATTTGTGTGATACAGTTTGTAAAGATGCTTATTTTTTGACATAGTGGTTACTTTTAAGATATAAATACTCGTTCAAAATGGTTTTTAAAAAATTCGAAATTTAAAAATGTGAGATGAACAAAAAACGTTCTAAAAATGTTCTAAATTATAATATAATTAGAACTTTTAGGACTAGAGTCTTGAAATTTTATATGGATGTAAGTTAAGAGACATAAATGCTCGCCCAGAATTTATTTTTTTAATTCGAAATTTGAAAGATTGCAAGAGTAAGAAGCATCCTAAAATTGCTATTTATGTGATACAATTGGTATGGAAACTAGGAATTTGGCATGATGATTACTTTTATGTAGTAAATGCTTCCTTATAACATTTTTTTTTAATTCAAAATTTAAAAGGATGAAATGAGCAGAAAACTTTCTAAACACGTTTTAAATTATGATTTAGTTGAAACTGTTAGTGTTAGAAACTTGAAATTTAGTATAGAGATTACTTTTAAGATGCAAATGCTCGGCATAAAGAGTTTGACAAATGAAGTATAGTCTTTAAATTTGTGTACAAACCCCCTACAAAACAAATGATTCAAAATAAACACTGATTGCAAAAATCTGTTCACAATCGAAAAATAGCTTTTTATAACTTTAAAGTACTTTTTATTAGTTCTTACTTTTGCAAAGATTTTTCACATAGCTTGGTCTTAGTAACTGAGAGCAAAAAACTTACAAAGTTTATGTTTTATTTTTTCCCTGGAATTCGATGGCCTGCTATTGCTTCGAACATGGAACAAAGGCAGAAATGCAATTAAGAAATGGCCCACTGTATACTATATAACTCAAAGTGTCGTGTGGCAGTGGTGACGAAACCTGACTATACTATTATGATGTGCCGACTAAGTCTCAAAACAAAGTTTGAGTCTTTGATGATGAGGACACACCGGTAGCTGTCTGAAAATCCCGATCTGTCAAGAAAAAAATGATAGCTGTATTTTTCAAATCGAGTGGAATTGTTGAGCGTATCGTTTTGGACACACAGAAGACAGTTACAGCTATGTGGTACACTGAACAGTGCCTCCCTAAAGTCATGGAATCTTTGAAGAACCTATGACCGAAGTCATGAATGAACACCTGGTTCCTCCATCATGACAACGCTCCAGCTCACCGGGCCAAAGCCTGCACGGAATATTTTGCCACTACAGGACTGAAACTTCTTGAATACCCTCCTTACAGTCCAGATCTTTCCCCCTGTGACTTCGTACTGTTCCCGTATATGAAAATGAAGCTGAAAGAGATTCGGTTTTCCAGTGATGAGGCACTTTTGAGGATGTGGGACAACGAGTTTGCCTTACTCCCTAGTGAAACTTGCCAGAGCTAGTTTAAGGACTGGTTTTGGAGGATGGAGAACTGTATTGTTTGTAACGGAAATTACTTTGAAAAAGTTTGATAAATAAATCCATATTGCAAAACTTTCCTAGTACCCTTTATATATGACCCTTCTTTTACTATAAGACTTTTCGACAAAGTGACACAGTCCAAATAACCAGTTTTGACTTTGACTTAACTGATGCATGTAATATGCGCTTTCACAGTTTTAAGTAGAATTTTCGCCATTAAATTGAATCACATTGTTGAATAGAATTTGAATTAACAAATCGGCGGACTCTGCCAAGGCAGAAAGGCCAAAAAATTTAATTTTAACTTTAGTTTTGATTCATATATACGGCAATTATAATAATTTTTTTTAGCTCTGGGGGGGGTTAACCCCCCCCCCCCCCCTTGGCTGCGCCACTGGACACAAGATATGGGCATATAATTATTCTGCCAAGTATTAACTTTTGACCAAATTCTTCAATCAGTCACGGGAAAAAAAAAAAAAAAAAAAAAAACAGAATTTAGTGAAACTGTCACGGAAAACAAAAATCGAGAATTTCATCGAACAACCTCTGAAAATTTTTTGTGAAATTTGCAAATTTAATGTAAGAGCCATGGGGAAAAAAAATCGAGAATTTTGTCAAACAATTGTAGAAAAAAATCTCAAATTTTAAAAGATGATCACGGAAAATATCTCAAATTTCATTAAGAGATTGTGTAAAAACATAGCAAATTTCATCAATCAGTTGCAGAAAAAAAATTGTAATTTTTAGGTGCGTTCATAATTATATAAATATGTAGCACCTATAGTCGTCGTCTAGTCTGTCTGCATATAACAGTGCAAAAACTACCCAACTGAATGGTTTGAAATTTAATATATATAATCGTTGCAGAATTTTGTCGAGTCATTTCAAATTTTTTGAAAATCGAATCAAAACTTAAAAAGATAAAAGTTTTCTTCATTCTATTAAATCTTATCATACGTAATCTATATGATAAAAGTGCAAGTCATGTGACTGAGGAAAACAAATACGGCTAACTACAACTTTTTCCATATGCCATGCGGCCATTTTTATTAAAAATTAATTTTTCAAATAAAATTGCATAAAAATTACAGTTTTAGAAAGATCGTAAAAAAAAAATTGTTTGCTTGAGAGATGAGTTACATTTAAAAATGTATAGATTCTGAGATAACTTCAGTGAAAATTAGTTTAACAGTCGAATATCTCCATCCATTAAAGAAAATAAACAAAAGATTCATTCATCAGGAGTCATAGAAATATTAACCATGGAGGTAATCATTCACAAAGCAAGATCTCCAATGTGAATTTACAGCTCTGTCTGGCGTCGAAAAAAAAAAAAAAATTGCATCTGTAAACATAATATAATAAAAAAAAGGCATCCTCATTTCGTTCATAGCAGACGATAGAATTAATTTCACTGTAATAATAACGGTGATTTTTTACATTGTAAAACTAGTTATAGCACAAAATGAACACCTCATTTGTCACGTTTAATGTACAATTTCCAACTTGTTGTTAATTGGTCCAGATGAAAAAAAAAAAGGATTTTGTTAAATTAGTACAGAAAAAAAATTATGAATTTCGTCAATCACTCGTGCAAATTTCATCAATCAGTTGTGGATGAAATTATGAATTCCATCATTTGGTCATAAAAAAAGATCAAGAATTTCATCAGACAATTGCAGAAAACTATTGCAAATTTCGTGAAGCATTGTGAAATGAAATCACAAATTTTGTCAGTCAGTCGAGGAAAGAATCGCAATTTTTGTCCAATGGCTGTGAAAAAAGAATTGCCAATTTTGTCGAACATATCCATCATGAGGTTGCGGAAAAAATATGAAATTCAGGAGGGGAATTCCGAAATTTGGGAGGACCTGAAATCCAGAAAATTCCAAAATCTGGAAAGTCTTCGGTCCCGAGGTTTCCGGAGAATGGGTCCTGTACTGTAGTCTAATGGAGTAATTTGGTCCTTTACGATTTCTGATTTTTTTTATGCAGTTTTTACTGTCTTTTCGAGGTTTGTAGTGATATTTTGACAATTTTTTCTGAACAGGACTTGCTGATAAATTTTACTACTGCCGTGATTAAATTACCATTGCAAAATTGGTAACTATAGCAATGTGAATGACCAAGCTAAAAATCTGAATTAATCTGCGTCAGAATAAAAAATCATGATTCATTTGTTTCGAGACCAAATTTTCTTTCTTGAATAACATTTTTAGGTCATATAATTAGTTAAAAAATTAACTTTATTTATGTTGGTGTTTACCTTTCAAAATATACATATATTGCATAAAGAATGCACATCGGACACAATGAATTTCTAATTACGTTGCATCGAGAAAAATAATCAAAACATGCTGCAAAAGCAAAAATTCCTTTTTGGTTGGTTTGTAAATTGTTTGTTAGTGTACGATTACATCTACAATGCTCAGGAAAAGTATTATTGATCCATATAACATAATAATCTTTTGAGGCCATGAGAATCATAGGCGTAGAGTTGTATGGGCCCATGGGGCTCGGGCCCTCCCAATAATTTTTTCAGATGTGCTGGTATTTTTTGTCGCCAACCGATATAGAAAAAAAATCTCAAATTTTGGAATTTATAATGATTTATCAAATTTTTCAGCGAATATTGTTTTCCAGAAAAAATTTTCTTTCTCTAAATTCGTTGTTTATTGTTATTCGTTATAAACGACTAAAACAGCCTAAGAAAACTTTCACCATAATGTATGGGTAAAACGAAGCACTCTCCATGGGTTTTTTCTTTCTTTTTTTCTTCTTTACATGGAAAACATAGGTTCCAGGAAGAATCACCTTTTCTGATTCTGACGTCCTGCACAGGGGGCAATAAATTAACACTTTTAACGTAGACGACGTGTCCGATACTATCAAATTACACAACCTTAGATAAGATGGTTAGCCTTTTCCCAAACATACAATGAAGGGGCCATCCGGCCTTGGATAAAAAGGTCCTACAGGCATTTCGAAGAATTCGAGAGGTGGGGGGGAGTACAGAGGGGTTTTAAAGTTTTGCTGCAGCGGATGACCAAACCAAAACAATCAGTAGTGTCTTTAAGGCAAAGAATATAGACGGGAAAATTTCTTTTTCCTGAGTCAGGCATAAAAATAAAATTTTTATATAAATAGATGGACAAATATCTATTAACATTTTCTAAAGGTACCAAGCCGTCTCTTGCAGTAAAGGATGATTCTCAAGGATCTAGTAGTTCCAATAAACAGTAAGTATTCAATTGTTCCTACCTATTATTTTAAAGAATTTATTTTTGTGTTGTCTTAAGTTGTCTGATTAAAAGTCTGCACAGACCTGGGCCGGGCCCGAAACTCAAACTCAGGCCGGTTTTCTTTCACTAACCGCAATTACTATTATCGTTTCGCTGTTCATATAAATGTATCTAGCTGTACATTCATGGAGAAGATACGGGCCAACTTTTTCATGAAATATTTTTATTATACGACGTTTCTTTTGCAAATTGGAATCTTTGGAAATCTTTTTGGAAGGTTATATACTGATTGCTGTATTAAAATATATTTTGTTTCTATAAATTACAGAAAAATACTTTTCCTTCATTATATTTTCAGCTTTAAAAGTATGGTTTTCTTTAATCAATCTTTTATTCCTCTTTTAATTACTATTATTTCTAAATTAATCTGGTGTATGCATATGCAGTTGTTTAAATATTCATCAATATTATTATTTCATATTACGATTGCTTGCAGACATAAGAATCTTAAAAATACTGAATTTCAAATTATTGTATAAAAACAGATGCAATATTTCTTTAACCCTTTCAGGTGTAAGTGATTGTGTTTCTGTAATGTTGAATTCACACAGGATTTTTTTTTTTTTTTTTTTTTTTTTTACTAGAATGTCAGTTGTAGAATCGTATTGTTAAAAAAAACTATCGGCTTTTTATTTTATTTTCATTTAATTTGTAGAAATTGAGTTGCGTTTAATTTCGTTATTTTTCTACAAGGGCAAGTGATTAATTAACAAAACTAAACAGATCGGGCTCAACTTTTAGTTTTTATTTCTCGTAGGACCTTGGAACAAATATTAATCATACAGTATATTCCTTTTCTAAGAATAGGACTTGTGCAGACCTCTAAAGGCGGTTCTGACAAGCAGCCTGGAAGGGTAATCACGAGTGTAGATTTGATAAATTTTTTTCCGATAAGAATTTCTGCTGCTCCCAGGCGCCACCGAAAAGGGGAGGGGAGCGTCATTTATTCTTAGACTTTAGTATAAATAAATAAATAAAAAACTTTTGGTAGGGGCATGGACTAGGATGGGGAGTTCTTTTGCTGACCACCTCCAGTATTCATCACTGGTTGTAACATTAAAATTTTCTGATAATGGAAATGGTACTCATATGACTTAGTAACTTAGTTAGTAATTAGTACTATACGAATATTATCTGCAATCTAATCGTCGTATTTCGATTAAACTTGCTACATAATAAATTACATCAATTTATTCGATTGACTTCAATTTAAATAAATAAAACAATATAACTCTCATTAACTTCTTCAATTATTAATTCATTCGTGCAATGAACTGAGTCAAAAAACAAACTTCTTATTTAATTATATAGAAAATGTAATGGTGAATATTATGAATGTTTTTCAATGGGCCTAATGTTATTTTAGTTGATGGTGATTGTATTTGAATTTTAAGAAGTGAATTTATATTAAAAGGTAATCTTTTAAAATTAGGCAATTCTTTGAAAAGTTTCATCTATTATGCATTTAAGCGGCAAAAACCTTTGAAACCATCGATATTGCTGCTGTTTTAGTCACAGGTGTCCGAGTGAATATAAAGAAAGAATTTAAAGAAATTTGGATTTTGCAGGATTTTATGAGACTGACAACACCAATGCAGAAGCGTTGTTTTTAATTTTAGATGACGCACTTAAAAGATTCCAGTTATCATTTGAAAACTGCAGGGGGCAGTGCTACGATGGCGCAAGCAACGTTGCTGGTAAATTTTCTGGTGTGCAAGAACGAGTAAAACAGCGCCAACCATCTGCTGAATTTGTTCACTGTTCTGCTCACTGTTTAAATTTAACGGTGCAAGATGCAATGAATAATATTTCAAATACGTGTGATTGTTTCAACATTGTAAAAGAAATGGTCAATTTCATAAAAGCGTCTTGTAGCTTTTCAAAATTTGCAATCACCAGACATGGGCAATTTACGTCCTCTATGTCCCACGAGATGGTTGATGCGTGCCAGCAGTGTCCAGAGTGTTTTGAATAATTATGAGTCCTTGATGGAATTTTTCGAGAATCAAAGTTCTGTTTCTATATCAAGATATGACGTAGCTACTAAATGTAGCGGCTTTCTTCGAAATTTGATTTCTTTCGATTTTTTCTTTGCACTAAGCAACATTATAAAAATATTAGGACCAGTTGAGGAGGTACAAAAAACATTGCAATCGCCCAACATCTCACTGAGATATATGCAAAATCAAATCGATATTTTAAAAGACCTTTTGACAACTTATCGTCAAGATGAAGAATTTTCTGCATTTTGGAATGAAATTGTCTCTAAAAGTAAAGAATTTTATTTAGAGGAACCAGTATTGCCTAAAATCCGAAGCGTATTGACGAAGGAAGTGATCCCCATATCTATGAAAAACCTGAAGACTACTATCGCATAAAATTTTTTGAACTACTAGACAGTATTCAAAATTCTTTAAATGAACGATATAATAAGTGCAATACTTTTTCTAAATTGAAAAACATTGAAGAATTATTATTAAGCTCTTTAAATTCTCGATCAGCTTTAACATCTGAAAATTTAAAAAACGTTCTTGGTGAGAATTTGATGGCTGATTTTGATATCGAGAGATTAATATTGCACATTATGATGCTGTCAGACGTGTGCAAGACAAGAGAACAAACTTTTGAAAGTCTTTCTGACCTGAAACACTTTTTCCAGAGTGATAAGAATATTGCTACAACATTTCTGGAAATAACCAAATTGATCCAGATTTTCTATGCAATTCCTGTGACCACTTGCACAGCTGAATGAAGTTTTAGCATGCTTCGTCGACTGAAAAACTTTTTAAGATCGACTATGACTCAGTAAAGACTAAACCATGTTGCTATTTTAAATTCATATCAAGAAAAAGTTGATGCATTGAATGTAGAAGAACTCATAAATGCATTTATAGTTAGGTCGCCTCAGAGACAAAATACTTTTGCAAATTTTTAATTAGATTATTTGAAAAAAATATATAGCGTGGCGCACCACCCACGTTTCTGTATCACGAATATTTTACTTCTAATTAAATTACATTCAAAATAAGTATGGGTCTGACTTTCTTATAAAGTTTCCAGAAAGAATACGTACTTTTGAACCTGGAATTACATATAACTACCACTATCTTTTTAATTAGTTTTCACAGCCAAGGAAAGTTCTACAACATATAAATATTAAATCATTATATATTACTTCATTGGAAAAACGGCTGAGTGCCTAGGTAAGCAAAAGAGATTAAGCACCAACACAAATCCCTGTGAAAAGCACTCCTTTTATTATTATTTGTTTACAGGGAGTAACAACTACTAGCTACAGTGCTGCAAGAATTTTTACGGCATGTAATTTTAACTATAATTAATTACATACAATTAAACTGTAATTACACTGCAGATAATTAGGATTACAAATTTGCCCAACTCTGTTAGAAATCATTACTGTTTTTGTATCCATAATGAAATAATTAGTTCCTCATTCCAAGGGGTTCGGACTCTCCCCCCTCCGGCTACACCGCTGACTGAGCCCCTCCAATAATTTTCAAAACTCTACGCCTATGGTGAGTAGGGCTGGATTATTTATCGATATATCGGTCAAATATTGATATTTTTTAATTATCGCAATACCGATACCTGAGCTCTGATTCTGACGATATATCCCAATAACGATAGCTAAGCTGAAACTCTACCGATATATCCCAATAACATTTTTTTCCCCGCAGCGCGACTTCGAAATCCTAGAAAAAGCACCGAAATTGCTGTAATAATATCGGAATAATCATTGTATCTGTTATGCATCTTTATAAATCCTTGGCTTAAAGCTTTCTTTAAATATAAGTAAAGGTATTTAGTTTTACATTGATGCATTTTGGTTTTTCAACATCTCTTGAATAAACATACTCACGTATCTGAAACAGCCAGCGCTAATGTTTTCATTCACGATCTTCCAGTTCAAAATACGTTACTCAGTAACATTAAGTAACCTGTGATTTCAGGATCGCGCTAGTCACCGTAGTCTGCTATTCGCGACTTGCGAGTATTCGTAGCCAATGGCGTTTCAGATGCGAATTTGTGTACCTTTAAATGGCAACGTGTTTATGCAAAACATTCGCCGATGGTGTGTTTAAAAGGCTGGACTTTCCAGGATGCTTTGCCTTCACTTTTCCTTTCTCCAGCTTGTAATGCTGGTTGTAATATAAAATGTAGCTGCATATTATTTTTCTTCAGTTCGTTTATTTAACAGCGAAGTTATGCTGTCTTATTGTATGTCATCATGTTCATAATAAACTACTATGATTTTAAAGGAGCTGTTACTTTTTAAGTCTTCCACATGTCACATGAAACACAGTTTTTTATTGGTACGGCCAACAGTATCACAATAACATTCTTTTTTCCCGCAACGCGACTGTAATCCAATGTATCCCAATAACATTTTTTTTTTTCCCGCAGCGCGACTGTAATCCAATGTATCCCAATAACATTTTCTTTCCCGCAGCGCGACTTCGAAATCCTAGAAAAATCACCCAAATTGCAGTACTAATATCGGAATAATCATTGTATCCCAATAAAAAAAAAATTCCGCAGCGCGACTGTAATCCAATGTATTTCCCCGCAGCGCGACTGTAATCCAATGTATCCCAATAACATTTTTTTTTCCCGCAGCGCAACTGTAATCCAATGTATCCCAATAACATTTTTTTCCCGCAGCGCGACTTCGAAATCCTAGAAAAAGCACCGAAATTTCAGTACTAATATCGGAATAGTCATTTTCCCCCCATTCATTTATTCCTGCCTGCTTCATTCAAAGCCAAATATCCCTTCTAAGGATTATCTCTTTTTCGTTGTTATTCCAATATATCCCGATACAATCTATGCTTTACTTTTATTTAAACAAACCGCATATTCCCCTGTTCGTTTGTTACTGAATAAAACTGTTATCGTCTGTGTTTCCGTCGCTGCTTAGACATATTGCAATATATCCCACATATTGATATGTCCAAATTCAAACGAATAAAGAAGTGCTTAAAATACGTACGAGTTAGTTGTGGAGTCTATAATATTACCAGAGCTTAGCAGCTGGAAAGCTCGGTTCGCGAGCAACCAATCAGAGTGCGAAATGGTAAAATTTCGCCTTTCGGCTACGTTGGTGAAGCTAAGCTTCCACATTCTTTCACTGTGATTCGTTTCTTTTGAGAGGAGCTTCCTAGCTATAAATGTCTAATATTGCGAGCGGTGAATAGCCAGCCAGTGTTTATTCTATTCCTATTTCGTCTGTTGTTTTATTGTTAGAGAGCGCGCGAATCGGATTGATTTTAATATATGCTGTCTTGATACTTTAGCTTAAAACGAAGTCAAAAAAGTACATTTTAATTAGTACAAAACTATTCCGAAATGTGATTTGAATATTTATATTTCAAAAAAGATTTCAATGTTGTATTTATGTATAGTAAATAGATAGGAAGCTGTAAATACAGTGAACATTTTAAATTTTTTTTTCTATTAAGAATGCATTGATATCTAAGAGAAAGATTGAAAAACAACATTTCTGCAGCATCTGTAATCTGTTGAAAGCAATTTAATTACAAGTATATTAGCACGACATGTGGCATTAAACTAATTTCAGTTTTTGCTGTTGATTTTTACTTATTTTAATAATATTAAAATCTGCAACGTCCTAAATTTAAGAACATTTTATTTTAGTTTCTTTTTTTATAATATTCTTAGTTATACACGAGGATATTAAATAGTCAAAATAGTGCCGAAAATAGGAGGAATAGGGAGCATACTATTTTGAAAGAAAACCACTATCCAAGCAATGGTATAAGCCAAATATATATCGCACAATGTGTCCATTTCCTAAAATATTTCTGTTTTGTATAAATATGAAACTATAATATTTAAAGGATGCTGTGTGAGCAAATAGGTTAGGAGAGTTGATTCATTGCTTTCTACACCTGTTTGTACTTAAATTGCTGCTACCATACCATTTATCTTTGAAAATTAACATTTTTTCTATTCCCACACACTTTAAGGTAGTTATCACGATATATCACCAATATCAATATTAATTCGTTGATATATTGCGATATTAAATTTTTGATATCATCCAGCCCTAATGGTGAGAATATATTTTTTATTTTAATATATATATATATTAATAACTGACAGATTGACGAAATTTGCAATTTTCTGCCACAACTGATTGACGAATTTCACAGTATTTTTCACAGATTGATTGACAAAATTTGTAATTTTTTCCCCCCTGAGATATATAGATAAGAAAAAGTGTATATATAAAAAAGTGCTTATGTATAAAAAGTAAACTTTTTATATATAAAAAGTGTGTATTTGATGTTGTGTGCGAAATGTTTTGATTAAAAACAATCTATTTATTTTATCAAAGAATTTAAAGTTATATTTAACTTTATTATGAAAACCAATCACAAAAAATTATCAACTGATTGATCAGTAGATGGTGCCAAAGTCAAATTTGCAGCGTATTTTGTGCTATCTTTTTTCATTTATTATTTTTTTTCAAAATGTTTTTCTTTTCTCACTTTATTAATATAATGCATACTTTGCGACGATCGGCCATTAGTATCCCCCCCACCACCACCCATAGATATCACATACTACAATTTCAATACCGTGTAAGCGCCCCCCTCCGATTGTTTTACGATTTTCCGTTGTGCTTGGGGGGGGGGGGGGCAGATTAACGGGATTTTACAGTATAACGACATTTCTCTGTATTCTAAAAAAAGTAACCGGTGCTCTTTCTCGACTTATATAAAGTATTACATATAAAAACATGAAATTGGTAGTTTTATAGAGATATGTATGATGCACTGAAACAGACAGCTTTTAAATATAAGAATTATTTTAAGCACTATTTAATGTTGAAATTGGTCAATATTTCAATGATATAAGCTTTATAGTATCAAAAACTATACATAGCAATTTAACCATTTTTTGCAGGCACATACTTAATTAGATTGTAGTGTGCAAAGTCTAATATTTTTTTTAATTCAACTAATTTTGTAGAGTTTGTAGGATCTTTTATTCAAAATTTCATTAGCTGAATAAAGATTTAATTCACAGTTTGAAATAGCCGATTTTTTTTACCTACTGTTGCCAGATTTTAAAAAGCCCAAATAATAAAACTTACAAATACTTTACAATAGAAAAATATGTTTATGTGTGAATATTAAAATAGAAAGAGAACTTAAAATAATTAAGCTATTACTTACGAAAAGCACTAAAAAGCACTTTTCATAAAAAAGTGCCTATTTTGTTCAGCTGAAGTGCCCCTTTTTTTGAAGGAGCACCCTGCCCTTTTTTATTCTGGGGAAAACACTATCCTTCCTGAAAATTTTCAAAATAACGTGAGTGATTCTTATTAAGAATCATTGACGTTATTTTCATATGAAGGGAGATTATGACTCGTACACGATAGCAGACAAAAAATTCGCAAACCTTAAACTAATGCCGGGTGACTAAAAACAAAAGAAAAAAAATATTCCTTTTGCATTAAATCTCTAAAAATAAATAAACATTCCAATTAAAAAATATCCAACTGTCAGAAACGAAAATTGAACAACAAATTATTCGTTCGTATCTCTTCCGATTGGCACAATATCAACAGATCGTCACCAGAGCAGTTATACAAAGGCTTTGGTCATCGCCGTCAATGTTAGACATTAATCTGCAAATATCACAAATTTTCTTTTAAAATAGCTTTCTATTCTAATACTACAAAAACAAAGCATGACTTCTGTTTCCACTTCATTCTAATCTCAAACAGCATCAAAAATTACTTGAAATGGAATAAGTAATTTTTTAGAAAGAAACAGCTCTTTTATTTTTTTGTGTGACTAAATAAAATTTTCAGTTTCAGAAAAAATGAGCCTTAGTCCGTCTTATTTTTAGCAGCCACCTATTTGAAATGCAGCTGGGCAACAAGATCTGACAAGTTTTCGGCAGAAAAAATTTTGTAACCCTGTACTGTCAATAAAAAAGCATTATATGAGGAAATGTGAATACAAAAGTTGTTGGTTCCTTTAATTTATGTGCGGAAATATATCTCAGACCTGTTTGTTTATATTTACATGTTTATGAAATATGAAACCAAAGAGGTATAACATTCAGTGTTGTGTCTGTATAGTCATTTGTATTTAATAATGACTATAAATCTCAGCACGCAAGAACCCTTCACAATCGGAATAGAGTTTCTGTGTAGGAATTTGGAGCACCTAAAGATCAATTCGAGGCTTCAGCTCAAAAAAAGAACCTTTAGGCAATTAAAAATTATAAAAAATGTATTGCGAACTACTATTAGCAATGACAGACATGACAGCCTAATGCTTTTAAAATATGTAAGTGAAATAGGGGATTTGATCAAACTGTGCGATGCTATCATTAGGTGGGCTTCTTTGAAGACCAGAAGAGTTGATGTTAAGTGAAAAAAAGGCAAAATACAAAGTCACTTGCATTGATTTCTCTAAGCTACATTTTGCTCAATCTTATTTCATATATTTATATTGTTTTCTGAAAATATATGCAACATTTGTAGTTTAAAATCTTACATTTATTATATTGTTTGAAATTGCTACAACTTTTCATTTTGCAAATGGGTATTTTATCTTTTTACGAGGACATATCAAAAAGTAACACACATAATGTAAAAAAAGAAAAAGAAAAATCAATTAATGACAATATGAAACAGAAATGAAAGCATTACCCATTTATTACTTTCCCACATAACTTCCATGCATGTGGAGGCATTTGTCACAACGATGGATCAGTTTGAAAATCCCGATCTCACAGAACTCTGTCGGCTGCGAGAAGACCCATCTTCACATGGACCGTTTGAATTTGTCATCAAACTTCTTACTGCTGAGGAACTTCTTCATGGGTCAAACAGATGGAAATTGGAGGGTTCCAGGTCCGGGCTTGGTGGGTGCTCCAAAACTTCCCAATCCTGCAACTTTTCACGAACTGGATCAGACGAGCGTTGTGGTCCAATTTCCATCTGTTTGGATCTATGAAAAAGTTCATTGGCAGTAAGAAGTTTGACTCTGACAATGAACTTAAATGGGCCGTGCAAAGGTGGCTCTTCTCCCAGCTGACGGAGTTCTATGAGACCAGGATTTTCAAACTGATCTATCGTTGGGACAAATGCCTAAACATGCATGGAAGTTATGTGAAAAGGTAAGGGTAAGCTTTAGTATTCGCCTGCGGTCAACCATCTTGTGTTTTAAATCAAAACATATTAAACTTTTATTATTAAATATAAATAAATTAATCAATAAAATTAAATAATGTGTTTATAATAAATAAACGAGCAGGGAAGACCGAGCTATGCTCGGCCAAAATTAAATTTGAGTTCAAATATCATGACCCATGACCAAAATGACTCACTAATTGAATTTTCTCGAACATGTGACCTAGCCCAACTGTCTTCTCGTGCTCGAAAACCATTGGATGCAAAATTTAGTGTAAATTGAGCCGCTTTTTAGATCTTGACCCACAATGACCCAGAAATGACCTACTAATCGAATTTTCTCGAACATGTGACCTAGGCCAATGATTTTCGGGTGCCCGAAACTCGTAGGAAACAAAATTTAATCAAAATCGTTAGAGCCGTTTTTTAGATAAAATTAATTTGACCCGCTTTGACCCAAAAATGAACCACTAATCGAAAGTTCTCGAACATGTGACCCAGCCCAATAGTCTTCTCGTGCCCGAAAATAGCCGGATACAAAATTTCGTCAAAATCGTTTGAACCGTTTTTTAGATACAATTAGCTTGACCATGACCCAAAAATGACCCACTAATTGAATTTTCTCGAACATGTGACCTAGCCCAACAGTCTTCTCGTGCCCGAAAACCATTGGATGCAAAATTTAGTGTAAATTGAGCCGCTTTTTAGATCTTGACCCACAATGACCCAGAAATGACCCACTAATCGAATTTTCTCGGACATGTGACCTATCCCAATGATTTTATCGTGCTCGAAATTCGTAGGACACAAAATTTAATCAAAATCGTTAGAGCCGTTTTTTAAATAAAATTAATTTGACCAGCGTTGACCCAAAAACGACCCACTAATCGAAAGTTCTCGAACATGTGACCCAACCCAATAGTCTTCTCGTGCACGAAAATGGTCGGATGCGAAATTTCGTCAAAATTGTTTGAGCTGATTTTTAGATACAATTAGCTTGACCATGACCTAAAATGACCCAAAATGACCCACTAATCGAATTTTCTCGAACATGTGACCTATCCCAATGGTTTTCTGGTGCCCCAAAACGGTAGGATACAAAATTTCGTCAAAATCGTTAGAGCCGTTTTTAAGATTAAATTTGCATATATATATATAACAACACACAAGATTTGCTCGTATTAGAATATATGATATGGATGAAAATTATTTTGGAAATGAGAAACAAAACAAACATGTTATGATTTAAAAAACAAGATGGCTGACTGCGGGTGAATACCAAAGCTGTTCCAAAAGTAATAAATGGGTAATACTTTCATTTCTGTTTCATATTGACATTAATTGTTTTTTACCTTTTTCTATTTTTACCTTATGTGTGTTACTTATTCATATGTCCTTGTATCTCTATTTTCATGCTAAATTATTTCAAGATAGGAAGAGAAATTAATCTGGGTTTGATTATTAAAATGAAAAAGGTGTATTTAAACTGTTATTAAATGAACCAATAATTAGAATTTTTGTGTTTTTTGTTTCATTATTTTTTTGGAGGGGGGGGGGGGAAGGAGGAAACTTTTTTATGCATAAGTATCATTATCGTTATACACACATTTGTGTTGGAAATCAGACCAATTTGTTTCAAGTTGGGAAATTTTTTTATTTCCCCCCTCACCCCCCCCCCCCAAATAAAAATTAAAAAATTATCTGTAGCTACGCCCCTGGAGTGGGCACTGAATATTATTTTAGGGAAAAACATGTTTTCTTCTGAAGTAATTGAAATTCATTAAAAGTTAAAATTACTAAGTTGTAGAAGAAGACATTAAAATAAAAGGTAAAATAGCTCAAATATTGGTATGTGATTCATATTTAGTATTATTTTAATTATTATTAACAATTAAAAAATAATAAACTCAGGAAGAAAAAAAAAATTAGGCAAAATCCTAGAACAAGCGAGATACCGAATTTGTCGATTTTTTTTACGCGCACCAACTGAAAAATCGGCAACCTCCAAATTTTACCCAATCAGAACTCATGTTTTCGGCAGGAAAGCAGATACTTACACACTGCTTACAGCAAGCTTTTTCACAAAGTAAACATTGATTTTATTTAGTTTTACAATTATTTACAAAGTTTTAGCAAGTTTTTCTTCATGATTTTTCAATTTTTACAAACTTTTAGTAATATTTTCCTCCGTATTTTTCTATTTTTACAAACTTTAAGCAATATTTCCTCCGGATATTTCAATTTTTATAAACTTTTAGCAATTTTTTTCCTGCAGATTTTTCTATTTTTACAAATTTTTATCTTTTTTTTCCTTTGTTTAAACTTTGTAAATTGTCACAAAACAGAATAAAATCAATGTTTACTTCGTGAAAGAAATTTTCATAGAAACTGTGTAAGTAGTGAGTTTTCTGTCACATAACACACAGGTTATGATTAGGGAGAATCTCGAGATTTCCGATTTTTTGAATGCACGAAACTCATTCAAGCACCAGTTAATAATGTATATATGTACGCTTCGCATACATTAACCAGAAAAAAAAAAACCCTGGATGCATGAAACTCCCTGTGCAGCAATCTATGCATGAAATTCATTCAAACAGCGGTTAGTAACTTATGTATATGTACGCTTCGCGTAGATTAACTGAAGGAAAAAAACCCTGGATGCACGAAATTTGCTGTTCAGCACACTCTAGAATGCATGAAATCCATTCAAGCTGTGGTCAGTAATGTTCGCACAAAAATCGGTTTACAGCAATCTCAAAATTCATAAAATACATCTTATCAAATAAAATCAACAAAAAAGCACTTATCTGTATTTCTCATCTTTCGCTTTTTTAAATATTTCACAGGAATTATCCTTTATGACATACGACAAAACGTCAAACCATTAAACTTCATAAAACACATTTCACAAATGTAATTAAAAAAATCCGACACACAACAAACCAACTTACAGACAATAAAACCCTATTCTAGAATATTCTTTCGGTCAACTAACCAATCTAATCCAATTCTCTCAAAAACCAGCTCAATTTCCAGAACCATGCATTCTGCCCGTGCCAGAACCGAGCACAGAAGGCTTGGAAAAAACGTAAGAAACAAACCAGTAGAGAGAAAAACTCATTTATTGCTTCGCCAAATTTGACGATGCCAAGTGTCTTGCTTGTTCTAGGATTTAACTAAAAATTACATCATAGCAAATTTCCAACGAAAAAATTAGTGTAAATAAATAACATAAAAAATTAAACTGAACATAAATATCAGTGGAAAATACGAAGCATAATAAACTATAGTACTATGAATAACCTTGAAATCATTCATTTGCCTTTTAAATGGTTTAAGAAAATTCTAAAAATCAGAATTTTAAACAGTTACTCAAAAAGTATTACCATTTTTTTTTTTTTTTTTAGTATGTAACTTTTATTTCAATTTTAGGCTATGATGTCATACAATCAAGCACAGTTTTTTTGTTTTAATCGGTTATAAAAAGGAAAAAAGTCGCCAAATTTAGGGGATATTTTCCTTTAATGGCAACCTAGCTATTGTATTAAGTTATCGGTTTGGCACGGGCTTGAAAATCGCGCCAACCAAAAAGTTTCCAAACATTGCTGCGTTAGTGTAAAGCATCTGTTTCCAATTTTATTATACTACCGTAAAATCCTGTTAACCTGCCCCCCCTAAATGTGATGGAAAATCGTAAAATAATCATGGGGGGGGGGGGCGCTTACATAGTATTAAAATTGTAGTATATGATATTTATGGGTGGTGGTGGGGAGGGGAGATGCTAAGGGCCGATCGTCGCAAAGTATGCATTATTTTAATAAAGTGACAAATGAAAAACATTTTGAACAAAAAAAAGTGATATACAAAATAGAAAAACAGTATAACTTCACAATTAATGGCGATTTCAGATTATAGAAAATTCTGGATTTCAGAAGCGTTAAAACTGGAATGCATTTAGATAAATAATAACACTAATATCTGTCATTAATATGGTAACAGAAAAATAAAAGGAACTTAATAATTTAAAATAATTAAAAAACACTGAGAAATTGCAGTTGAAAATGTTCTGAAGTACTTTCTAGAACTAGTAACATTTTATGTGGTGTCGCCATCTGTTGTAAATTAGGGAGATTAAATAAGTTTTTTTTTTTTTTTTAATCATGATTTCATATCTATAAATGCCAAATAAATAATACAAATCACAAAAATTGAGAACATAAAGAACAAATTGGTAGTGTTGCCAGATTTTTAAAACAAAAAACATTGCTACCACAAAGATAGCACAAAATATGCTACAAATTCGACTGTGGCGCCATCTACTGATCAATCAATAGATAAATTTTTTGTGATTGGTTTTCATAATAACGTTAAATACAACTATAAATTCTTTGATAAAATAAATATTTTTTTTTTTTATCAAAATATTACACACACAGCATCAAATACACATTTTTTAACTTATTTCATGAGAAACTTTCACTATCGATATTTTTGTTACCTTCATATCGCCATGGAGATAAATTTACAGCAAAACTAATGTTTGGTTATATTGCTTTTTCAGATTGACAATAGTTGAGGTTGTGTATGTTACTTTTGTGTTTGTACACGTTTGCGATATATCAAAGAATCGTCAAAAAAACACTCGTGAGATAAAATTTTTGCTGTTGATCTTGATGTGCGTGGCAAAATTTCTTTCTCGGAATTTTTTGTATTTTCCAATTTGTATACAAAGTGGGAGGGGGGCGCTTAATCGGGAAGGGCGGATTAACGGGATTTTACGGTACTAAAAGTCATTCAACTTTGAGAGAGAAAAAAATCCCAAATAAAATAATTACGATGA
This sequence comes from Maratus michaelseni, assembly GCA_963931845.1. Taxonomy (NCBI): domain Eukaryota; kingdom Metazoa; phylum Arthropoda; class Arachnida; order Araneae; family Salticidae; genus Maratus; species Maratus michaelseni. The sequence goes on from OZ007599.1 coordinate 258,241,188, forward strand.
TATACACGAGAAAATATAAATAAATCACTCTTCTCGTAAGTTTAAAATATCAACCTCATTTTTAGACAAAAATTACAATGATAATTGTGTGTAGCATAGCAATGCCATCAACGATCACAGAATACAATGCTAGATGAAGATCAAGATAAAAATGCACAGAAATTAATAATTTAAGTAACAGATTATTAAAACTAAATTTTAAAGTTTAAAAAAAAAATCTGAAAAAAAATTAGGCGATGAGTTTTGATAAGAGAAAAATCAGATGATGCTTAGGTAATAATAAATCGTAACCAGGGCCCGTTTAAGACTCAGAAGTAGAGGAAGCCCCCCCCCCCCTATTACTCTGCCAATTGCTTTGTCATTTACTAAATTCATTTTAGGTATGTTTTAACTATTTCATATTTTACCATCAAAATTTTGAGTAAACAACACTTTTAATATTAAAAAAAAAAACTAATTACCTATATACATATGAAAACTTATTTTATTATATACATAATTATACATAACTAATTAATTTTGTAAATGTATTTAACAAACATGGAACTACAGTTGCGAATATTTGAAATTCAAAATATCTTTTATGCTTTACAAATTGCAGCATTTGTCAGTGTTAAGAACAGTTCAGGGACAACAAATATTTGACATAAATTAATGCTTAATTGCAACACAATTTTGCTTCCCCTTTTACTTTTATTTTATGAACAGAACTTTGATATCAGTGAATGCTAATTACTTTTTCCAAAATTTAAATAACTTATTTTCCATATTTTGTATTATTTCTTCACTCTTTATGAATATAAACTATTAATAATTAAATTTTCTGATATTTTTAGCACATTTTACAGTATTAAACACTTGCAATTAAAATGTAAAACATAAGAAAAAGAAAATAAGTTGCATGTAATCACTGTTTTTACACTATTAATTACATTAATAAGGGGAAAAATATAGCGAATAAATGTATCAGATATCGGAGTAAGATTGAGTTTCATAGTTTAGATAAAAGTTTCTTAAGAAAAAAAAAATGTATTTTCTACCCTGATTGAAAATTTCCCCCCTAAAAAGATGTTTTGAAAAGTAAATTTTGGGGCCCCTTTGCCTTTCAGTGGGTAACCATGGGCTTCACGGACCTATTCGATAAACAGGCCCTGATCGTAACAGGATATTCCAAAACCGAAACTGTGACAGATGTAATTGCATAACTGAGAAAACAGTATACGTTTTATAGATCATATCAAATTTATGCAATAAATTAGAATGAAACATTTGCATAGAGCAAAGCAAGATTAAAGCACATGGGGTGTCACCTTCTGTAGAAGCGTGACACATGTACCTGTTTCCTTGACATTTCTTTGATTTCGGCTTTCGATTTCGGCTAATCTCAGCTTGAACAGGCATCGAAGAAGCGTAGCCATGTTCCGCTTCTGAAAAATATCGAATAAAAATTCCTTTAAGTTTGTATCTGTTTAAAATGGAGAATCGCACAAAAACATCAACAACAATCAGGCATGGCTATGTCAAAATCAGCTGATTCGACAGCGAACACGATGATGGCAGCAAAAACATTTAAATTTTCGCCTGAAATGCTGATTAATAAAAATGATCATTGAAATTTACCTCGTTCCCTCCTTTCCAGGAATTCAGCTGCTTGTAAAAGAGCAGCAATACTCATCTCGAATTCAGTTTAATTTGTAGTAAACACAACACGTTCCTGTAAAATGGCGATGTCAAATTTCACATCGACTGTCTTTGCAGCCGAGCGTTTGTTTTGTTCGGTTACTCGCACGTTGCACCCGAACGGAGTCCGAATAATGTCAATACAAAATTTTCGGAAACACTCGGAACAACATCTATAAATTCATTGGTTCTTGCTAAACCCGATAGTTGCCGAAGCTCATCGGTTTCGAATATTATAACCAATAAGCGTTTGTGTTTATTTAAGTTTCCAAACCTCGCTTCCCACGTGTTTCCGCGCCTGTTTTCTAAGCAAATCGAGGTGCATGTGATGTGACAGCGTTAAGGAAACAGATGTCTGATTCTTATTACGACAACAAAGTGTTGGTAATCGTAATCTGTTCGTACTCCTGCGAGATTTTTTTAAAGTTAAATTTCAAATTTAACAATTCAGGTACGTGTGATAATTAAAAAAAAAAAATAGTGTTTGTGTTTTTTATTCCTTGACGGTTTAAAAAATTTTTAAATATAGCAAATATTTAAGATAATTTTTTTCGCTGTTCATTTTGTTTGTTTATGAAATATTCTTTCATTTAAATGAAGATTAAATAGCATTATTTTTGCCACTTTTAATTACTTTACCTTGAGGCATTATACTAAAGATTCGTTTTCACTATTCAGTCGCTTTGTTTACGAAAATTTGTTTATGTTTAATTTAGATTTTGATTATAATTTTAAAATATTGTTCATTTACATTCTAGACCTTTGCCGTTTCTAAGCAAGCTTAATTTAATTTCTTAAAAATAACTGAATAAATATTGTAATTAAGTATTTTTTTTTTTCAATATATATTGATCTCATTCTGCTTTTTCATCATTTTTATTTTTACTATCACTTGCTGTACTTTTCAACTTACATGTAAGTTAATAACTAATTATAACGAATAATAATTTATTATATGTCAAAAATAGAAATGTTTGTTACTGAATATAAAAGCACACCAATGTTATTATTTGTAATATATTTAGATGCCCAGTTGCATAAAACAACAATTTACTTCGTTAAATAAATATCTACATGATAAATATTAAAATGTGATTTCAAATAGAGTGCATTCGAATTTAGAAAATGTTAATTACTTAATTTAAAAAATACTTATTGAAATGTTTAAAATTTCAGCAGATCAATAAATTAATTTTGTTAATAAAATTATATAAGATAAAAAGAACTAACTAAATTTTCTATTCTAAATTAAATCAACAAAAAAAGTTATGAATGAGTATTTGTTTATACAAACTGCAGGAAAGTACCACATTTAATTATGTATAATGTGCATTGTGTTTTTGGTAGTGAAAAACAAATATAGTGAACCATGCTATTTTAACAGCAGAAAATCTGGGAATTTGAGAAATAAACTGTAGAAATCTTGAGTCACGTTTTTTAATCTAAATGTATTCCATAATTATTCATGTATACTTCATCCTTTTTTAAAAATACCATAAAATTGAAGTTTTTGCAATGCATACTTTTCTTTCCTTGTAAACTTTTGCCCCACCAGTGGCTGAGAGGTTGTGCTCTCGAAGCTGGTAGACGGGAGGTGCTGGGTTCAATCCCAATCGTTCCCGTCGGCCTAATCGCTCGGAGTTTTCGTGGTTTTCTTCGAGCCGTGGATTTATCCATGCGTAAATACGGGTTAGGTTCCCTTAGAAAGACCCCCACGAAGGGCACTCCCCCCGGGCCTATATCCCAAGTGCAGATAATTGGCCGTCAACAATCAACCCAACCCTTGTAAACTTTTCTTTAAAATATTTGGCTATGGTGTCAAAACAAGATGCTTCATTTTTTATTTATTATTATTTTTTTTTAATCTGTTAAAAATGGAAAATGTCACTAAATTTTGGGGGCTGCAGTTTCTGGAAACCTGGCTATTATGCTTGTATTGACGTCATTGATGAAGAAATTTGAGATTACAACCTTTCTCAGTGTAGTTTCTTCTAGAATGATGCAATTTGAAAAAGTTTAGAAGATACTTTTTTTTTTCAGATTTAAGTGATTGAAAATTATTGGACATCGGTTTAAAAATTTAAAAATTTAAGTGGTGATGAGCATAAAGTTTGAAAATGTTTGTATTTGTTAATTTTTTTTTTGCTGAAAGATTAAATTACAGTATGCTGACAACTGAAAAATTGTGTAAAAAAAGGCAGTTCGACATTTTTTAGTGTTGTATTCTGAGAAAGGAGATATCAAAAAACTATTGGGATATATTTTTTGAAAATAGGGCACTGACTCTTATCAACATTTAAACGACCTTTGTCATTGAAAAGTATGGTAAGAATTTTATTTATATTTTGTAGTAATGTTTTATGTTTTTTTATTAGCCTTTTGTTGTATGTATGTCTTTCATGCATGTATTAGTGATCTCGGCTTTAAAGGATTTCATACATTTTGGAGATTGCTGCACAGCAAGGATGCTGTATCCAGTGGTTTTTTATTGTTGTTGTTGTTGTTTTCATGGATGTGAAGCGTTCATACATGTACATTTTTTAGATTGCTTCAGAACATGGGCCAAGCCATTATGTGAAATTTGTTGACAAATTAGAATTTGAATCATTCAGTGTTTACTCTAATGTGGCAGGGCAGTTTGAAAGATATTGAAATGACGCAGATTGCCCATTTTCCATTAAATTTATGTTGTAAAAAATGTATTTTTGCATCACATAAAAATGTTTTCCTGTGTTTTCCAATATGTCATTATTTATAAATAGTGTACTCCCTCAAATTCCTAAAATCAATAATCTATTATCAAGCTTTTTGGTTATTAAGTATGGCTAAACATGAAATAAAACTTTGTTATTTTAAGATTTTTATGTGTGTATATTTATAAGGAGAGTTTCACTGAATAATTCAAGAAAGAAAAATCTCATGATTATGCATATTTAGTTATGCATTATAAATTATTTACTTGACCTTTATTTAAATTTTCTTAATTTTTATTATTTTACTTTATTGTAAGAATTCATTATAATTTTGAGTGCATTATTAAATTCAAATTACTGTTTCAAATTGTAAACAAAACAGTGACCAGAAACCCGCAAAATTCTAAATTCCACACAACATTTGGTTTTAAGCTATGCAGATTTAAGAAAGTCTACTGTATTTTATTTCCCCTGATTCTAATCAAAAAGTTGACAAACACCCATGCGGTCTGATTGATTTCACATCAGTTCTAAATATTTATTGCATTAAAATCTTATTTTGCTCATAATACATAAACTACCACTTAAAAGAATGTGATTATTTTACTTACTGCTTTTATATTCATATAATTTTATTGCAAAATTCACATATTGTATTCAGTGACTTAGTGAAAGCATGTGTGGTTTCAATATAGTTGTCTGAAATATTTCACGCTGGGGATACCAATGTACAGTGGGCCACCCCCTAATTATTTTTTTTTTTTTTTTTTTTTTTTTTTTTTTAAAAGCTTCTCTTCTATCTTAATCGACAACAGCACTGGTTTAATTATTTATAGCCTTCAGAGCACATGTTTAGCTCAGTGAACTATTTTATCCTGATTGGTTGTTTTGAGCTTCTAAAAGTAAAATTGTTCATCATCATATTTTTATTTTATTAGTAATCGGGAGTCTATGCAGTTTTGGGCCCATTTTATGAAAAATAAAGGTTATTTTTGTGAAATTTATTATATTTTTTTGCAAAAAATAACATTTTGTAATGAAAGTTGAAATCCAATTATTCAAATTTGAACCAAGCATTTATTTAACAAAAACATTTTTAAATCCTTTTGTTGAAGTTTTCCTCTCTGGTGAACTTGTTTGTTTACAAATTACATATTTTAAAAGTTACAAATAATTAATAAATAGTAAGTTTTTATGGAATAAAATTTTGTTAAAGGGCCTATTTTATTAAAAGAAATTTTGTGAAGGGACCTGTTTTATTTTAGAGAATTTTGAGAAGGGGTCCATTTTATCAAATTGATTTTTTAAGGGGTCCATTTTATTAAATAGATTTTTGTCAAGGGCTCATTTTATTAAATTGATTTTTGTGAAGGGGCATTAAATAGGCCCTAATTTTTGCATGGGTTGACCTTTGGCAATTAAAGGTTGTAGATAAAACAGCTATTTTACAAAGGTAGGATGCTTGATTTTATTTAACTTTAAAGTTAATATGTTTAAAAAGAAGCTATAAACAATATTAATACGATTATTTATTCAACTTCAACATTGGTCACAGTGAACCACCCACTAACGGGGGGCAGAGTGGTCCATAATCCACTCTGCTCCTGTAATGCAGAATGTTCAAAATATTTAATAATTGCTTACTTTTTATAAAGAAATATTACTTTAAAGTAGTTATTTAACTGTAAAATAAAGTAAACAAAGAAAAATAACAATTTATTAACATTGTTTTGTATTTACTAACTTTAAAAAATATAACTGTAGCCTAATTGGTGATGATTCTATACTTCAGGCAAGATTCATGAGACACAAATTGTGGACCAGTGTGTCCCGCTCTGCTCTACTTTACGGGTGCATAAAAAAAATTTTATTTTGGAAAATGTATTGAAAACTATGTTGTGGGAAAATTCTGAAGAATGTAAAAAGGTTTAAGGAATATAAAAACAAAAATTAAACTTAAAAAGTGGTCCACTGTGCACCGATCTTATGATGCACATCCGATTTCTAGGCTTAAAATTTTAGAATAAAAATGCACAAATACATATACTTATAAATATGATGCTTACCTCTTTTGATTTAAAAAATATATAAACATATGTGAACTTTTAAAACATGTCAGGTTTCCATAGTATTGTTAACTTTGTAAGATTCACCTCAACCCAAAATTAATAAAAATAATTTTGTTGTTGATAAAATATTGAAATATTTTACCACTAAATTGATCTCTCTTTCTTCCCGAGTATTCACTTTTCTTTAATTTTTCTCTTTTAAAAAATGTTCTGACATCTATCATTGCCAGTAGATCAAAGGTTTGGTTAATAAAAATATGGTATTACAACGTTGTTTCTTTTAAAAATTCTGAAGATTTGGCAGTATATCTGCTACATTAGAAAATTTATTGGTGAAGTATTGTGATGGACCGACTACTCTGATCATGTGAGTAGGCTATGTTTTAAATGAGAACGTAAGTTTTTGTCCACTAATTGTGTCATCTAGTTGCAAAACCGGCCAACTCCTCAAAATTTGAAAATGTGTTTTTTCAGCTTTTTAAGTTCTAAGTAAACGTTTCTACCATCTGGAAACAATAAACAAGCCTAAGCTGGTCAAATCCCTGTATTATATGCATTTGAAAATCACGATGTGAAGCAAAACCGGCCAAATCCATAAACTAGTGAGGTTCAAAAGCGACCATCTCCATATCCGCTAGATGGCACTTCTGCTTCTCCCCACAGTAACCTCTCACTTGTTGATTAGATTAATGTTATAGTGTTTTCTCTCGCCTGTGACTGCTCCTCAATGGTGCATACAAAGTTTCTAATAATTTAGTTTAGTGCTTTCCCTGACTATGGAAAAGTTTGTGGAGGAAGTATCTCCTAATCAATCAAGGAAGAGGAAAAGTGACCCTACGACGTGAAAAAGGAAAAAAGCCAAAGTTCACCTTGTGATAACCAGGGGTGGATTAACATGTTTTTATGCTCTAGGCAAAATACTTTTCTGCACCCGCTCCCTTCGCTTTCATAAAACTAAGTGAATTTTCTCTGATAATTTTAAGAATTTTTTAATCTGTTTAATTTTTTAATAAAATATTCTTCCATTAAATTTTTTTTTTATAAATTTTAGTAATTTGAGGATTGTAGATGCGGAATGAACGCGCTTTTGCTACAGTTAAATCTGAGATAATACATTTGTGATTACATTTTCATAATTTCTGGCATTATTTTTATCAGGTACTGCCCTACTGGCAATCCAAGAAATCCAAGCTGTGGGCACTCTTCAAAAGCTTACCAATGCTCCTTGATGATTCCTTGAACATTTTTGTATGTTTGCTACCCCTAAAAACCCAATGTCACATTAAATTTAGCAAAAATTAATTTCTGGTTTGTTGCAAAACCGGCCAACTCCAAAGTAAGTTGCAAAGATGGCCAAATCCAAAACAAAGACTTACATAACCCCCTCATTTCATGTGCCCCTGCCACCTTATTTTGTGTTTTCAAATATACTGTCTTAACAACTATAAAACTAAAGAGTTTTGGTTCTAATCTTATTTTGGCTAAAGTGTGGCAAAAAATCAGCTTTTCCCCAAGATTTTACTTTTTGGAGATGGCCGGTTTTGCAACTAGACGACACAATTGTCCATGTGTGTGAAAGTTGATCAAGGCTCCCTTTCTTTAACTTTTGATGGATGACTGTGAAAATCTCGGAACTTGTGAGTTTCTGCTTTTTATCGATATTCATGCAAATTATTGTAGCTGGTCAATCAATGTTTGGGATATATAAGCAATAAACTTCGAAAATACGTTTGGAAGTCGGAACTTGGGGTCATCTTCTTCCTCGATACAAATAAATCTAGATCCTGCGATTGAATCATCAATCTGAAGCTGAATAAGCGTATAAGTAGTTGCTTTGGCCTGGATGGATGCACTGAGATCAGCGCCTGTCTAGTCGACAGTGTGGAGTTGAATTATTACTGAAGGCATCCTGACTTGTGCCTATCTTAAAAATTGTGAGTTCGTTTTGAATCTTTATATTTAATATATTCAAGTTTTATTTTTACAGAGTACAGCTTCAGGAAAAGTTGAATTATATTTTGGAGTAAGGAAAATTAGTAGCTTCCTTTCTCAATCACAGCCTGATTAAGTTTCAATAAACTTGTTTTTTTAAACCTTACCTCTGGTGCTCTACTTTTACGACTGAACGGCCTGGTTCAAACTAACAGCAATGGCTGTCACAGCATTTGATGCATTTACTAACATTATTATCTGAAACAAATTTTCAAGAAAGGAAAAACGAATTTTTACATCAAGAATTTAGATTCATAAAGTGGGATTCCATATTAGTTAAATCATATAAAGAAAAACGGGACTCTGATGTCAGCAAGTGCAATGTGGAGGAGCCAGAACCCAGAGAACTCTTCTTAGAGTGTGATGAATAAATTGAAACTTTAAGTATGGGGTCAGGTGAAGGGATGTGTTATAGGAGAGGGCTTTTTAGAAGGGAGAGTATCAGTATGGTATACGAAGGGGGTGTATTAGGGGAGGTTTAATTTTTAAATTTCAAATTGACTTAGAGTAGGCATGTAAATTTAGGTATGGGTAGCAGAATATGAACATTGCCTCTCTACTTCTCTGCCCCCCCTCTCCCCCATTTTTAATTTTAATTTTTTTTTATTTAATGAAAAACAAAGTTCAATGTGATTTCGACATCTGTCATCGTCTATAATATTTGCCAAATTTGAAAAATGACTTTTCTGCAAAAGTTTTAACACATATTCAAACCCATGACAAAATGATCTCATAGTGTGTGGATTTGCAGTAGGTTTAAATGAACACACCATAAGATCATGCTTCTTAGATGAGATTTACGATATTTTTGAAAAGTGTCACATGACGAAATACTGGATTATTTCTATTACAGTTTTTATCATATTGTAAATTAAAAGTTTGTTTAAATTTTTGAAAAATAATTTAAGCTTTATAAGAAAGTTTAATTTTTAAATTTAACAAACACATAGGAATCTATAAAGTAATTTTTAATTTATTACATATGAAATAATTTATAACATATGATCATGTGTTTCTTGAGGAAATCGTGTGTTAGTGTTATAACATCCTGTTACGATCTTTGTAACAGTCAGTATATGTGACATAGTTGACTAAGATGGACAGATTTAAATTCTGATAACTTGTAATTAAAAAAGTAAGTTTTAAAATTATTTTGTTTACTTATAATTTTTTTTTACTTAAATATTTAAATTACTCTAATTTTTTAAAAACTTTTATAATAATTGTAAAATGTTTTTACTAATCTCAATAGTAACGTTGAAACATATATAGTAACTGTAACATTTATAGTATATATATATATATACACTGTGTTAGCATTTTTATATTACTAAAATACAAAAATATGAGATGAATTAATTTTGTTAAATTAAGAAATATTTTTATTAAGTTGTAAATTTATAAAAACTTTTTAAATTGAAAAATAATTTTATTATCTTATAAATTTTTAAAACTTTTATAATAGTTTAAAAAATTTTTACTAATATGTGTATAGTATACGTACTATGTTAGCATGTTTCTGTTACTAACATATAAGAGAAAATATTAATCTTACATAGTAAGTTAAACTACATTAATAAACCCACTAGTGGTGCACCGAGTAGTGCTTTGGCTGAGTATTGAGTAATTGTGTGTAAGAAAGACTTGCTAATGCGAAAATGAAGTACACTTAATGGTAACACTTCTATGTATGTGTGTGTTTATATATATTCATAAACATGCGATGCATCTTGAGCATATAATCTAATCATATTTTTTAAATTAGCTTCAATTTTTGAAATTTCATTTATTTTGCACCTTTTATTAGAGAATTTAAAACAGTTTTTGTAAAATAAAAATGTTGAAAACAGTAGCATTATTTAAAAAAATAATTGATATATAAAAAGTCCAATTAATCAATAGATATGATATTAAAACATACTGTAACCTATCATTAGTCATTTTGATACCTGAAATCTGTCAATCAAAAATGGTTATTGCTTCCAGAACAATTCTTTGAATAATGCAAAATGTTTCATATTTTCTAAAAGTACTTTATTTTCTTTTGATTAAAAAAATTGGGTACTTTCATGTTATAGTGGCCCCTGAGAATGAATCGCCAAGTGACCAAGATTTATGGCTAAAATTATAAAGCATATATGACATTATAATAATATATGATGTATATTTCAAGATCGAACTCTATTATTGAATGAGAAAGGAAATTTTATTAAAGAATACCTCTGTTTTACAGAAGCTGATTATGTAAGAGCCTTGTTTTTATTAAGCCTTTGAAAATTATTTTAATTTTTGACTTTTGGTTTTTATTCAAAGCATTTTTATAGTGTATTTACAGGAGTATCTGAACTAGTGGTCAGAACTGTAGTAAGTGATAATACATATCAAGACAAACAATTTTCACTAAGTTGGTTGTACGCTGTGTAAGTTTTTCTATTTAAGATTTTACTAAAATATCTACATCATTGTAACAATTATGAACAAAAATCTGGATTTGTCTTAGTGTGATACACTTGTATTTTTGATCGAATCAGTAGACTGGAACCCTGGTTCTCTGTATGAAAATGTGGTTTTCTGTATGTATAATGTCTTGACCTGTACTATATCCTTTACAATACTGACCAATAGTTCACATGTACCTTATATATATTACTCTCAGTGGCCTATTAAAACAGTAGGTAAGAATATTATAGTTCTTACCTGCTATTATTTATAACTGGCCGACTTGCCTTGCTCAAGATAAACCTTAAATACACCTAAAATTATCTTACTATTTCCCAGGATTACTTTAAATATATTTTGCTATGCTGGTCAGTTTTTCCAAACAAACCTGTTTCCATGCACAAAATAAAAATATAAAAAACCCTCTCAAACGTGATGTCATGTTCATTATAATAACAATGTTTTTTGGCAATAAAGGATTTACTTGAGAAACCAACTCTAGAACTTTTTCCTTATTGGAATTTTGTTGTGTTTCAAGAAAAAATCAATGGCTTTCTTTCATTAATAATTAACTAAAAAAACTATTTCATATTTTATTATTATTATATGAGATCAATAAAATTCTGTTCCATACAGGGGTATAAAATAGAAGATTCAGATAGATAAGGTATATAGACATTTTTGATAGAAAAAAAAGCCCATTTTTGGCAAAATAATAACTTTATGAAAAATTAAAAAATTGTACAAATTCTGAATAAATTTTATTGAAAAAAGGATAAAATTTACTATATTGGTCTAAAAGATTGGATTTCTTTTATGTTTTATGAATGGATCAAATTCGTTGCTGGACTTGGAAAATCATGGAAATGTGCAAATTGTTCCATTCAATATAAAAATAATAATAAATCCAAAGTCTGAGCTTCAGGTACATTCAGACATGTGTCCGTGCGTCTCTAGACATTGTCAACATACAGACATACACAGACAAAAACTTTCTTTTATTAATATAGAATTGTTATAATTCACATGCATGTGAATTTTCATGCAATTCAATAAAATTAAATGGGTAAAATTCTTTTCTTTTTCTTTTTTCTATCAGTCATTTTTGTGCAATCGCATCTTGGCAGTACATTACAAATGTTTCAATTTATATTTCAGATTATATATGAATTGGGAATGCTGATTGGAAGAACGGCATTGAATAAAACCCAAGAAAGAATTAAAGAATTCTTCCGGCTAATTGGAAAAGCAGAATCTGATTCAGTATGGTTATATTTTATTTGATTATTTAAAAATCCTACTTTTTAATGTGTGCAATCAAATGTGTAAAAATATAAATTTTTGCAACAAGTTGTTAAAGCAACTATATGTCACAAATCATAACTTGAAAATATGTCTCTTAACTTCTGGAAAACTGATTAGTGCAAACACTTTGACTTAAGCTAATCAACTGAAGTTTATTTTAAAATACCATAATAATAATTAAAATAATAAGCATAGCATTTTAATTGTATTATATGTTTTTGGATATGTAGAAATTTTGTATAATTTTTTAATACTATGGGCAACATCAGTTTATGATCTAATAATTGTCTTGTATGGGTTCTATTCTTGCCAAGTATAATTTTTGTTTGCTTTTTTACAATAATAAACCACAAAATTAAAGTCCATATTTGCTGTGTTTAATTTTTAGGAAAATAAATGTTACAAGTTGAATTCTGTGATTCACATAAATTGAAATTTTGTAATTTATTTATTGACATAAAATTTATACTTTTTCAAAAATTCATTTGAATCTGATGCATTATTTTGTTCGCTCATAGGATTAGACCCAAAAAATTAGAAATGCTGGTACAGTTATAAGATTTTTTAATAATTTTAAGAAAATTGTAAAAAAAAAGAAAAGAAAGAAATAGAAAAAAAAAACAATTGCTCAATGAACAAAAAAAAAAGTTTAAGTATGGCAATTTCTTTGTTCTTTAATCTATAAGTTTAATAAACAATTTTTTGATCAGGCTAATTTTAAGTAGGTTAAAAGTAAATAACGGGTTAGGCGTAATTTTTCTTTGTAAACAATATATATGAAGACATCCTCAAATAGTCATATAATATATAGGCAAAATATATTACACACGCACACATATATATATATATATATTTTTTTTTTTTTTTGGGGGGGGGGGGGGGGTAAGTTATTACTAGAGAATTATTTTTAAATGCCTTTTTTAATATTTTTAGAAGATGACTGGAAATGTTTCCAAGTCTCTTTCAAACAAAAATAATTAGTTCAAAGGTAACAAGTATGTAGTTAAATTGATTTACTATAGTACATTATAGTTTAATAGATTATTATTTATGTATTATGAATGGATGAAGCATATATACCATATTAAAATGCATGTTTCTACAAAAAGATTGGTTTGAGGAAGGGAAGGGCGCGAAAATAGAAGAAAATTTCTTTCTTTTTAATTATTATTGTTTTAAAAGAAGATTTGAACCATGTGCAACAAAGGCTATGTTGTAAGAACAGTTCAATATTTATTTTTATTATTTGCTGTATGGCCCCTTAAAAAAATAAATAAAAAGGGTGAGCTGAAGCTCATTGATGTTGAAAGCTGAAAACTTCATCACAAATTAACATAATTTTTTGAGCTCATAAAATTACACTTTCCCAAAAAAGTGTTAAAAAGAACAGTAATGTATTCTTCAATATTAACTTCTTTTATAATCAACATTTTGTTTAATTACTACACCACGAGTAGTATCACTGCACTAGTCAAAACAGCTGCCAGTTCAATAAAATGTTCATTAGATATTTATTTCAATGAAATGTTCATTAGATATTTATTTCAATAAAATTTTCATTAGATATTTATTTCAATAAAATTTTCATTAGATATTTATTTCAATAAAATTTTCATTCGATATATATTTCAGTAAAAATAAATATCTAATGAACATTTATAAAAAGTGTCCAGGGGGTCAGAAGTAGCGCACTACAAGTAGAGAAACTACAGTAGTCACTACTTTTTACAGTAGTTTGTAGTGTAGCGTACTACATTTTTGACAGTACAGTGTAGTGTAGCGCGATAAAAAAATCAGTAGTTTGTAGTGATAATCGACCCTACTTTTAACGTTACTTTAGGGGAAAAAATGTGGCACTCTGGAAATCAAGTGGTCGAAACTTTCTTCTTTTGTGCAAAATTTGTTCTGCTCAACAATTTGCGAATCTCAGCTACAGTGTCTTAGCAACATTGCATGAAGTCATAGATTTTTCCCATTCATGCTTGCTGCTAAAATCAAGTATTAACCCACCAAAGGAATTAATTTTTTGCTGACAACATTTGTCTATTTACTCGTTATTAGGTTTTCATGTTTTAAAGCCAGGTTTCTTATTATTTGGAATTGTTTTATTTACAAATTTATTTATTGTTAGCATTTAGAGTTGTTTTCTATAACTTTCTAGATTATGCTATCTCTCTTAATTTTGCTACGAAATTTGTAATGTGTATACAAACTAACATTTTGGAGGCAAACAGAAAACATTTTCTTATATCTTATCTTTCCTAATATTTTTAATGTCCTCAGTTATGTCGCATTTATTTAATTGTATCCCAACAGATGCGATATAATAAGAGGTTGCTTTATTATTTAATCCGTGCCTTCAATTTCTAGTGTAAATTGAACCCTTTGGCAAAATCTGAAAGTAGCAAAGTAGTGACTACTTTTGAAAAGTAGTTTGTAGTCTCTACTTTTTAATATAAGTAGTTGTAGTTAACTACATTTTCCATAAAGTAGTTGTAGTTGTAGTTCGCTACAATAAAAAAGTAGTTTTTCTGGCCCTTGATTGTGTCATACTTATCATTTGCTATCTCCTTTTTTTAGGGACTTGCTTTAATGAACAGTTAGGATGATTTTGAAAAAAAAAAAAAAAAACTGTCTTCTTCATTCACCAACATTAGAAAATAATATGGAGCCAATTGTTGAAGTTTTTACTGTAAGTTAATTTAAGACATTCAAAATAAAATATTTCAGATTAATTTATTATTTTTGTATTTATACAGCTATAAATTCCACATTTTAGTTTAAAAATCCAACTTATGCTTAATGGTTCTTGCATTTTTTATTGTGAATATATTTACTTTTTTAAAACTATTTTTTATCATATCTAAATAAGTATGTCAGGGATTTTACTTAATATTTGTGAATATCTGCATGCATGTATGGGAATATTCCTTACAATTTTTAGAAAATATTTTTAAGAACAATGCACATTATTATGAATGTCTATAAAATTTAAACTTTTTTTTCTATGAATTCCTTCAAACATTTTTTTTTTCTTAATCAGCATGACACATGATCAGAGTAGTTAATTTTACATTGGCCACATGTAACTATGAACAATAATTCTTTTCCTCAGAAAACTGGTATGCACAAAAAGAAGGAAAGAAAACAGCTAAATTTTAGTGTTTAGAGCAGGGGTCATCGACCTATGGAAATAATTAAACAAAAATGTATTTATAATATAATTATAGATATATAACAATATAAAATAACATATTTAAATCAATTAAATATAGTTGTAAATTTCCAACTGGACGAAAAATGTCCGGGCCAGGATTCGAACCTGGGATCGCTTGGCTGAAGCCGCCACGCTCTACCACTGAGCTATCCCGGTCGAATCTGGAGGGCATAATTCATCCAGTTAACCTTATTGATCAAAGCATCTGGTCTGATATTTTAATCAGCTCAACAGAAAAGATCACAGGTAAAGGAACTGCAGTAAACGCTGGATACGTGAATACACTAGATTATTTTTTAACACAATTATTTCAAATTGGTAAAGTAATCAAGTATTACTTTACTTGATTACTTTACCAATTTGAAATAATTGTGTTAAAAAATAATCTAGTGCAATAAAATATAGCCTAACTTGTTTTCATTTCTTTCTTTTTTTTTTTTTAATTATGACAAAATACTTGTGGATACTCTTGTATATCTGTTCTTTATACAATATTTATACAGTTTTCTCATAATATCAAGCATTGCATATATTAAAGACAAACTCACAAAACACAAGTTCAGCCATTTAAATAGTATACTTTTTAATAGTTACTTTTATAGCATTTAGGGTTCAGTGTTTCTTTGTTGAAAAATGTTCTCTTAAAAAGAAATTTGATTTTTTATGTTAGATATTAAAGCATACATTTGATATATAGCTAAATTTATATACATGTATTAGATATATATTATGTAGGGAGCTTCTTATATTGTATAGTTAAAAAATATGTGAAATTTATTATATTTCTTGTTTTAATAGTAAATGATAATAGCTTAATTTGTGTATTGCCCTGTTTTCTTTTATTTTCTAACCAGGATAGCAGTGAGTTTATTGAACAGACTGACAACATTGCTGAATTTCCCTGTGCCATAGCTTTAAAACAAGGAGACAATTTAGCAGAAATTTTGCAATACTCTATAATCATCCCAAGGGCATACTTATTATATTGTCTGACCACTATAATGACAATTTATTGCATATTTGAGATAAATTACCCCCCAAAATATTTACAAGCCATGGGTGCTTTTTGGTGGTTTGTACTCAAGAATAAATATTACAAATTGGGAACCAAAGCAAGTAGAATTGTTTAAAATTTGTTAAAAAATCCTTATTGATTTTTTTTTTAATTTGTCATTTTCTGTATAATAAATTGTGATGTATTTTAATTGTATAAAAATAAATGTTATTAAAATTTTAATCAAAATGTTTGCAAGTAAGTTGTAATTTTTTTCTCTCAGTTATAGTCTTTTATTTGTGAGGTAAATAGATTTTACAAGGAGGCCTTGCTATGAAACTTTGAATTTTATTTTTATTTTTTTATAATGAAAAGTTCACTTTTTAGGTGAAATATGTGTTTAGTGCAATGTTTAATAAATTGTGAATAAATGTGGCATAAAATTGTGTTTTCATTTTTTTTTTTTTTAACTTTAGTAGTAATTTTTATTTATTTACTTTACATTTGGACTATATGTAATGACAATAAAACTTTTTAATCATGTTTTTATTTGTCATTATTTCTAGAAAAAAAAGTTAGCATCATAATAAGTACATTTTTCTTTTTAATTGTAAGGTTTCAATTTCAAAAACTTGAAAACACTATATATATATTTTTTTTTTTTTTTTTTTACTTATTGTGAATACAATGCAGAACTATTAAAAGTGAAATAACCCTTTTTAACATTGATAATATTTAACAAATGTTTTTAAAGAATAGGCACAAAGTCTTGTCATTTTTTTTTATTCTACACATGACATGTGCAGGGTAGGACTCCAGCCCCCTCCCCTCCTCCTAAATCTATGAAAATGATAATACATAACTTGAAATACTAAGAGAAAGTACAAACAAAATACCATTGCATCCCCTCCCCCTGCCATCTCTCTCATTATCTAACAAAAACCCAGCATAAGCCCATGATTCACATTCTGGTGGTGATTTACTTTGAAAATAATTTCAGTGATTCTTAAACTGTGGTCTGTTGACTCCTTAGACATTTGCAGTGCATTTTTTAGGAGGGTCTATCCCTGTTTGTGTTTGTATTTGATAACTTGTGTAACAACATTAATTTTAATCTTAAATCCCTGGAGTCAGTAAATGTAGAAGTATTTTTTTTTTTTTTTTTTTTTTTAAAGAGGAGTCCATAGGTTAAGAGATTAAGAACCACTGCAATAGAGGACTAATTTTTTAAAAGAGTACATTCTAAAAGAAAAAGAAAATAGTCTCACAATACATTAGCAAATTACTTGCATCAAAATTGAAATTGTGAAATGTAATGCAGAAGATCCTTATAATGCATACCTTGAGATGATAGGCTGTGCATATTATAGAATTCTGTGGTGTATAGATCACATTTCACACATCATTAAACTTATCTTGTAAACATGGCCAAATAGGTCTGGAACCTATCAATACGCAATATATTTTTATATTGCATTCTTTGTGGCCAGAAGTTGTGCAGGCTATAAAGTTTTGCATAATATAGATAATTACATTATTTATGATTCAAGATTTCATTATAAACATGATTCAAATATGCCTGGACCAAATCATTATGTTACTCGTTTCCAAAAATGTTTTAATTTAATAATACCAATTTTTCTATTAAAAATTTTTGAATTAAGACAATAAAGATGAATTCTATCTGAAACTTAGTGCTCTAGAGATTAGCAATATTTCTACAATGTGGATTGCAGGTGTTTCTTAACTGCAAAATTTATTGCTTACATTTGAGAAGTTTTGCATTATATAGAGAATTGCATTATAAAGATCTTCTATGGCATAGTAACTAAAAACTATTTTTTAACTATGCTTTAAAAAAAAAAAATCTATTCTCATTAATTTTATTTGTGAAGAACAACTTTTGTCTTTACACTTAGAATCAATGTTTAGATTTTGATATTTTAATTTTTATGTGTGAAAAAAATAGTAAGGAACAACAACTGGTATGTAACCTCTTCTACAAATCACTATAAAATTTATAATAGAGGCAAGCTTAGTGAGAGGGAGGGCTGCTGAGTTTGTAGCTCTAAAGTTTAACACAACCCCTCACCTCCTTTAAAATAAGAATGATAGACAACTGCTCAGAGCCTTAGAAAAGATATATAAGAATACTTTGGGTCATAGGGTACAAGGTAAAAATATAGTTATTTTATTGTTATAATATAATTCAGCTTTTCAACTCTTCCAGGGAGACAGTTTTCCTGCACATGTTTTCTAATATATGTCAGTTTCTATTGGGCCAAAGACTTAGCAGGATCATGGGTTTTGAAACACGAAGGATAATATATATATATTTTTTTATTTACTTTTACATCCCCTAAATAAATCTTAGAGTGTGAGGGCTGAAGGGAAATCATTTTACGGAATGATAAGTCTTGGTACATTCACATTTTAAAAAATTAAAATTTTAACTTTTCTGTGACAATTCCTTTCCCCATTCTGTCCATATTACCAAAGAGACTGAATATTCCAACAAGTTTCATTGATTGCATATTTCACATTACATTTGGGCAAAAGATAATAGCTAATTAAATAATAACTGTGAAGGATTTATGAACATATAAGGGTGGCATAACAAGAAATTAAAAAATGATCTTACCTCATTTTAGCCTGAATCTTATATTCTAGCTTTGCATTCTCTACTTCTATATATTTTTATGAAAAGTCATGAGTTGCATTTAATTACATTTCATGTTGATTGTGTAGCGTAAATGTCACAAGAAATTTTTATGCTATGGAAAATATTATAAGGACTTCATTACCTTCACTCAAGAATTGCATGGCTTCAATGAACTTTCAAGTCTTCGCACTCTACTGCCTGGGGAATCCCCAACTTTGTTGCCAACCTCAGATGGTCCTGTTCTAGCATAGGAATGCATTACACTTTTCAATTATTTCTGGCATTTCAATTTTTGATAGTATATAATTTTAAGGAACAATTGTGATAAAATGGGTTTTCTCTAAGTTAGATTTTGAAATCCTGCATGGGAAAATTTAAAACAGAAAAAGTGATTACCCAACATATTTTTAAGAATTCTGTTTGCCATGGGGGAAATAATAAAAAAATATCAATTATTTAATTTTCTGTTAAATGTGGTCAATATGGACTTAGTGTTATTTTGTTATTACTGCTATTAAAATTGCCATTGAGTAGAAGAGGAAGTATCTAAATTCATAAATTAAGAGGCTACTTCACTCACACGAAAACACCTGCTTGCTAATGTTAATCCTAATTAGGGACAATTCTTTGAAAATATCTCGTTTAATTTCAATATTTTTAAATAATTCTTTTTTTTTTTGCATTGGATAGCTAAAATTAATCTCTACAATCGCCTTTTTTTTTGTCTACTTTTTTTTTATGAGGATACTTTTACTTTCTTAACCGGTTTAAAAAATGTCAGTGTCCTCATTAAAAAAAGCTGCAACCAAAATCGAAGTAAAAAAGGGTCTTTCTAAAGATAAATCTCAGCTATCCAATGCAAAAAAGTAAATAAATAAAAAATATTGAAATGCAAACAAGATATTTTATAAGAACTGTCCCATAGGAATAACATGAGCAAGCACACAATTTTGTGTGAGTGTTTCTTCTGAGTTCTTCAACTCATACACCTTATAAAAAAAGAAAGATTAAAATAAGCTAAGCACAACTAGTCCACTGTCAACGAATCAAAACATGTTACATGCATGTAGAATAATTATAGATGACCTTAACATTATTTCCAAAAGAAATTTACAAAATAATTAATGCTCTTTAAATTTGAAATGAAACAAAATTTTTTAAATGTTCATTCTCTGTTGTTTCATTTTGTAATATAATACAGATCAATGTATGAAGTCGTATGAAAATGCAGCGCAGATCTGTTATTTTTGACGGGGGTTATATATGTACTAGTTAAAAGAGAAAAAGCGTTGAAAAAAAATGTTGCTATACATTGTTACACACAACAGCTCCGTTTCAACTGACGTCATAAACACTTATCCATAAGCCGAGGGAGATAATTAAGAAAAATAATGTAAATAAATATTTAAGATCACTTTTAGGGTTTCATTCATCTCACGAAACCCTATTTGTCCCGCTACGTTGTCTGACCGTCACAGAGCCAGTTCTCCGAAATTATATAAGTTACAGACGTGAAATTTTGTGTACTTACAGCTGAATGCCTACTATGAAGCTGAAAATCATAAAATTTAAAAAAAAATCATATTATTTTAGGATAGAGAGATAAAAACCAAAAATCTAACAGCCTTTTCCTATTAAATTTAAACATTTTTCGTTATAGCAGTTGCCAACAATTAAAAATCCACAATAAAATTCTTTCTAGAATAATTAATTTTCTATTGAAAGATTTCCACGTGAAAAATGAAAATGAAATAAAAAGTTTCACCAATTGGAAAAAGATTAATCTGACGTCATATTGGTAATAAAACGGAAATTTTCAAACATATTTCTCAATAATACAAGGAGTATGAGTATGTGTAAGTACAGAAAGCAGGTTAATAGGATGTCATTAGAGAATTAAAAAGAAAATTAGTCTGACGTCATATTCAGGGGCGTAGCTACCATGGAGCAGTTGGAGCAAACTGCTCCAGGCGCACGAATGTCAAGGGCGCAAAATTAGAAAGAGCAAAATAAAGATTTGTAAAAATATTTGCAATTTTTCTTATTAATTAGATATTATGGATGAATTAGAACTGTTACAATCAGCATATACCTGAAACATGTTTTATACTCAGCTAAAAAGAATTACATCTATTCACGAAGTTTAATTTTAATGCATATTGTACCCACAGCTTCAAGTAACTTCTCCAACAGCGTTTCAGCATGCCTGATTTTTTTCATTAACTTTGCCATGAATGACAGTTGAAGATTTTGAAATCTTAAAGTAATCAAAACTTATTTACAGGGTTCTCAGCGGTCGCTTTATTGGCTAGTACTATTTCCAAACAATAATATTCCTGGCGCATTTCTATTGAAAATGCTGAAGAAATTTATCATGATGATTACTGATGGTAGCCAAAAAAAGTAACTTCTGAGAAACCTATATTTAAGATGTAACAGCAATGCCTTAGCTATTTAGCTATGTTTGTGTTACGGATTGAAAAAAACAATAGTTTGACAAATTCAAGAAAATTATTGACTATTTTACAAACGAAAAAGCGTCAAAATGAAAAATTAATTTTTTTTTTTCCTTTGTGGAAATTAAACATGCACATGCTTTATGAATACAGATTAAAAACAACAACAACAATAATAATAATAATAATAAGAGCCGGATATTAAATATATATAAGCATATTCTGCATCCACATGAGTCCACGGCGATAAAATTTAAAGGGAGGGGGATATGGAAGCGACAAATGAAATTTTGTGCTCATTGTTTTCCAGAATTTGAAAATATGACAAATCTCAAATGCAGAATTTATAAGCTTTTTTTTTTTTTTTTTTTTTTTTTTTTTAGCAGTGTCCTCTGCTTAGAACCTGATTAGAAAATAAAAAATATTAAAAAAAAATTTCTGAAGTTACTCCACTCAACTTTCCAAACACTTTACAATATACTATGCGTTCAAATATACAGTAATATAACAATAAATAAAAATTTAGATTCTAATTTTACAAAAGGCGAAATATTGCCATTGGTAATAAAGACATTTTAAAGAAAACGTGCACTTTCATTCATAAATCTTAAACATTTTTCAAATAATTTTCAATAAATTTTCATTCCGCCCGTGCTGAAATAAGGCCTATAAATTAACAAAAATGCGAAGAAAAGAATTTTACTAAATTAACTCTCATTTACACAGGCTGGGACTGACCCGCCGGGCAACCAACCGGCCCGTAGCTCGGTGCGCACTCAAGACTCAACCAAGTAAAGCTGCGTCCTCTCTCAAGCAGGGGCGCTATTTAGGGGGGGGGGCACCGCACCCCCCCCCCCAAGGAATTTGAAATTTAAGAAAATTTATCAGTTATCACAGGTTAGACCAAAAAAATAAAATCTAAATATGATCAAAAGCTAAAATAACGTCCGATTTCGCAGATTTGATTACAATAAAAAAAACTAGTCTGATGTGCCAATCCCAAAACTTTCTTCTATCTCATACAGGTTTCACATGCACCAAAAACAAATCAGCACCAATTTATATTAAGGTCTAACTGAATCTAAAGGTTTATTAAATTATGTGCGTTAGTTCTGGAGATAGAGCTATCATGAAAATCGTGCAAAATGTAGCATAGCAGCGCCACTTGTTGGGCTATTTATACCAAATCTCAATCAACGTCTATTTTTGTCAAGGTCTAACCGAATCTGAAGTTTGGTGAAATTCTGTATATTAGTTCTTGAGATATAGCTATCGTAAAAATCATGAAAAATGTAGCAACATCTGTTGGCCGATTTACACAAAAAACTAATCACTAATCATATATTAATGTCTAACTGATTATAAAGTTTTATCAAATTCCGTGCATTAGTTCTTGAGATACAGCACCCACAAAATTTTTGTCACATAGAGACACACAGGCAGACTCACAGACAGACATTTTCTAAAAATAGTCCAATTGTGTTCAAGATCTTCTAAAACGTATAAATCCGTTGAAAACCGGAAGCGGTAAATTTTCATAAATCCAATACCTTTTTCTTGTAAAGATAGAAGAAAGTAATAAACACTTTAAACATTGAAATGTTTTCTAAAGCCTTGCTATTGCAACATTCTATAAGTGAGACATTTATCATTAATGCGTATTTTGGCTAGTTTTAGAAATACAGTAAACTCTCTGTAAGGCGGACTTTGTGTAAGACGGAAATCTGTCTAACTCGGAAATATTTTCAAGTTCCTGCGAATCCATAGACATAGAGAAAAATATGTCTAAGGCGGAATATTGTCTACTACGGAAAATTTTCTCGGTCCCGATCGATTCCACCTTAGACAGAGTTTACTGTATATGCGAGAAAAAACTCTATGAATTGCTTCTGAGCTGTGTACAGCTTAAGTTAAAAGAAAACTCGTCACCCCCAAGGCTAGAATTTTAGTGATAAATTCTCTCTTTAGCCAAAAATTTAAAGGGAATTTTTTTTCAGGGGTGGGGAGGTGTATTTAATTTCCTAATTATATGATTTGTTAATTTTGTTTTATTAGTGTCACATAATATAATGTGACACTAATAAAACAAAATTAACAGTCATATACAATCGTTATAATGCTATTAAATTATTTGCTTTACTAAATGATTTTATATATACAGTATGCTCTTAAAAATCTCCACAGCCTGACACTAGAGTCCTGTCCAGATTTGGTTGTAACCGACCCGAATCCTGACTTCAACCCGACAGACTTCACGCCGAATCCGAAATGTTCATACCTGAACCCGAAGTTAAATGAATGTATATTTTAATACATTTATGGAAAAGTAATCTACAAGTTTACCTCTTATGTACAAAATATAACACATATATACACCCATTAATATTCAAATATACTATAGTTTTTCATTTGAAAATTATTCAGAACCTCCTTTTGTATAATCGGTTCATCTCGAACCCGATTCGAAAGAGTCAAAGCATAACCCGAAGCGTATAAAGTTTTCTCGACCCGCAACAATAAATAATAATAATAATATAAAAAAAAGAATCAACCAAACCCAAAACGAAATGCATTTCGGGTAACCGATACAAGACTGTAATTTCCAGTAAACCCGGAAACGTCCAAAAAAATTTCATTGACCGCAACCCCACCCGAAATGAAAGAAAAATTAATCCATATTTCAATATGATTTGGAAAAGTAGACTACAATTATATCTCTAATAACAATTTTATCTTTTATGTAGAAATTTTTTTTTTTCATCTGAAAATATTTAGGATTTCTTTGAAAACTCGGGCAACACAAACCAGATTCAAAATAGTGGAAACCGATCTTTAACCCGAAACAATTAACTTTTTGATCACGGGCCAAAATTGACTACTAATTTTGCATTCAATCGTTCAATTTCAAAAAATTCCTTGTGTCAGATTTCTCTTGAAAATATCCTAATATAAGTGTATGGCAGATTTCAAAAAATCGTACTAATAGAATAAAAAATAGTCCACTGTCCCAACCGCAGTCAAATGTTCCAAGTCAACCTGGCCCGCAACGAAAATAAGCCGCATCAAAAATTTTTACTGACAGAAAATCATTAATGAAAATTTTCTTATACCTATGGATTACAACATTTGCAAATTTCGTAACTTCTTGATGTTGTTCGTGTGCTGATTATCTCGTGACCGATTGAATTTCACAACTTTTTTACATAATTTTTTTTTTTTTGATAATTTTCCAAAATTCGCTATTTTCTGTGAATCATTGACGGAATTGATTTTTTCGACCATTTTTCTAAATTTGCGACATTTTATTCAACCGATCGACGAAATTCGCTATTTGTTTTCGCCATCTTTTGACGAAATTCGCGACTCTTTTCTACGCTCGTTTGTTGAAATTCGGGAGTCTTTTTCCGCAACCCACTGACAAAAATTGCTATTTTTTGCGCGATCTTTGACGAATTTTTTTCCACCATTTGTCGAAATTCACCACTTTTTTTTTGGCAACTGATTGACAAAATTCGCTATTTGTTTTCGCAATCTTTTGACGCAATTCGTGACTCTTTTCTATGATCGTTGTTGAAATTCGGAAGTAATTTTCCGCAACCGACTGACAAAAGTAGATATTTTTTGCGCAATCTTTGACGAAATTCCCCTTTTTTGCGCGATTGTTTGACTAAATTCGTGATTTTTTTTTTTTTTTTGGCTCTATCTTTTGACGAATTTCGCGATATTTTTCCGCAATAGTTATACTGAATTTGCGATTTTTTCCGCGAACGATTGACGAAAATCTCTATTTGTCATTGATCTTTGGCGAAATTCGCAATATTTTTGCAGGGTCGTTTGAAAAAATTAACGATTTTTTCCGCGATTAATTTTGCCAAATTAACTATTTTTTCTAATTCCAATTCGTAAAATTCGCGATGTTTACCGCGGTTGGTTGACAAATTGCTTTTGCGTAAAAAAAAAAAAAAAAAAAAAAAAAAAAAAAAAAAAATCGCGGACTACCACTAAAATTAAAAATATATCCGCTGAAGAATCACATGTTTGTGAAAGAAATTAAGATAAGAAGGCAAAATCTCACACTGCATTTTTTTATTGTGGTTTTTATTTGCTATTTCTATTTTGTGCACGATTTGGGCAATCCTGCACGATATTGCAACCCCTGTCTCAAAAACTTTGCCCCCCCCCCTCCTTAAGAAACTCATGAAAAGGTGCCCCTGCAGTAAAACCTGTAAAGAGGGAGTTGAAAAGAACTGTAAAAAAGCTCCATTGTAGACAGGTCTCCATCTTAGCAGGTATAATTGTATGGTGTTTTTTTTTTGCCTGTTTGAGAAATAATTTTGTTATAGACAGGTTTCACTGTAATACACCTATGCTCTTCAGAAGTGCTTTATAGAAAGGAGGTTTTAACAGTCTTAATGAATACCTGAAAAAAACGGTACCTGTCTATAACTGAAAACTTTCATAATATTTTTAAATTCTACTTGCTAAGACGAAAACTTGTCTAAAACGGAATTTTTTAGAGGTCACTTTAGATTCCGTATTAGAAGTATTGCTGTCTCTGTATGATTCAGTAAACGTTTCTCGTTCGGAGAGGTTGTGGGAGGGAGGGGGTGCAGCCTCCCGAACTCCACCCTTGGCTATGCCACTACCTTAAAAAAAACTTTGCCCCTCCCCCCCAGTGGTGTAGTTGAGGGGGGACGGCGTCCCCTCACTTTTTTACTTTATCTCGAGCGTCCCCTTACTTTTTATTTTTAAGGGGGACGCTAGAGACGTGAGAGGACGCAATCTTTTCAAACTTACTAATTTTTTAAAAGGATGCTCGCACCAATAAATTAACAATTTTAAGAAATAAGGCATTGATTTTTAATACTTTTCAACAACATGGAAAAGTGTTTACGGTGTCGGATCGCTTGTCTGTCTCCATCTGTTCGCATTCTAGCTTCCAAAAGTTTGCTTGAATTTCGACAAAATTTTATGTATATTTTTTTCAATGTAGTATTATCACTATTGCAAATTATGTTTACAGCATCAGTATTTCGTTTACGAGTGATCAAAAAAGAGTTGTTTCATATTACGGTTTATGGGCGAAGATTGTTTGAAACACACATAAATGAAGTCATGCCGTATGGAATTGAAATTCGTTACAACATATTCCCTATCGAAAATAGCATTTTTCGTTCGTTTACAGGGACATTAAAAAATATTTTGAAACACCATGAGCTGTTAACGGTAATTGTTTGTAATGCATGGAAAGCTATGGAAATCGGTGCATGAAACATTTATAGTTCTTTTACAAGGCCAAAGAATAAACATATTGTCATATATGGGTTCAGTTGCTCGAAACGTGTTTTCTGTTATATTTTGCATTTTTCAGCTGAATAAAATTTTCATTAGCTAAGTGATACGTAAATGATATTCGTATACAGGGCCACATAAAAGTATTCAAGTACACTACCGCCATGGCCGGATATTCCTTGAAATGCATTTTCAGCTGGTTTACATTTTAGTGTGTTACGTGATGCGCATATGATCATTAATTTCTATACATGACCATTCAAAATAATTCGAATGAATACATTACAATTATAGGTAATTATTGCTTGGTATGTATTTGAACTGAATTTGAACGAAATTTTATTTTCGATTTAAAAAAATGCTACATATGCTCACACATTGTTGCACTGTTGCACAAAGTTAATTTTACAAACATTTGTGTGTAATGAATATAATTGGCCGGTATACATTGTGTCTGTGTATTATAAAGGTTGACACGCGCTTTAATTTTTTACCTGCTGGAGATGAGTAGATAATGTAAATTATAAAAATGTTTAAAATAAAGTAAAAAAAAAATTATATTGAAATAATATTGTCAATGAAATAATCATCTCGATAATTTTCAAACATTTATAATACAATAACTTTTTTAATTTTTATACGACTCTTCTATTCAAAATTTGTTAGTTACATAAAATGTTCAATTTGGTGCAACAAAATCATTAAAAATCTCCATACATAAATCTATAAAATTAAATTAAAAAAAATGAAGGAAGAAAGCTGACTTATAAAACCTTTTCGAACCATGAGTAAATATTACTTCATCAGTGAAAATTGGGCCTGTACACATATGGCGATAACATTTTCAGAACAAAATGAAATATTAACAAGTGTAAAAAGAAAAAAAATGCATCGCAAGTATATCTAAATAAAAAGCTACACGGGCAGAGATCATGTAAAGAGAAAATGTAGTTTTAAAACATAGAAACTAAAAATAATAATAATAAGAAGAAGAATTGGCTAGGCTAAGCATCCTCTAGTATATTCCGTCAGCTGCAGTACATAACTGGGGGTCAACCGCACATGTTTATTATCGTCCCTGTTACTGATACCTTCTTCTTGTAATACCTCATAGCTTTTCTAATTTGATATATAGTCGTTGTCTCCTTCCTCCCTCTGCATATTTCTACCTTATTTTAAACTTTTTTGCATTTTCCATTGACTACTTATCTTCAAGTTTCAATTTTTTCGGGCGCCCTGTAAAGGTCGACCTTAGCTCAAACTTGAAGACTTCGTCGA
The DNA here is from genome assembly GCA_963931845.1 of Maratus michaelseni. Classification (NCBI taxonomy): domain Eukaryota; kingdom Metazoa; phylum Arthropoda; class Arachnida; order Araneae; family Salticidae; genus Maratus; species Maratus michaelseni. The sequence goes on from OZ007599.1 coordinate 258,269,265, forward strand.
AAAAATGCAAGACTTTGATTTCAACGTGGTTAAAAGTGGTTTTTATAGTGACAAAACTTGATGCTTTTAATTTATAATAGTAATTTAACTTTAATGAATAATCTGTTTAATCTTCTAATTATAATCTTTAACGATTCATCCTTATCAAGTGAAAACCACAGCCTTACTCAAAATTTGGAAAGCGGCAAATCATAGAATGGCTACTGACACAAAATCTAGAAAATATAAAAAGGTGAGAATTTTTTGAGAATAAATATTTCTGTAAAGGTCTTTGAAAGAGGAAAAATAATACATATTATTAAACTATGACAGAATTAAATATATTGCTGTTGTTTTCAATCCATTTCCCCCCTTTAAATATATAATAAATAAAAGAAATTTATTTGAGTCATTTTTATACATACTTTCTTTTAACTTACATTTCTGTATGTATGTGACAGTCAAATCTTGTGACTCATTTTTCACCCACTTCTTGTTGACGTAGAGCTGTGAAATTTGGAATATATATGTATTCCTGAGGGTAATACATGAATTGGACATTATTTGTTAAAAATTCGATCCCTAAGAGGGGGGGGGGGGTCAACGTTGGTTCAAATCATGCATTTTCCCCATAGAAATAAAGTTATGATTGTTTAATTGAAAAAAAAAAAGCTTCATTCACCGATTTTCACCACGCTGTTGCCCGCACCATTATGACACCAGCATTGAGCGATGCACATACGTGTGTGCTTTATAATATAAGTTGACTGTTTTGTGAATTTTAATGAAAGTATGTTTTTTTTTCTTTAAATTTTTACATTTAATTTATTTTTATTAACGTTAAAAGTAATTTTATTCAGAAAGGGCTTTTTAAATTAGTCATCTGGCTCAAGTATAAGTAACATTTGCCATAGAAACTCTACTTCAAAAAGATATCTTTAAAAATTTCCGCTCGACTCTCTAAACACTTATAGAATGTCATGTATTCAGATCAATTTGTAACTAGAATAGACTTTTATATCGCTATTAATAGTGTGGTAGCATTCACTGAGACAATTCCCACATTAAATTTTCAATTCTTCTTAGAGAATATATACGCCTTAAATAACTTCTATGTCGAATTTGAAGTTTCTAGCACTGATAGTTTCAGAAGAATAGCAACTTTAAAAAGTCTTCCGCTTTTCTGACCACTTAAAATTTCGAATATTTTAAAAGCCATTCTTTGTGAGCTTCAAGTATATTTCTTTTCAAGTTTTTTTGCATAAAACAGCTTCCAGATAAATCGTGATGAAACGAGTTTAGAAGATTTACTTACAAATTCATGCTTTTAAAATGTGACTAAAAAAAAAAAAAAAAAAGATTTAAAGGTTTTACGAACATGTAAGTCCTAAAAGTACATGTGTGCCATGTTTTAGGTTAGTTGCTCTTGCTCAAATATTTCCACAAATCGTGATGAAACCAATATTTTTGAACATTCTTTCTGCATTTCACCCCGTAAAAATTCGAATTTTTTTTTGGAAAAAACAAACAAACTCTTGTATTGTAGTTACATATTAGAAGTAACATAGTCACTGATTTAAAGAATTACTAATTCTAAAGAAATCTTGATGGAACGTGATTTTCAGAAATGTTCTAAAGAAGGATACTTGTCTATTTCACCCCTTTCAAATTCTGCCCGCCAATTATTAGACATTAGATATCGGAATTAATGTCTAATAATTAAATGATAGAATTTTCCGGTACGAATTGGTTTTCCCAAACGGAAGGAACTTTCCGAACAACCCAATATTTCTTAAAAATCCGATTTGGACTAGCATCTGAATCCTAAACGTAGTCTTCGGGCCAATAAAAAGCATTATTTATGGGTCATCCTCGGCATCCTTCGCACATGTATTTAAGTTTTTTCTCACAGAAACTGCACATATTTTTACTTCTGGCAACAAAATAGCTTTAAAATTGTCTAGACACGAAACACGTTGCACAGAATTTTATGCAGAGTTTGGGCAGTGCATATAGTCTAGAATATTATATAATCTTTTCATCACATATAACATACCTGCGAAATTTGAGCTCAGTTCGAAACACCCTTTAAACGCTATCCTGCTCAGACACATAAGCATATTGACTCATCGCAAAAACACAAAAAAACAGACTTTGGGAATCTTAAAGAAAATACCGACTCGCACACACGCATACGCACATACATAGAGAATGGTTCCAGAAATAGGAAAAACGGACTCAGGGAACCTATAAAAGTAAAGATATAAATTTCATTGTCTTTTTTTTTCTTTCCATGATTACAATATTTTCCTTACACTATACGTGTCCGTAACGTAAAAATGTAATAATTTCCAATTTTCTTAGTATACAACAGTTATTCTATGACTATTTCAAAAATAAATAATGCAAAATAATTTCTAACAAAAGTCTCGTTGCGTGAATTAGTGTTATTGAATTACGAATTCTATTCCAAATATTTTCACACATGGAATAAGGCTTACAGTTTTTGAATTTCCGGTACCACACATGAATTGTTTTGTCAGTTGGTCCCTGTTTTCGATATTTATTACGAAAGGCCCGTTGAACTGACACCACTGATTCAGATTTAAAGAAACGGAGTATGGCAGGAACTGGACTATCGCATGGATGTATGCCGTGTGACCAAGGGTTCACACATAGAACACCTGTAATGTATGTAAGTAAAACTTGAATAGTTTCGGAATAATTTCATATGTTTCTTTTTTTCATATTCGTCTTCGTTTTTTTACTATAACGTTTCGAAACCCCGGAGGGAATTATGAATGACCCTGTACAGTATTCTCTCACTTATACGTCGCTCTTTTATGTGTCTTTCTCATTTATACGTCGATTTTCGGTAGTCCCGGATAAAGATACAGCAGTGAATGTTAATTTTTTTCCCCTTATGCGTCTTAACTTGAATGTATCTCTCACTTATGCGTCGGAGAAATTTCAAGTTTCCCTTGCCATTTCCTTCCTTTCTACACATGTCGAGATGTCCTTTCCAAAAATTTTCACATCAGTTTGTAAATGAGAAGTCAATTAGTTGACTTTTTACATTTGGTTTTTGGATAATATTATAAGCTGCATTCTTGTGTCACATCCCTTCGCATCTGCTATTTCTAACACAACTGTTTAAAAAAAAAAAAGAAAAAAGACATCATTTTTGAAGAAATTTGAAAATGATGCATCTTCTGCCAAATATCAACCAGTATTACACTGCAAAAAATAAGTGTTGATTTTACAGTATAATACTGGCATTCCAGCTGCCAGTATTATACTGTAAAATTAACTGTATTAAACATTAAATTAAGCAGTAATACGCTGCCGCGCATGCGCGGTAGGGTTAACAGTCGTATTTTTGAAAACGAATTATTACACGGTAGTAGAGAAGGTGTTAGCTATATGGGAAGTTTCTACTTCTTTGGCCTAAAATTCACATGATTTTTACGGGGTTTTTTTTCAGTTACAAAGAAAAGAGATATGACCTTCGGACTTTTTGCATTATATTTATTGACATTCCACTTACATATTTAAATTTTTGGGACGGGGTGCAGGTGCGCGTCGGGCGTCCATTTTACGCCGATCACATGCGTCGGAAACAAATTAAGTTGCCAAATTATGAAAGGGCATTACATTCTTTGGAGCTTATACCAACATTTAGTTTAAAAAGTTGATTTTTAGCAAAATGGCGGTCAGTTGAACAAATAAGCTGAATTTTTTCGCCTTTTTTTTTTAAACCTTTTGTGAGCTCTAAACAATCTAATTAATCAATGAAAATTATAATTTTCTGTGGTAATAAGCTCCAGTAAAAATGATTAGCTTTCTTTTAAATAAAAAGTGAATGGAATCTGATGGCTATTTCTCGAGAAAAATGGTCGTACAATTTGAAGAACATGCTGTCGAGAAAAACAGGTTTAAAGTTTTACGAAATAGCGTTACGTTCAACGAGCAAAAAAAAGATTGCAAGGAATTGGAATATTGCGAAACCGCTTTAGGAAACAATCTACACATTTAAAGGGTGCCAAAAATGGAAAAAAAAAAATCGAATAATTTGACACAAAGAAGTAGAACCCCCCCCCCCCCCTTAAGTAGGTATTTTTCGTTAAACCTCTGAAATTGAACCCGATGCGAAGTTCGGCAAAAGGGAGAAAAAAAAAAACATAGTGAAATAAACTTTTTTGAAAGGGTTAATAATAATTTTTTTCGGACGAATTGCGGCGTTTTAAAAGTAAAAGTACGAAATTTAAGAATATGTGTTTCGTTTTTCCATATTTCCAACGCTTTTGTCGATGCGTGGCTTCGAAAAAAGTCCGAAATGAAAAGCAACTCTCTTAATTTTGGTTCATCTCTGTTTTTACGCTCTTTAAACGGGGTTTCAGAAAAAGAAAATGGCGAAATCGAACTTCTTTGAAAGGGTTAATATTAATATGTTTTCGAACAGACTGCGGTGTTTTAAACGTAAAAGTACGACATTTAAGCATACGTCTTCCGTTTGTCGGTATTTCCAACGGTTTACCCAACGTGCGTTTAGAAAAAGTTTGAAAAAAGTGGACATCGCACTTTTCGATCTTCAGCTTGATAACTTCGGAAAACTCAGAACTGAGCAAAAGCGGATGAGGTTTTGATGAGTTTTTATGTGATATATCGGCGAATTATCAAAAAAATTAAAAATCTGAGCCTCGGGTCCTGCTTTGAACTATCCTCATCTAAATTTTCAGACTTCTACGCACGATAGATTTGCGTAGCCATCCCCCCCCCCTCCCCTATGCACAGACAGACATACAACTTCTTTCTTTTATTAATATAAATTATTTATTTGTTATTATTTCTATTTAGTGCGTTAAATATCTGGTTGTTAAAATACTTTGACTTTCAAATAAAGATATAGTTTTAAATCAAAATAAGAATACATAATTTTTCAATTTCAAAACAAAATTGTGCTGAACTTTTTCGAGTGACAAGAGGGCGCACCAACTTTGTTTGCTCCAGGGCGCTGAATAGAATATGTAGCTACGTCACTCGTCATATTGGAAGTTTAACGGACTTTTTCAAATGTTTGAAAATAATACAAAGAGAGTATCAATATGAGTAACAGAGAAAGCATGTAGATATGACGTCAGCAAGAGATTATAAAGTCATATGAGTTTGAGGAACGTATTGAATCATGATAAAAATTCGATTATAGAAATATTGGCATATTTTAACATTTTTGAAGGTCTCTATACAACATGTTTAATTTTGAAATTGATTTTTAGGTAGCTTTCAATGCAAAAAAGTATAAAGCTATCTATTGCAGCTGTTCGGAGGAAAGCAGTTCCGGAAAATTTCGATATATTTTCACCGATCATGACCCCCAGACCCCAAAACCACCCTCCGTTCAAATGTTGATTTATATATATGTATATAATTTATACATCCATTACTTAGATATTATTCAACTTTCTATTTATTAATTAATTTCATTTATTTTATTATTTAACTAATGGCTATCATTAAGATAGTAATTTGGTTTAATTATTAAACACTAATTACTTTATATTTACTTTTACCACTAGAGGGCAGCACTATTTTAAGTTGTTTTTTATTATTAATTTTTCCATCTTAATACTTATTTATAACATAGTATTATACATTAATACATCCTTTAATGTAATTCGATTTTCTATTTATTAATTAATTTCATTTATTTATTATTTAACTAATTGGTATCAATTAAGTTAGTAATTTGGTTGATTTATGAAACATTTATTTCCATCCTATTCCTTCGATTCAGTTTATATCTCCTTTTTTTTTTACTAATAGATGGCAGCACTAATGTTCCTGTTTATTTTATAATCCATTATATTTTAACATTATTTTTGGCATCACTGCAAAGCAATTTATATTTCTAAGCAATTTATATTTCTAAAATTGGCAACATGATATGATTTTTTATGCAATTCATTCCCCAGTCATGTTGGAGTTTTCATGATGGTTCATGAACTGCATGGTATCTTATTTATATCTCTATTCATCTTTATGGATTTTTTACTTAATGTCTCTGTTAAATGTTCTCTCTGTAATTTATAAGTATGGTTTCTTTCCTTTTTTATATTGTATTTTATTTTATATTTTATCACTGTTTTGAATCATTGTATTTGAGATGTAGTCCCAATATCATATTTTTTAGCAATGTTTGGCTAATATGAAGATGAAACATCTCATTTTATTTGTGGTATTTAGGCAATTGGGACTTGATAATTCTGTCTAAATTCCACAAATTTCATTTCATTTAATTCCATTGATTCAATTTTAATTAATTTCTTATTCTTTCAATGTTTTTTGATTCCATATTAAGTGTGTTGGGGAATCTTCCATTGTCAACTAATTATTTCATACTTAATTATTTCATGGTTTAAGTTGGTGTTATGATAATGTTTCATTTATGGTTATATATATATATATACAGTTGGCACATAAATCACTTTGATTAACTTCTATATATATATATATATATATATATATATATATATTTGTCTTTCAAATCATTTCTCTCAACTCGACTAAATCAACATGTATGATGCGTGCCATGTGGACATGGATATTATGCAGAAGTTATGATATTTTAAGGATTCTAGATTATTATTGTGAGTTAAGTATTTTATCTACACTTTACGTGTTCTTATTTCCAATTTTATTATTTCTAAACTGTTATCTGGTGGTAATTTCGTGAAGTGATATATAAAGTTTTTGAGGTAATCGATGTGAGTAAAATATTTTATATATTCTTAATGGTTTTTTATTTCCAATTTTAATATTTCCAATTGTTGTCTGGTAATAGTTCAGTATACCTGGATGATTCTACTGTTCTTAGCATTATGCCAGTAGAATTATGAAATACTGAACTATTTTTTAAAACACATGTGGGTGCATCCAGGCTGATGAGTACATCTACATGTGTTTTTTCATATCCAATTCATATTTAATATCCAATTCATATTTAATTCTCTTGTGGTCCAATTTTAAATTGTATAAGGTTCATATTTAATTTATTAATCCATTTGTATTTACTTAATAGCAACTCCAATTTATAATTTTTTTTTCCCTTTCTCTCTTTTTCTTTTTAAATATTATTCAGGTATGAGTAAATTTGGCCTATTACCATTGAAGCACGAGCTATGGTAATATTATGATTGCACATGTTAAATATTAGATATGTGGTATTCTGTCTACACAATATCATTAATTATCTCTTTGGAGATTTAAGTAGAATGATAATAGAACTTGATATGTTTTTGAAATTCATAGATATTATAATTATATATATATATCTGACCTATGTCATACGATAACGCTCCTATTTATAAATCAATTTCAATGAAACCAATTGTGTGTATTAAGCTAACCAATGTCTCGACCGAGTTCGTTGGCCAGCTTGGTCCGCCATTTTGTTTCAAGATGGCTGCCATTTAAAAATTTAAAACTAAAATAAATATACAAAAAAATTAAAAATTAAAATTTATTTTTCAATTACGTGTTAGGCCTTGATACAAGGATTCCAGAGCATTTTTTGGTTTCCCTCTATCTTAAAAAATGGCTGAGATAGATCAGTTTGAATTTCTAGGGGGGGCTGACATTTTGAAACAAAACAGCACATTAACGCGATTACTCGCAAATTTTTTTCTTTCATTGTTGTAATAATTCTCCCAATCATACGCATAAAACTATATATTCATATCCGTTAGCGCCAAAATTGGCGACTTTTGGCGAAATATCGCCAAATGTGGCGACCAAAACAATTCTTCATAAATGAAGCCAATTTGGCTATTGCTCAATAATTTGACGAATTTCTTATTCAAATTCAGTATTAACGAATTTTTTGTAAACGTTTCTTTGCATTTTAACTTGCTGTTTTCGTGTAACATTAGCTAAAATTTTAAAACGAAGATATAGGAAAGCTACCTTTTCCTCCCGGTACAGGCCGGAAGGACTTTTTTAAATATCGCATTTAGTCCACATGACAGATATTATTATGACAGAGTATAATAGCGGGCTTCGCCCCACTATCGGGCCTATTCAGATTTTCGAAAAACGAGAAAAATTGACCGATACATTTTTGCTTTATAAAAAACGTGACTTTTTTTTTGGGGGGGGGGGGGGGGAATGAACTTTATTTGGATTTATTAAAGAAAGGATAAAGTGTTTTGAAAGGAATATTAAACGAAACCCTTTGTGCAATCTTCGATCACACTTACCCACTTTTTTTTTCTTTTCATTAATGTATTATAAATTTTATTGTTTAAAGTTACTGTTAGTTGACACTTTAGTCAGTGGAGCTTTAGATTCCAATGGCAACATTCTTCCATTGTTTTTTGGGGGGCATTAGAGTTTGGCAAATAATTTGGCGATAGTTTTTATACTGGAAAATTGTCAACGGTATAATAGTGAAGTACCAAAAATTGTTTTCAGTAAGACGTTTTAAATGTATCGTTTCCAATATGACGTAATTTTCAAAGTTTTCTTCCTATTATTAAACTTAAAAATATTTAATTGAAGGGAAATATTATTTACGCTGTTTTAAAATTTGCAATAATAGGTAAAATATTTTGTGGAAATAAATTAATATCTCGTGTAAATATATTTTTTATATTGAAACTGTTTGGAAATATTGTTATTTGAGCATTTTAAATATGACGTAAGTTTCCCTATTTAATGCTTTGACAGCGTAATAATTTAATTATTTCTGTTTTTAATATTCACGCGCAAGTATATTTTTTTATTACGTAACTTTCTACAACTACTGCTTTTAACACGTGATCATTTAATTATATTTAAAAAGTTTCATTTCTGTTTTTGATAGTCACGTGTAAATATATTTTTTAATTGAAAGGGAATATTATGATATGGTCTATTTTACAGATTGGCAACAATTCAAATAAATTCTGCGCTTTAGTTGAATATTTTTATCCATTAATGAGTGGGTTTTTAATTAATATCTTGTGTTAATGAAGACATTTTCAAAATTTTATGATTTTCAGCGTAACAGTAGGTATTTAGCTGTAAATACACAAAATTTCAAGTCTCTAACTTCGTGAGATGAACGAAACCCTAAAAAGAGTGACCATTTAACAATAGCTGCTTTATTTTCTGACCGTACGGACGCAGGGAAAAAAAGAGCAAAAATTTCACTATTTCGATGTTAGATCGCGCAGACAAGAAAAATCTAAGAGAAAAGAAGGGAGAGGAGAATGAGTTTTTACTATTTCTATGTTACATCGGGTTCTGTGGATTCAGGGGGGGAAAAAGATGCAAATTTACAATTTCCACGTTATTTCAGGTGCTTGCTCGAAAGATAACGTCAAAATTTTACAATTTCTGCGTTACTTGGTGTTAAGCAGGCCGAAAAATTTTGAATGAAAGAAAGGAGAAAAAAAATTGAAAAGTTTACTATTTCGAGTCCCGTTGCCACGCGCAGCAGAATTTTACAATCTTTGGCGTTTATTTGGGTTCCGCTGATCCGAAAATATCCGGGAGGGCAGAAAAAAGTGTATGTAATTATGTAATTTCTGCGTTATTTTGAGTCCTGTGAACTTGAAAAATAAAAGGCAAAATTTGTTTCCAGACATCTGTTTTTCAACATGCTGTAAAAGTTAATGGTGAAAATGATCATTTTACAACATGCTGTAAGAGTTGATGATGAAAATGGTCGTTTTTCGCTGTTTTTATAAGATATTTTGCATTTTGCTATCGTATGAGATTTCCAAGACCCTGGTGTGAAACACGCCCATTATCTATGTACAGGTTGAAAAATAGACAAGCGGAAGGTAGAAAAATTTGCGTTTTTCGTTAAAAATCATAATATCGGACAGATTTTCGTAGCACCATAGAAACTACGATTTTTTTTTTTTTTTTTTTTTTTTTTTTTTTGTAGGGGTTTTTAGTTTTGATTTCCACATTAAGGAAGCATGCACAATTAGCATGCATCACAATTTTGCTGTTTTCAAAAATAATTAAAAAAAAAAAAGATTTTTTTTTTTTAATGCAATTTTTTGAATTTTTTTTTTCGTTACTGAAAACGGACCAAAACACATAAAAACGGACATGACTATAAAAAACGGACTATAAAACGATGACTGTTTGGAAGCGCTGCTACCCTAATGACTTTTTCAGGCTTAAACGGTAAGGAAAAATTATGCTTCACACATAGATTAGGAAACACTTTCCAAATTGAAGAACATTGTTACAAAATGCTGATCTAAAGGGGAAAAAACTGTCTCTGTCACAAGCTTTTCGAACCTCACGGATAACTAAATTCCTAATTTTAATACCTGCGGACCATTAATAAGAATCTTTTTAAAACATACGTATATTTGTTCAATAATGGTCAAAGAATTTCCAATGTTATTAATATAAAATGTATTTTTTATATAACAAAATTATAAATTCTTATTTAATTAAAAGAAAAGTAAAAAAAAAACTTAGAATCTGAACAATCTCTTTGTGCGTGTGTCGCTACTGTTTTATGAAAATACTCCACAGAAATCCAGTACATTTATCTACTCGTTAGGGCTTCTATAATACTTAAAGATCTTAAGAACACCTGCTAATTTCACGTGTTTCTGAACAAAAATGAATTCAGAAATATGTCAGAAAGTAGTTTCTTTGGATTTGAGAACAGCTTTAACAATTTTAAACTTTGAATGCTCAGTTCGAGAGGGGGAAGCGAGATCTGTAATTTCGAAAAGGGGGAATTTAAATAACTGGTTATTTATTGTTGCAATAAAGTAATAAATGAGCAGACAAAAGAAAATAAGTTTTACAAATTTTAAATAGCCAAATTCATCATTTTAATATCCGCGGACCACTAATAAGAATTTTTTTAAAACATACGTACATTTGTTCAATAATGGTGAAAGAATTTCCACTGTTATTAATATAGAATGCCTTTTTTAATATAACGAAATTATAAATGCTTATTTAATTAAAAGAAAATTATAAGAAACTTGGAATATGGACGATTTCTTTGTGTGTCTGTCACTTTTGTTTTATGAAGATCTCGTACATTTATCTTGTCGGAATCCGAGAAGTAACACAAAGATGAGAAAATGTCAATGTGTTAGAGGATACGATATTGAGCAAATGGATATTTTAAGGAATGTAAATTGTGATTTCAACATTACCAGTGCCACTTTAACAACCGCGGTTCGCCGAACTCAACAAATTGTAAGTAACGGTTCTACCGAACCGGCTGAATCCTACCACTGCGGACATCCCATAACACTATCACCTTTTGGAAAAACCAACATTGAATCCCTCAAGGTTATTTAATTTGAAAATAAAAAATAGTATTTTGCCGTACATAATAAATGTCTCAAATTTGAAAATCACCAGTATATTAAAATTATGAGGAAATGATTGTCAAAATAACTTTGTACAAAAATGATTAGGTTTAGGTATATTTTCAATTGCTAAATATCCTTTGTAACACATTTCCAATAAAATATTAACAGAAAAAGATTTTTTTGCTTTTATTAAATTTATAATAGATGAGGGGTGATAGGTAATAAAAATAATTACCTTGAACTAATACTTGAAAGACGTGCTAGATATTGAAGAACGTTGTTGAGCAAAAAACAAGACAGTTTTATTACTTTTCTATATAAACTATCCTAGACATTTATAATGCATGTGCTGCCATTTGCTGAGTAAATAGGCAGAAATTCATAGTAATGAGAGAATGATGTCAATTACTAGGGACAACAATAAAAAGTGTCCTAATTTCTTTCATTGAATAAAATATCATATATTCTAATACGAGCAAATCTTGTGTGTGGTTATATATATGCAAATTTTATCTTAAAAACGGCTCTAACGATTTTGACGAAATTTTGTATCCTACCGTTTTGGGGCACCAGAAAACCATTGGGCTAGGTCACGTGTTCGAGAAAATTCGATTAGTGGGTCATCAAGGGTCAGGGTCAAGATAATTGTATCTAAAAAACGGTTCAAACGATTTTGACTGAATTTTGTATCTTACCATTTTCGGGCACGAGAAGACTATTGGGCTGGGTCACATGTTCGAGAACTTTCGATTAGTGGGTCATTTTTGGGTCAACCCGGGTCAAGTTAATTTTATCTAAAAAACGGCTCTAACGATTTTGATTAAATTTTGTGTTCTACGAGTTTCGAGCACGACAAAATCATTGGGATAGGTCACATGTCCGAGAAAATTCGATTAGTGGGTCATTTTTGGTTCACTGTGGGTCAAGCTATTTTATCTAAAAAACGGCTCAGACTATTTACACTAAATTTTGCATCCTATGGTTTTCCGGCACGAGAAGACTGTTGGGCTAGGTCACGTGTTCGAGAAAATTCGATTAGTGGGTCATTTTGGTCATGGGTCATTATGGGTCAAGCTATTTTATCTTAAAAACGGCTCAGACTAATTACACTAAATTTTGCATCGTATGGTTTTCAGGCACGAGAAGACTGTTGGTCTAGGTCGTGTGTTCGAGAAAATTCAATTAGTGGGTCATTTTGGTCATGGGTCATTATGGGTCAAGCTATTTTATCTTAAAAACGGCTCAGTCTATTTAGACTAAATTTTGCCTCCTATGGTTTTTGAGCACGAGAAGACCGTTGGGCTAGGTCTCATTTTCGAGAAAATTCAATTAGTGGGTCATTTTGGTCATGGGTTATTATGGGTCAAGCTATTTTATCTTAAAAACGGCTCAGACTATTTAGACTAAATTTTGCCTCCTATGGTTTTTGGGCACGAGAAGACTGTTAGGGCTAGGTAACATGTTTGAGAAAATTTGATTAGTGGGTCATTTTGGTCATGCGTCAGGATATTTGAACTCAAAGCTAATTTTGACCGAGCATAGCTCGGTCTTCCCTGCTCGTTAATATAATTTAGTGGCTAAATGTTTATTTAAGTATCTTTAATGGATATCCAATGGTTGGAGTATCATAGTTGAGATTTTTCCAACAGAGCATTGGGTGCTTTCCTCTAATTTTATAAAAAACATACATGCCATAATGTTAGAGAAAACATTTTCTTTCCTATTTGTGTGAATGGGGACATAGTGAGGGTATGTTATTTGCATTTTTAAAAATATTTTTAGCATTATATTTAAATTTCAACAAGCAAATGATCACAGTTTATATGTATAATTTATTAATATTGATAGTTTAAATTACCCTTTCTTTTTCTTATTTTAAGAATACGTCCATAAGACGTATTTTTTAAACTTTGGCCCTGGGACACGAAATTTGCACTTTTCTGAGAATTACTCGTATGCAATATTCTTTTATAAGAACTTTAATTGAAGGATAATGTTGGTAAATGAATATTGGCATGTTTTTCAGAAAGTTGGTCAAATCGGACACAAACTACAAAAGAATAAACGTCTTGGGACGGGATTGAGTCAAACTCTCAGCTTTTAAAGCTTTTGTAGGTGTCGGGGCTGAATTTTTAACATTTAAAACAGATTGGGCCAGTCTTGAGTTTAGAAATTGTGGTTCGTGCAGACCGCTTCTCCTGCCAACCAGAAACATTTATAAGTGTTTATTCTGGGGGGGGGGGGGGGCGAGAGTCGAACACTGTACTCGAAAGACTAAAAGCACTACAGAAAAATGGCATTATGCAGTCATAAAATTCCAAATATTTTATTTTCCCCTTAGAAAAAATAAAATAATTGTGATATATAGGTTGTTTAAAAAAAGGTAAGAGATGGTACAGCGCACTACAACAACAATTTTTGCATAAGAAACGAGGGTTGCAATCCATTTATTTAATTAAAAATATAGGGTATCTACTTCAAGCGGAATCCTGATATTTATGCTGACATTCAACAATAATAGAGATATTTTAATGAAATTTTCCATAGTCTTGCATTGTTTTATGCGATATCTAATACGATATCAAGAAAAGTCTGGAAATGTGCAGTAATTCAATCAGTGACATCATATTCAATTTCAACTACATTCCGAAATATGGAGCGCTTAGTTCAGCACTGTTGGATGTGGGTATGATAACTTCCACCATTTCTTTTGATGATATTACATTTGATATTAAGCAAGGTTTTTAAATCTATTGAAAATAATAATAGAAATAACTTATTATTGTTACATTTATGAACAATACTTTCATGTTCGGCTTGGAGTGAAGCACCCCATGTTTTTATTGAACAAATGGGTTGCAACGCTATTTTCCTACATAAAAATTATTTGCTGTAGTGTATTCTTCCACGCTTTAAAGTTTGTCTCATCTTTTTTCAAACAATTTTCATACAAGTAATATTAGTTTTATTTCATTGGTGTATTTTAAGATACACTGCTCAAAACAATTAAAGGATATTTGAAGTTTTATATAAAATAAAGATATAAACGAAATTTTTTTTGCCGAAAATAGAAGAAGAGAATCACAAATGTGTATTTTTCTGGTTTTCAAACTGTGGAGTATGCAAATTTTGAGTTCGACGTCAAAAACGTCGCTTCAGCGGCAGCGAATGAAATTTGACTTTCAACTGGATAAAAGAGAATGAAGACAAGGATGATCGGCATTCAGTGATTGCTTTGTTTCGATGAGTACGATGTCTCAGAGAAGTCATTTGACAGATTCAGAAGCTTGGAGAATTGTTGGTAGGTTAGAAGGGGGCCAAACTCAAGCCGAAGTAGCGCAAGCCATTGGAGTGTCACAAAGTGTCATTTCCAGGATCTGGAACCGTTTTTTGGAGAGTGGATGTGGAGGCCGAAGACCAGGGCAAGGTCGTAGACGGGCAACAACGCCCAATGAAGATCGGTATTTAGCGTTAACAGCTCGGAGACACCGAAACATGAACGCTACTCTTCTCCAACAACACCTTCGCTCGGCTACAGGCACCACGATTTCAACTCAGACTGTCCGAAACCGGCTCCATGCTGTAGGTCTGTATGCTCGCCGACCGATGGTATGTGTTAGATTAACATCAAGGCATCGTCGCGACCGCAGGGAGTGGGCAACCGAGCATGTCAACTGGAGGAGAAATGAATGGAGCAATATTCTTTTTTCTGACGAGTCCCGTTTTTCTGTGCATCCGGATAATAGGCGTATTTTCATCTTGAGGGACCGTGGCAGTAGGAATAATCCTGCGTTCGTGCACGAAAGTGACAGATTTGGCGGTGGAGGAGTGTTGGTGTATGGTGGCATCTCCATTGACGGGCGCACTGACCTCTACATCATTCGAGATGGAGCTCTGACTGGTCGCCGATATAGGGATGAGATCCTCAGACCTATTGTAGTCCCTTACGCTGCAGCAATCGGAGATAACTTCATTTTAATGGACGATAACTGCAGGTCACATCGTGCAAACCTGGTGGAGGATTTCCTTTTCGAGGAAGGAATCGTTCGAATGGAATGGCCAGCGTGTTCTCCAGACATGAATCCAATCGAGCACGTTTGGGACGCTCTAGGAAGACGAGTTTCTGGATTCCAACAACCCCCACAAACTCTCCAAGAACTGGAAAGAGCTCTTCTGGAAGAGTGGGGCAGAATACCCCAACTCGTCATTAATAGCCTCATTGAGTTCATGCCTCAAAGGTGTTAAACGTTGTTGGCCGCCCGTGGAAACCATACCCCCTACTGAAAATGATTTTCTTTGAAGAAAACACCTTTTCTTATTATTTTTTTCTCATATGCACAAATTGTGTTTTTTTCCTTTTGTACACAAATGCGCAATAAAATGCATTTTTTTCTGCCAAACATGTGTAATTTATTCTCATATAACCTACTATGTCTGTCGACCATGTATCAATCAGCTAAAAAGTTTCCCAGATACAAAATCCACCTAAAACTGCAATATCCTTTAATTGTTTTGAGCAGTGTATATCTAAGATAGTAAATGCTGTTTAAATTAATCATGTCTAACTCAGTTACTGATTCTAATATACGGAAAAAACAGTAGTATTATAGTTTAATTTATTTAAAAAACTGATTTAATTAACCAATGATTCTAATAAGTGGCGACTCCTATCAATAACTATGGATTTCCCGTCATACCATCCCAAGGCATGTATTCCTGAGCATAGACCGGCTGAGTGACTTCAACATCAAGGTATTGTATCATACTCTGTTCAATAGTTCAAATTATGTTTTCTATATATAGTATATGACAAATGTAAGTTTCTTACTTATGTTGCTTGCATGTGCTGATAGATTCTTAATCAAAGAAATTATTTATCTAGTAAGATAGAAACATGTTTAGCAATATAATTAATGTACCATTTTGATTGAGATTATTAATTTAAGTAATTTTGATTTATTCATTAGCATTAATGCAGTCACAATGGATTCCGTTTTTTTTTCTGTTTATTGTATTGTGTTTCTCTTGCAAATAGTTTTCTAAATAAAATTTATTAATTGTTATTTTGGTGTTTGTATTTCTTTCTTTGCATCATGTTTAAATTATTTTATTGGTTAGGCTCTTTGACTATTAAAGTAAAGTAGAGTAATATTTATGAATTTCTCTAATGACTTTTTTAGTCCTCATAATTAAAGTTAGTCTTCGAAAAATAATCACAACGCAAAACTTTGTAGTGGTATTTAATACTTTTATATCCGTAACTAGATGATCTTTACAATGGCAAATGAAAATAATTAAAGTAATTAATAGGATGTTTAGGGAGCTAATTTAATATATGTAGCCAGTTGTATGCAAGGAATGTTGTAATACACCCCAGCAATATTATAATAACTTCTAGAACAGTGGTTCCCAACCTGGGGTATGTGACAGTCCATTTGAGGTCAAAAATAATATTGGTAATGGCAGAAAGCACATAAAATAAAATATTAAAACACAAAGATAAATGTGTATAATTTTAGTTTAAAAAGTTAGTGAGTTATGTGAGAAAGTGTAGGTGTACAAAGAAAGTGTAGTATGTGAAAATCTCATAAGTTACTCATAAAATATGAAAAAAAGCCTAGGCATAGTGGTTGCTTCATAAATCTTTGTTACGAGACCCATCCTACACAATAATATCGCGCAATTAGAAATATCCCCCACCCTTTAAAAATTTCATTAAATATGTCACTGTCCACTATACACTCCCCCCCCCCCCCCCCCCCTCTCCTTCTATTTCTTTTCGTTTGTAAGTATCCAGAAAAAATAACTGAATCATCTGGGAGTTTCTGATTTGGATTGTTTCATTTAAAAACGCATTTGGAAACGGGATATTTTAAGTGTTCGATTTTTGCAGTCACAATTTGGATGGGGGGGGGGAGGGGGGGTGATAGTTGGTCCAATAGAGGCCGTTTATTTGAAAAAATGTTTAATCGAATAAGTATTTTTAATGAATGAAATCATAACGCTATTTTCTTTGGATATTAGAATCAACAACTTTGTTTGACGTGATTCATTTAAACAGTGTTTACTTAGAGTTACAAAACATAAAATGCACCAATGAAACTATAAATAAAAAGAAAAGTGCCCAGTTAAACTGATGACATTTGAGCTCACAGGCTATTCACACTAATTGTATATTATACTCTTATTTCAAAGAATAATGCCCCTCGAAAAATAAAGAAATCGACAATAAATTAAGGGGAGTTAGCCCCCTGTTCTCCTCTTTATACTTAACCAACGAACCCCTAAAACTTATTAGGAAGCGCCTTATCACAATGAACCTATATACAAAATTTGAAGCAAATCGGATAATTCTGCAGGAAAAACTCATTTATCTAAATTAAGGGGGGGATTAGCCCCTCACCCCCCCTCCTTTATACTTAAACAATGAACCCCCAAAATTAATCAGGTAAACGCCTTATCACAATGAACCTATATACAAAATTTGAAGCAAATCGGATATACCTATCAAGAGTTATCGCATTACGTACATACGTCAGAACGTGCGGGCACATTAGCTCTCAGGCTTTGATAGCCTGTGAGCTAAAAACTAATGTTAGATTTATTCAAAATGTTCCAAAACTGATGAGACAAACTTTAGGAGCTGGAAGAGTTCCATAGTAAGCAATTTATTTGGGAAACCCAGGGTAGCAATCCATTTGTTCAGTCAAAAATACAAGGTGTTTCACTCTAAGTCGAATCCGTTCCTAACCTTAACAACAATAATAAAGTTATTTTAATAAAATCGTGTCAAATGTAACAATATCACGATAACTGGTAAAAATTACGTCATCATGACTGTCCTCCAAACAGTGGAGATTTAGGTTCTCTATATTTCAGAGTGCAATTGATATTTCATATGGTATCATTGACCAAATTACTGTGAACTTCCAGCACTTTTCGTGATATCGCACGAGGCAAAGTAAAGTCTGTTGAAAATTTTGTTAAATTGTCTTCGTTATTGTTAAATTAAACTTTTGAATAAATATGCGGGTTCAGCTTGAAGAAGGTACTCTATATTTTTCAGAAATGGGTTGCTGTCCTGGTTTCCTATACAAGATCTGTTTGTTGCACTGTGCTTTACCACTTCTTAAAGTTTGCCTCCATCTATTTTTGGAACATCCTGTATATACCAAATATCTTTTTATATTATTTATTTAAAAAAAAGTATGTGCTTTCTAAATGCTTTTTGTATGATTTTATGAAATATTTAGATATATTTTAGTTTTCTGTTAGCGATACCGTGACAGATATCAGGATAAAACTTTTCCTTTTTTTACAAGCTTTATTTCATTTGCAATATCGAATGAGAAGATGTTGATTAAAAAAAATCTAAAGGTGTGTTTCAACTGAAAGATTAACTTATAAAAATGTTATGAACGTTTAAATCGGGTCTAAATAATATAAAAAAATATGTTATGTGCAGTCTAAACAGAATTAAATTAAGTATACATAGTAAAATTAGGTAATTGTTTACTAAAGTACTATTGTTGCATGGGAAAATCTGTTAATTCGTTAAAAATCATTCAAATATATTAAATCATTCAAATTTTCTATGTATTACGGTTCAAAAACTAAAATATAAGCTTAATGTTCCTCTTACAACATCAATACATTATCTTATAGTTGAAAAATTCGGATGAAATCAGCATTTTTCTTGAAAATTGATATTTTTCTTTGCTTAATTATTAATACTCAGTAAGGCGTTCGTCATTCAAAAATATTATATATGTTTAAACTTCATCTTATGGCTTGACAACCTCATCTTATAGCATAAAAATCCTTATAAAATCAGCTTTTTTTAATTGATATTTTCTTTTACTTAATTATTAATACTGATTAAGGTGTTCGTCATTCAAAATTAATATATAAATTTAATATTCCTCGTATAGTAATGATAATCTTTTCCATTTAACCTCGTCTTAGAGTACAAAACCTCCTTTTTCCTTAAAAACGCTGTTTTTCCCACTAGAGGGCGTTCGAATCAGTTTCAGGTGGTGGGGAAGCGGCTCCAAAGCTCCCCCACCGGCTGTCCCCGTACTCTCTTTTTCCTACTACTATAGTTACTTTATACTAACAAGAGATTTGCAGTTTTCGGCTTGCTTGCTTATTGTTGTTATTTAGCTCTATTTCGTTTAACCGTAGAAGTATTTCAATTTCAAGCAGTAATCTAATAAATTTCCTTTTTAGCTCACAGGCTAGCAAAGCCTGATAGCTTATGTGCCCGCCGGTTTTGTATGTACGTAACGCGATAACTCTTAATAGAAATAACCGTTTTGCTTCAAATTTTGTTCATTGTGATAAGGCACTTCCCAAATTAGTTTGGGGGGGGGGGGTTCATTGGTTAAGTATAAAGGGAGGGAACGGGGGGATAACCCCCCTTAAATCAGATAAATGGTTTTTCATGTCGAATTATCCAATTTTTTTCAAATTTTGTTTATAGGTTCATTGTGATAAGGCGCTTCCCTGATTAGTTTTGGGTGTTCATTGGTTGAGTATAAAGGGGGGCTAATCCCTCCCTTAATTTATATAAATGGGTTTTTCATGCAGAATTATCCGATTTGCTTCGAATTTTGTAGATATGTTCATTGTAATAAAGCGCTTCCCTGATTAGTTTTGGGGGTTCATTGGTTAATTGTAAGGTGGAACGGGGGGATGATCCCCCTTAATATATTGTCGATTTCTTTATTTTTCGAGGGGCTTATTTCAAATTCTTTGAAATAAGAGTATAATATACAATTAGTGTGAATAACCTGTGAGCTCAATGCCCTCAGTTTAACTTGGCAATTTTCTTTTTATTTAATTGATTTGTTCATTGTTGTTATTTTCATTCTCTACCATTGAATAATGTACTGTGTTTCACTTTGGGATAGTAATGATACATTTTAGGACTGACATTTACCATAAAACTTTGATTTGAGATTTGCTTATAATTTTTACGAATTTAAACTCAAAGATAAGATTGAATAGGGATGCCTTTATCTATTTTTGAAAATTTTAAAATAATTTATTAAGTAATTAGTAGCGGTACATACTAAAATTACAAATATTTTACATAAAGAGAGACATAGTTTTCTTCGGGGAAGGGGCGCTCAAAAGGATGATATCATGAACACAAAAATGCCTGTGGACCAGCCTTAGTGATAGAGCGTGCTGCTTGTCATTGTACTGTTTTACTGCGTACTACTTATCGTTGTAACGTATTAATATTCATGGGCGAATCTGGCGGGGACAAGAGGGACATGCCCTCACATCTTTTCAGGAGCAGGGCAAGATTTACCCTTTGCCCCTCCATTTTTTTTCTTTTTTGTATTGTTTTGTGGTTTTGTTCTTTTGTATTCCAATGTTTTCTTCCTTTTTTTAAAAAAAATTAACCATTTATATGTACTATCATGGATGCGAACTAGAATAAATATTTGGATAATTCAAAATACCAAGAATCAAGTCTTCCCGTTCATTGCAATATTATCTGTCTTGCATTTTAACAAAATCTTTAATGCTATAGTCAGAGGTCAAGTAAAAATATTTCCCCTGCTCTTTTTTTTTTTTTTTTTTTGAACCTATTTTCCCTTTGTTTTTATAGGGCTGTTTATATACACGTGTGGAATAGATCTCTTGATTACATTTCTTTTGACTTTGAGCATTGGATTTCTTTAGGATAATATAAATACAATTCCCTGATCTCCCGGCTATAATCGTCCCGTATTTCAAAGTGTGAGTCACACATTAGTAATTCATGGTGCGTCTAAAATATATGTAAATCAGAAAAATAGTATAAATAATATGAAAAAAAGTGTCAAATATAATTAAAGAAAATCATGTAATTATTCTGGTGGTGAGTGATTGCCTTTTGCACTTTTGAATGAACACTTTTTGAAAATTTAATAAACTTATTTTTTCATTTTATTTTTGAAATTTGAATGTGTAACTTTTATTTTTAATCTACAACATTACTTTTTCAAGATAACTGAAAAGGAATGGAATTATAGCAAATATGAAATTGCCCCTCTGTGGGGCGTACGCCCCATGTTGGGAATCACTGTGCTAGATGAACGCAGACCCTTATGAACGCACGTGCTTATAAGTATTATGATTATTGTCGCCATGATTTACCATGGCTTGATTTGTACCCAGATTATTTTTTGGAAGAAACTTTTTAAAGGCAACCCTTAATACAATGATTGATTGCTTTATGAATTTGCTTACCCCAACCCCTTGATAGTCCAGTCAAATTAGGTTTTTTTGCCATAATAAATGCTAAGGAGATAAAAATTGGTCCAGTTGTTCATTAATGGCTACTGATGACAATGTAAAAAGTCCCCATGGATAGGATGTGAGGGGGGGGGGTAAACAAAGTATTTTTTGTAGTTTTTTACAAATATCTCAGAAATTGTTGTTTTTCATGAAAAAACTACTCTGACATAAATTAAAGAACATAAAATTATCTACAAATGACAGGTATATACAGTGGAGCCTCGATTATCCGTCAGTCAGAAGACCGGAGCTTTGACGGATTTTCCCCCCAAAAATCACTTAATTTCAAATTTATTTATTTAATGTCGCCATAATAAATTCTAAAGGGATAAAAATTGGTCCAGTTGTTCATTGATGGCTACTGATGGCTATGTAAAAAGTCCTGATGGATAGGAGGTGAGTGGGGGGAGGGGGGGAAGCAAAATAAAGCATTTTTTTTTAGTTTTTTACAAATATCTCAGAAACTGTTGGTTTTCATGAAAAAAAATTACTGCGACATAAATTAAAGAACATAAAATTCTCTACAAATGACAGGTATATACAGTGGAATCTCGATTATCCGTCAGTCAGAAGACCAGAGTTTTGACAAAAAAATCCCTTTAATTTCAAATTTATTTACCTAATGTCGCCATAATAAATTCTACAGAGATAAAAATTGGTACAGTTGTTCACTGATGGCTACTGATGACTATGTAAAAAGTCCTGATGGATAAGAGGTGAGCGAGGGGAGAGGGGGCAAAATAAAGTACTTTTTTAGTTTTTTTACAAATATCTCAGAAACTGTTGGTTTTCATGAAAAATTACTACATAATTTCTGAGATATTTGTAAAAAACTAAAAAAGTTCTTTATTTTATGCCCCCCCCCCTACCCTCGCTCACCTCCTATCCACCAGGACTTATTACATAGTCATCAGTAGCCATCAATGAACAACTGTATCAATTTTTATCTCTGTAGCATTTATTATGGCGACATTAAGTAAATAAATATGAAATTAAAGGGATTTTTTTTCGGTAAATCCATCAAGGCTCCGGTTTCGTGACTAACGGATAATCGAGGTTCCACTGTATATACCTGTCATTTGTAGGTAATTTTATGTTCTTTAATTTATGTCTGAGTCATTTTTTCATGAAAACCAACAGTTTCTGAGATATTTGTAAAAAAACTAAAAAAAAATACTTTATTTAGCCCCCCCCCCCTCCCCCCGCTCACCTCCTATCCATGGGAACTTTTTACATAGTCATCAGTAGCCATCAATGAACAACTGGACCAATTTTTATCACTTTAAATTTATTATGGCGACATTAAATAAATAAATTTGAAATTAAAGTGATTTTTGGGGGGAAAATCCGTCAAAGCTCCGGTCTTCTGACTGACGGATAATCGAGGTTCCACAGTATATACCTGTCATTTGTAGAGAATTTTGTGTTCTTTAATTTATGTCTGAGTAATTTTTGCATGAAAGCCAACAGTTTCTGAGATATTTGTATAAAACAAAAAAAATACTTCATTTAGCCCCCCCCCTCCCCCCGCTCACCTCCTATCCATGGGGACTTTTTACATAGTCATCAGTAGCCATCAATGAACAACTGGACCAATTTTTATCCCTTTAGAATTTATTATGGCGACATTAAGTAAATAAATTTGAAATTAAAGTGATTTTTTTGCAGAAAATCCGTCAAAGCTCCGGCCTCCTGACTGACGGATAATCGAGGTTCCACTGTATATACCTGTCATTTGTAGAGAATTTTATGTTCTTTAATTTATGTCTGAGTAATTTTTTCATGAAAACCAACACTTTCTGAGATATTTGTAAAAAACTAAAACGAATACTTTATTTAGTATATTTGTAAAAAACTAAAACAAATACTTTATTTAGCACCCCCCTCCCCCCGCTCACTTCCTATTCATGGGGACTTTTTACATAGTCATCAGTAGCCATCAATGAACAACTGGACCAATTTTTATCTCCTTAGCATTTGTTATGGCAAACTGCTAAAAAATGGGCTAATTTGACTGGACTATGAGGGCAGTTCATACAGGTGAGGTTCAAAGCTTTGGGTGCAGTTGATGATTTCCTCCCATCGGCGAGTGCAGTTAATGTATACCCTTTTCCAGCTGATTTAAATTTTAGTTTCACTATATGGTATGTTTTAAGCTCTATAGATCATATGCAGGGTTTCACAGTAGAATCCACATACATTATCTGCTATGGGATATTTAACTGAGTTCTGTGTTTCATATATTGTTTATTTAGATATCTCATTTCATTGTATGAAAGGATGAATGTTCTTAACAGTTTTCTAATAATGTTGGAAAATGTTTCATAATCTATAACCGTTGCACGAGCTTTCATGTTATTTTTCTTCACTTGAAACGGTGTGAAGTGATAGAGTTCAAATTTTTCAAAATGTAAGGACAATATCAACCTTTAAATTCTTAAATTAAAACTATTCCGTCTACCCTAAAATGCATCACAGCCAAATTTCTGAAATTGTTTTATAAACTTCTATCATTCGTTGACGCTCTGAATGAAGGCTTTAAACATATTTATCACAACAACCTCCCTCACCACCAAAAACACCTCCACCTCCATTTTAAAACTCTCTTTGAAAGCCCAAGGCTTTGACAAGCTGTTATTAAGTTTGTTTGGCCTTTTTCTAATTGAACGTTGTATAAAACATAAGAGATATAACGGACGTGCACTCAATATTTTTAAATATTCTTTTAAAAACATAAAATGTGTAATTCATGATTTTTCCCTATTTTTCTGTATATTTTTGAACATTTTAAAATTTTGTTTAAATATTAAAACTTTTAAGTATTTGTGTATGTGTGTGTACGCGGTGATGGGGAATGGGGGAGGGGGGTATAATATTTTACAAAAGGTATCGAGATATTTGCCTCCCCCCCTCTCCCAGTCTTAGAGCCCAAGTTGCGCCGATGTTGGTATATTGGTATTTCAACACCCATAACTGTGCTGTTCCGGTGTAGTTGCGTTATTATGAACTTGTATTCTATTAAACTTGTGTTGTACACTTCATCTGATATTCTTTTATTTTAGTTAATTCATTGAGAAAGAGCCCCTTCAAGGCTCAAGACGTCACTCATTTCGTTCGCGATTACATGTTCTATTGTAAAATTCAGTGTTGAATTCAGACAATTTTCTCCGGGAGGAATTTCTGCGGCTCCGGGAGGGGGGACATTGTAGAGTTCGGGAGGGGGGTGGCGAATTGCACTTTTTAACCATTAAAGGCAATTTTTCAAATCAAAATTTCAAATCTTCCGGGAGGACATTTCAATTCTACGGGTGGAATGTCCCCCCCCCCCCTGGCCACCCCCTGAATTCAACACTGGTAAAATTGATTTGTTTTTGTTCTCTGAACCACTCTTAAAGTTTGCCTAAAGACTTCTGAATTACACTGTATATACTATTGTACTAGATGATATAAATGTTTTTCATCTACATGTATGCATAAAATATGTTTTTTGCTGATATTGTTTTGATTTCTATTAGACAACCAGCGAAGTCTTTATTCGATATTGACTTGATAAAAACACTACAAGCCGGGATCAAATGTATCGACAAATGATAATATCAATCTACTTTACCAATGCACAAAATCAAATTGCTTATTAATGATACAGAAAAGCCTCCTAAATTTTTGTTACTTGGAATGCAGTAAAACATGCTCTTAAAAAAAGTTAAAAAACAAATTGATAAAACTCTACATTCCCCCCCCCCCTTTTTTTCTGTGTAAAGAAAGATAACAAATTTTAGACGCTCATCTTGCATAATATGAATAGTTATTTAGAGAGAAAAGTACTACCGACATACAATATCGCATTTACAAGTTTTTTCGGTGTTTCCGATTTAAGTAGTTGCCCTTTGTACGTTATCGATAAGATAATTTTAGAGGTTGTTTTTCTCCAATTCTGCTTTATGATACAAACAAAAACCAATGAGGTCGTTTCTAAAAAAGTATAAATATCAATAAAGCTATTATTTGGAACACATTTGAAATCACATTAATGTAAATATGAATATCCGTGCTTTAATATGGAAAGTGTTTAAAATAGATTCCAAAGTGGTGTCAATGAAAGAAAATTTTGTGTTACTTGTAATGGCTCTAACAGCCTGGTTTGTTTCTTTTACTATCTTAGTTCCTCTTCTTCTCCTAATGATGATTAGCTCTACTCTGCGCAAATATTTGCAGAAATGGAATATGCATTATAAAAAGGAAGGAACTGATGCTCTGACAAAGAATTTATTTTGCATTCTGAGGGACTCCTGCCCACAATTTGATTTTCGAAAACTTCGCATTTTAGAACTTGGAGCAAGATGTTCTTTTACTTTCGAAGAATACTCAGAACAGCACGAGATTGATGTAACAAACGACAATTCTGAATTAAGCGGGGAGATTAGTGGAATAAGCAAGAAAATTTGCATTTGTTCTGAAAAAGATGTGTTGAAAAATTGCAAAGAAAATACATATGATGTAATTATCTCGACTTTTTTCCTCTGCTCAGTAAAAAATCCGAAAGCAGTTTTAGCTGACATTCGACGCATTCTAAAACCAGTAAGTCATTATTATTTTGATTATTATTACTCTTTTTCTTGTTCTAAAGTGGAAATTATTTAATAGAAACTAACAAGAGTCAGTTCTATAAAAGTATAATCAAAAGGGTTTTGATAGAAAGCGCTGAAGAAAATTCTATTCTCATAAAAATCTCACTAAGAAAGTGATGTTGTGTTGAAATATATTTCTTTTACAACCATACCACAACAAGAATGGTGCAAGTGGTTCCCCTTACCCAGGCGTGTTTTACAGGCGCCATTAGTTACCACTATCGAAGTACCAGCGACCTGCAGGGGAGGGGGGGGGGGGCAAGTGGACATCAAAATATCCCCTGGAAGTTTCCGTATTTTTGTGTGCTTATTAATGATCTAGAAATGCTGCAATCCGCACCCCCCCCCCCCTGAGCTCAATTATTCCCTCCAGAGGATAAATTTAGGAATTCAACACTGCCAAATAGAGTTGCTGTGGCGCTACTTATAAGAGATATAAAACCTCAAAATGTTTGTCTCACTAAACAATTTTAACCGATATGATACTAAGGTAATTAAAGGCATAATTAATAGTTAAAATTTTTTTTATTCAAATATTATAGAAATGTATAGTCTATCTTAATATATTTATCTAACTTAACCGCATTTGGTCAAAACAAGCATCTGAACTTGTCAGAGTGGTCTAAAACATACGTATAAATGTGTGTGTGTGTTGGAAGGACGAAGAGTATTTTCCTTCCCTTGTTAAATAGCCCTTCCAAATTTATTTTTTCAAGTTTCAGCTTTTTATTAAATAAAACGTTGGTCTGAAATCACTACAAATGACCTTATACTGAATACATGTTTATGTGAGTATTAAAATAAAAGATAAATGTATCAATAATGGGCATACAATCTTTTCTAACTTAGCTGAAAAGCTATGTAAACAAATTTAATTTTTTAATTGCACTTACCAGAATGTAATATGAACAAAATTTATATATATACCTGGTTTTAATTAATTTCCAAAATTAGAACCAGATTAATTTGTTTTCATAAAACTGCCTTACATATTTTCTAATCAACAAATCGAATTCACCACTTATATATATATAAATTGCTTATATATTTCTACATATTCTGTGATACAACGATAGGGTCAGACACAAACGGGTGCGGCAGGTGTCCAATGTGAGTAAAAATATCTTTTATACACTGCTATTAAAGAGGTTTGTACTGGGGCCTTGCTCCTATAACGAGATGTATATGCCTTTATTTTAACTTTGAAAAAATGTTTAGCAGACAACTGTAAGTAATTCTTTACAGTTATTTAAAAAGTATTTACAGTTGGACTTTATAATAAAGTTAGATACTAAATCAGAAGTTTCCATATAACAAAATCCTGCCTAAATTTTTATGGTTCCGATGAAAAAAATGCAGTTTAATGCCTATTATGATAAAAAACCTGTTTCAAACGGAATTTTCTCAGTCTTTGCAATGCCATCTTAGCAAGTTTTACTCTAACTCAGCTCCCCCCCCCCCCCCCCCGCGATATTTCTAGATACACCACTGATAGATTAATATAGTATTAAAACTGAAATATAATTGCAGCTATAAATTTTTTACAAAAATTTAAGAAATTTCTTAAAGGTGTCCTTATTATAGAGCAGTATTGAATTCAGGGTGTGGCCCACGGGTACATTCCCCCGGAACATTGAAATGTCCTCCCCCAGAAGTGATTTTATGCTTTTAATGGTTAAAAGATGTATTCCCCCCCCCCCCCCCCCCCCCCGAATCCACACAAATCCCTCCCGGAGCAAAATGTCTGAATTCAACACTGTTAGTAAGTGACTCTCTATATATTTTGGATTTGAATTAGAATTTCTGAAACTCTTATGCAGAAATTATCAAAGTATTTTTGAATGTGTTTGGATTTTTTTTTAAAAAGCATTTATTTATTTATTTATTTACTTTTTTGAGCAATTTAGAGAAATTTAAAGTTTCAGAGAACTCCATACTTTTTTTTCTTTTTTAATTAAAGCAACTATTTGCTGATATAAGAAAAAGAAATCGTTTATTTTTTTAATAATGGCATTTCGTAAATGTATTTTTGAGCAGTAATTGAGCTAATAAAGTTAAAATAATTGTTTAATTTGAAATGAAGCTTGAACGGAACATTACACGTTTAAACAAATTACAAAAAGGTAAAAATATTACTAGAATTAAAAACAAATGCATCATTTTAACAGAATAATAAATACATATCTCGATTAACTTAAATAACTATTATAAAAAAGTGTTTAACCCTTTAATATCAGTTTTAAAAATTTATAATTATCAGTATCAAACTGTTAAAGTTTAGAATGATTCGCTAATAAACATTAAAATATTTGAATCAACAATTCGCCGAGCGCAAATGAGAAATGAGTTATCGATGAATTCGAAGTACAGATTCTACATTTAATCTGTGTACGAACTAACACTCAAATAAAAAGTAGTAAATGTAAAGCGAGAAAGGCGCCAAAGAGCGGTAAACGCGCCATACTATCCCTCTCTCCCGCTATCAATTCTGGGATTAATACTCCACAGGCTCAAACATGATGACAACGTTCAGGAAGCGGCTTATGTTACGGTATTGACGTTATCATTCCAGTTATAGGTTCCTATTTCCATATGATTCTTGGCTCCAGTTATCTCATATGGCCCCAAATATTTTTCTTTCAGTTTTATAATGCTGCCAAACAGCATCCTCTTTATAGCCATGATCTCCCCTACCTCGTATTTCCTTGATTGTTTTTTTCTTATTGAATTGAACTTTGTTTTCTTCCTGTATTTTAGTATGTTTTTCTTCGCCTCTTCTCTCATATATTCCCGTTCCTCTATAATACACTCAGTATATTCTTCTTCCAAAATTCTTTGGACGTCTTGCATATCACTATCCTTCATTTTAACCCCTATCATTAACTCAAAAGGACAATACTTGGTACTTCGTGTTATAGTGCTATTGATAATTCTTTGTAATTTCGGCACATACTTATACCATTTGGGTCCGTCATTTCTAGACAATTTGGACAACACTAGTATCATTGCTCTGTGTATTCTTTCCACCTGTCCATTTCCTATTCGCATCCCAGTTGTTATTTTCAAATGATCGATCCCTTCTTTTGTACAATATTCCATAAATTTCCCTTGCGGTAAAAGCTGTTCCTTTATCAGATATAATTCTAGTTGGGTACCCGAAAGTTGTTTGTTGAAGTTCCAATTTATATATAACTTCCTTTGGCGACGTTCATTTTACAGGGTAAAACCATGTGAACTTCGTAAATGCGTCTACTAGTGAGTGAAAATATTTAGGTATTGTTTATTCGTGAGTTACATTGCATCTATGTGATCAACGTGGTATGTTTCTAAAGGTCTGTTTTCTTTTGGTATCCGACTTAGAAAACCCCCAGCTTTTCCTTGCTTCCTATTATGCAGAATACATTCAATACAGTTTGCAGTTACTGTTTCTACTTTTTTCCTTAATAGATCGGGAGGAGCTGAAATTCCAGAATTACTTAAAATTCGATTCGTATATTAAAACGCAATTGGTTTGCCAAGTCATATCTTGGTGGAAAACACCTTAAAACCCGATTTTAGCGGTTGACTCGTAGGTTTACCATTGTGTTTTCCTGCACCCAAAGGTATGAAAACATGGAGGACTGGGAGCAGGAACACACAATGGTAAACCTACGAGCCAACCGCTAAAATTGGGTTTTCGGGTGTTTTCCACCAAGATATGACTTAGCAGACCAATTGCGTTTTAATTTGCGAATCAAGTTTTAACTAATTCTGGAATTTCAGCTGTGAACTCGATGAGATGATCTATGCTGCCGCCTCCCGGTCTATAATCCAACTATGTGAAATTCGTGCCTCACTAGTTTTTCAGTATTAGACCCAGCGAAGTGCCCTCGTTCATGAATTTTTAGTATAATTTCTCGTTGCATCTCTTCTGGCACTACCAAGGTTTCTTTTCCATTCTCAAATCTATACAATATGTCATCCTTTACTATAAAATCATTGGACGATTCATCTTTAACTACTGACTTGATCTCTTTTATGGATTCATCTAGCCTTTGCGCTATATCTATTCTTTTCGTTACTTCTCCTTGCGATCTAGTTGTAATCAGTACTGATTATGTTATCGGAATCGGAACGTTTTGAATTAATGCGTCTACATGTTTCATTCTTGTCGCTGCTCGATGTTCTATCTTGTAGTCATATTCTTCGATGAGTAATGTCCAATTTGCTACTCTAGGTGCTAGATCTTTTTTGTTTAAAGTTTTCTGGAATGCAACGCAATTCGTAACGGTTTTGAACTTATTTCCCATTAGATAATTCCTAAATTTCTGTAGAGCTTCTATTATGGCTAGTACTTCAAGTTCATAACTTGAATATTTCTCCTGTTGTGGCGAAGTTTTCTTGCTCATATATTGCAATGGGGGAAATTTTCATTCATCTTCTTTTTGTAATAAAACCGAGCCAAATCCCTGGTTGCTCACATCGATACGAAGCTCCAATATAGATCCTTATTTATATAATTGTAGGACTGGTTTTGTTGACAATATTTTCTTCAATTCGTTGAATGCATCGAGCCGTTCTCTTTAAAATTTGAAAAAATGTCCTTTCCTTAATAAATCACTTAGATGCTTGGCGATTTTTGCATAGTTTGGGATGAACGTTCTAAAGTAACCCGTTAAACCTAAAACTGGTTGTAGCTGTTTTGCAGTTGTTGGTTTAGGAAATTCTCACACAGCCTTCGTTTTTGCTTCAAACGGCTTTATTGTTCCCTTTTCGATTATGTATCAGAAGAATTCTATTTTTCTTTTAAGGAATTTGCACTGTTTGAAATTAATTTCTAAACCGTATGCTGATCATACGACTCGTACTTCTAATACTCGTTTTAGTTTCTTTCTTCTTCATCATATGAAGGAATAAAAAAAAACATCCATATATACAACAATAGTGCCTTCTCGTAGTAAATCTTGGAACACCGTGTTTACATATCGTTGGAATTGTTTACCTGTTATACATAATCCGAACGGACAACGTAAAAATTCATATTCCCTTTCGTGGGTTTACAAAAGATGTATATTTGCGACTGCTTTCTTCAATTTCGACGTGGAAAAAAACATTTTTGAGATCTAACGTCATAAATACTTTTGCCTTCTGTATCTTATCAACAACTTCCTCAATCAGTGGTAATGGGTAGCGATCTTTTATTATTTTTCGATTTATTTTCCGATAATCTATACATAATCGGTGAGATCAATCTTTTTTTTTTACTCAAGACTACTGGTGCTGCAAAATCTGAGTAACTCTGCCTACCTAACTGATTACATCTTCTGACCACTGTAGCACTTGTTTATTGATGATTTCCTGCTCAACTAGCCCTTTAAGACCTAACCTACACAATTGTGTCTGTGATCCTAAGGAAAAAAATACAATTTTCTCTTACCCTGCGATTTAAAGCTTAGCCTGCACCACACAATTGTGTAGATCCTCCTTGACATAACCTGGCAACGTAATTTTTTTTAAATATTTCTTTTCAATCAAATATGATTTTTTTATGTTTTTAATTTCTACCAAAACTCTTCAGGTCTTAAAGGGCTAAAAGGAATCTCCTCGGACGTTCGCATATTGGTTTTTCATCTGCCAATATTTTCCTTTTCAACCCAGTATCTTTTGTTTTATTCGGTTTGTACGATTTTATTAATTTCTGTATCTTCTCCCTGTTAGTTATCCTCGTAATATGAATCAGCTCCACTTCCGCGTTTCCGCAATCGATATTAATATCTTCCCAACCTCGATTATTGTTGCTTACGTTTGTTGCGGCTATTTACTTTGTTTTGGAAGTAGTTTCGTTAATTTTAATTTATCCTACTCGCACTGTGTCGTTACTTATTGTTGTAACAACGTCTCGTACTACTCTTAGATCTAAGCTTTCGACTGATTTTCTACCTGTTATTAAATCATAATCAGTCTCTTGGACCACATAAAATTTATTCTGTACTTCCACATCATCCATGCATACTTTATGCAAGAAGAAACCCATTGGCTTACTCACTTTTCCGCTTATGCTCGATATAGATATATTGTCGCTAATTAACTTTTGCGAGTTTATTAAGGTATAATATCTTGAATTGGCAATTGAAATGTCACTCCCTGTATGCCTGTATCAATAATTATGTTTGTTTTCATCCCCTAGATGTCTAAGATTCTTCCTTTCTTGCCATTTAATGTGCCTATATTAACTATTTTTCTTTGCGTGTTTTGGCTCCATTCCTGATATTTCGATTCTCGCCAGTTTTGATTACGTTGCTGGTTAACATTGAAATATTCGTGTTGTGTTCTATTCCCAGTGGTACATTTCGCGCTCCCGTGGTCGCTCCTGGTACATTTAAAACACTATATGCGACTCGTTTTTTCCGTGATTCATACCGTGCCGATTATCCTCTTGGCGTCCTTTCGAATTGGCGTAGCCAGCCTCTCTTCATCTTTTCTCCTCTAAACTACGGTTTATATTTCTTACTGTCGGTTTTGTGCAAATCCTTCACGCCGTTTTGTAAACATCCAATTTATTTACTGTCATCAATTTTCTTAATTACTAATATAGTTCCACAACGAAATGTTTTTTTTGTCTCTGCAGGCAAATTATGTCTAATTTAATTAACTATCACTAATTCCGATAATTCATCAAAGCTATCTACGTCAGGACCTTCAATCCATTGTTGGAAATATACCTTGATCCCATAGGCAAAATCGTATCAATTAGCCGATGGTTCCATTTTACGAGGGAAAAAATCTTTGCCTGAACTCTTCTGGCGATAGCTTATATCGTTTCAAAATGATGCTTCTTATGTAATCGTAATCATGGATTTCGGACTCATTTTCTCTAGTTATTATATTAATCACGTCTAGTGGCATTAGATTAATTAAATAACCTACCCACTCATTTTTGTCAATACCAGTTTGCTCCATCAGTCTTTCCCACATGGTCAAATATAGACTAATATCACTGAAATTATCATATTTAGTTAACAGTAACTCATATTGCTTACATAGATTTGTTCTTAGGTTCACATCATTATGTTCTCTTAAGGTTTCTTGCATCTGTATTTTCTTAATCTCGAAATCCCTTTCACGATTTCTATTTTCCTATTCTATACTCTATTTTCTTTCTTCTCTTTCTATTTCCAGTTTCTTTTCTTCTATAGCAGCTTCAAATTTCTTTTCTTCAATTTCCGCTTGCAATCGCAATTTCTTTTCTTCTAGTTCTTTTTCTGCTTGTAATTTATCGTTCCAAGCTGTCATAATTATTTCAAAGCGGTCCTTTATGAAATCTTCGTAATCTTCTGAGTTTTTAATCAGTTTTATTAGCTCTGGAATTGTTGTTTTTTCTGCTATTACAATAGTTTTACTTTAAATATCTTCCACTGTATCATCTATTTTATATTATAGCCCGGCCCAGCCCCCAAATTGTAGTAGAGTGATCCATAGGCGTAGCGTGACAGGAAATTTGGGGGGGGGGGGGGGCGCACAAATGTTTATTAAACACACACACACACATATACAGTGGATTCTTGGTTAAAAATGGCCACAGTTAACGACTTTGCAGCAATTTTACTACATTGGGTAAAAGGAATTCAGTTTCGATCTTCTAGCCCTATATAATGAATTTTGTATTCGTTTCAAAAAAGTTTATTCGGAAATCGTACTGCAATTTTTTTATTTTTTGCGGAATGTTTGTGATTTTCAGCATTTTGCGACAATTTTTTAACATTTGTGTTAGGAATTAAGTTTCAATCTTTTAACACAATTCAGTAAATTTTGTCCTCTGCATTTTTAAACTTTTTCGTGAAATTTTTATGGGATTTGTAGTGTTTTTTAGCTTTCCGCGGCGATTTTTTATACATTCAAAGGAGAAATCTGGTTTCATTTTTTCAACAGATATAGATATTGTAAATTTTCTACTATGCAATTTTTTAATTTTTTGCAAATTTATTATGCGATTTTTTGCGTTTCGTGGCGATTTTTTTGACATTCGTAAATGAAATCCAACTTTAATCTTTTAGTCCAATATAGCAAATTTTGTTATCTGCGATTTTTAGATTTTTCACGAACTTTTTATGCGATTTTAAGCGTTTTTTAGCGTTCCTCGACGATTTTCCTAAACATTCGTAAAATACATCTTGTTTTAACCCTTCAGCTCGATATATTAAATTTTGAGCTCAACGGTTTTGAAACTTTTCGCAAAATTTTTATGCGATTTTTAGTGTTTTTCTGCGTTTTGTGGCAATTGTTTAAAATTTGTGATACTAATCTGGTTTCATCCTTTTAACCCATTATAGTAAATTTTGTCCTCTGCGATTTTAATTTTTTTCATGAATTTTTTATGATATTTTGCTATTTTTTCACGTTCCGCTGCGATTTTTAAACAGTCGTAAAAGGAATCCAATTTTAATCTTTCAGCCCATTATATTAAATTTTGTACTCTGCGATTTTTTAAGTTTTCGCGAATATTTCATGCGATTTTTAGCGTTTTTGTTTCGCGTTTCTCGGAAGTTTTTAACATTTGTAACAGGAATCCGGTTAAACCCTTTTAGCCCAATATAGTAACTGTTAAACTCTTTTCAATGAAGTTTATTCGGAAATAGTATAGCGACTTTTGAATTTTTCGCTAATTTGTTGAACGGTTTTCCGTGCTTTGTAGCGATTTTTTGATATTCGTAAAAGGAATCCAGCTTCAATCTTTTATTCCAATATAATAAATTTTGTCCTTTGCGATTTTTGAATTTTTTATGCGATTTTTATTTTTATTTTATTTCACGTTTCGCGGAGATATTTTCACATTCGTAAAAAGAATCTGGTTTCAAACATTTTGTCCAATAGAGTAATTTTTTTCACTTTTCAAAAAGTTTATTCGGAATTTAAAGAATGATTTTAACAGTGGTTTTAATTTTTCATGCGATTTTAACCTTTTTTTGCGTTTTGCGGCAATTTTTTGACATACGTAAAATAATTCCAGCTACAATCTTTTAACCCAATATAATACATTTTGTTCTTTGCAATTTTTAAGTTTTTCGCGATTATTTTTTGCAATTTTTATGTTTTTACACGTTGATTTTTCGAACATTTGTAAAGGAAATCAGATTTCGATCTTTGAATACAATATAGTAAATTTTGTCTTCTGCGATTTTTGAATTTTTCGTGATTTTTTTATGGGACTTGTATTTTCATGTTTTGTGGAGATATTTTTACATTCGTAAAAAGAATCCGGTTTCAATCTTTTAGCCCAACATAGTAATTTTGTTTCTGTTTTCAATAAAGTTTATTCGGAATACGTACAATGATTTTAATATTTCATGCGATTTTAACGTTTTTCGCAGCATTTTTGTTACAGGTATTGGGTTTCAACCTTTCAGCCCTATATAGTAAATTTTGTCCTCTGCGATTTTAAAAATGAGATTTTTAGCGTTTTTTCGCATTCTGCGGCGGCGATTTTTAAACATTCATAAAAGGGGTCCGGTTTCAATATTTCAGACCAAATACAGTAAATTTTTTCCTCTGAAATATTTGAATTTTTCGCGATATAAATCGCATAAAAAATTTATGCGATTTTGTGCGGTTTCTTGCGGTCAGCGGAAATTTTTTAACACCTGTAAAATGAATCCGTTTTCAAGCTATTAGATCAATATAGTATATTTTGTTAATTTAGTATATTTCGCGAATTTTTTAGTGTTTTTCTCCTTTTGCGGCAAAATCTGGATTTTTTTTTTTTTTTTTTTTTCGAAACGTGAAAGAACTATCTGTTAAATTTTGCTCTGCTGAGATTAAATTAAAGTTGGAAGAATACAAAATCGTCGTAACACGAACTACGGTGCTCAAAATATTAAACTACACTGCTCAAAACAATTAAAAGATATTGCAGTTTTAGGTGGATTTTGTATCTGGGAAATTTTTTAGCTGATTGATACATGGTCGACAGACATAGTAGGTTATATGAGAATAAATTACACATGTTTGGCAGAAAAAAATGCATTTTATTGCGCATTTGTGTACCAAAGGAAAAAAACACAATTTGTGCATATGAGAAAAAAAGAATAAGAAAAGGTGTTTTCTTCAAAAAAAATCATTTTCAGTAGGGGGTATGGTTTCCACGGGCGGCCAGCAACGTTGAACACCTTTGAGGCATGGACTCAATGAGGCTATTAATGACGAGTTGGGGTATTCTGCCCTACTCTTCCAGAAGAGCTCTTTCCAGTTCTTGGAGAGTTTGTGGGGGTTGTTGGCGGCCAGAAACTCGTTTTCCTAGAGCGTCCCAAACGTGCTCGATTGGATTCATGTCTGGAGAACACGCTGGCCATTCCATTCGAACGATTCCTTCCTCGAAAAGGAAATCCTCCACCAGGTTTGCACGATGTGGCCTGCAGTTATCGTCCATTAAAATGAAGTTATCTCCGATTGCTGCAGCGTAAGGGACTACAATAGATGTGAGGATCTCATCCCTATATCGGCGACCAGTCAGAGCTCCATCTCGAATGATGTAGAGGTCAGTGCGCCCGTCAATGGAGATGCCACCATACACCAACACTCCTCCACCGCCAAATCTGACACTTTCGTGCACGAACGCAGGATTATTCCTACTGCCACGGTCCCTCCAGATGAAAATACGCCTATTATCCGGATGCACAGAAAAACGGGACTCGTCAGAAAACAGAATATTGCTCCATTCATTTCTCCTCCAGTTGACATGCTCGGTTGCCCACTCCCTGCGGTCGCGACGATGCCTTGATGTTAATCTAACACATACCATCGGTCGGCGAGCATACAGACCTACAGCATGGAGCCGGTTTCGGACAGTCTGAGTTGAAATCGTGGTGCCTGTAGCCGAGCGAAGGTGTTGTTGGAGAAGAGTAGCGTTCATGTTTCGGTGTCTCCGAGCTGTTAACGCTAAATACCGATCTTCATTGGGCGTTGTTGCCCGTCTACGACCTTGCCCTGGTCTTCGGCCTGCACATCCACTCTCCAAAAAACGGTTCCAGATCCTGGAAATGACACTTTGTGACACTCCAATGGCTTGCGCTACTTCGGCTTGAGTTTGGCCCCCTTCTAACCTACCAACAATTCTCCAAGCTTCTGAATCTGTCAAATGACTTCGCTGAGACATCGTACTCATCGAAACAAAGCAATCACTGAATGCCGATCATCCTTGTCTTCATTCTCTTTTATCCAGTTGAAAGTCAAATTTCATTCGCTGCCGCTGAAGCGACGTTTTTGACGTCGAACTCAAAATTTGCATACTCCACAGTTTGAAAACCAGAAAAATTTGCATTTGTGATTCTCTTCTTCTATTTTCGGTAAAAAAAATTTCGTTTATATCTTTATTTTATATAAAACTTCAAATATCCTTTAATTGTTTTGAGCAGTGTAATATGGGTCGAAATAAAAAATCACAAAATTCAAGGTTAGTTTGATTCGAGACCAGAGCAGACGTAGTCTGCACGTATGTACGCTGTTGCCGGTATAGTTGGGCCCCACTTACCTAGAGCTCCTATAACCTATATAGGAGCCTTACACTTACCAGGTTCATTTAATTCGAGTTAATACACTTGGAAAAATAATCGACCAGGGAAATGAGGAAAGCTCCACTAGTTCATTTTATTGAATTTAATATTTTTGTAACAAATGTAATAAATAAAAGACATCTATCAAACTTTTAAGATGTTTTAAATAAGTTTAGTCAGCACTTTTAAGAAGTACTAATCATTTAAGGTATATGCGCCAGGAAAATTGCACTTTGGATAGCAACGGTTTTGCTTAATAGCGGTATTTTTGGAATGGATTACCTTCGTTTACCAAGGTAATATTACTTTAAAACATCTCATTCAAGAAAGCTCACACTTTGAAAAAAAAAGGAAATCATAACCATTGCATCTCAAAAATGCGAAGGTTTAGTAGAATATTAAGTGCCGCCAATAAAATAAATAATAATAAATAAGAGAGGAGAACATATTTAATTATGCACAAGACATATTTTAGCTATACTGCCAAAAGTGGAATGCCTTTATAGTAGAAGTTTGCACGGGCCGGAATTTCCAGGCCCGGGCCGATGTAAAAACTAAAAGTTCATCCCGGTCCGTTCAAAAATTAATGTAAATTGGCCAGGGCAAAAAATAAATGAAATCAGGCCTGGTCCGACTCAATTTTTGCAAAATATTCTGATTTTTCTTCAAATAAAATTAAGATTCTTTTAAAGAATACTGCCTACATATTTATGGGAAAATTTTACAGTGTATTTCAAACTATATCTCCACAAGCTATATAATTCAGAATAGCAACATTAATGATCACTGCAGAAATTTTAATTCAAATTCAAAAATATTTATATAGATTATTCAGATACACAACAGAATTTTTCCAACTGAAAATAAAGAAATAAAGAGCATAGTATTTGTATTTCTTTTACAAGGCCACACAAAAAAATTCGGATATTTTACCGCCTATGGACAGGGATTTTAAATCAAATTCAACAAAATTTATATAGGTTATTGAGGTACAAAATAGCCTTTTCCCAATTGAAAATAATGTATGTGGCATTTATATTTCAGTTACAGTGCTACGTAAAATAAGTAAGATATATTACTATGTATCGCCGTAGATTGCTTAAAATACATTTTAATAATAATACTGTGAAACGTTTTGATTTGATATTTTAGAAACTTTTTAATTAAGACAAACATTTGAATTCTTATAAAAGCCCGTTTTTTTAAAAACTATTTTTACTTTTATATTTATTTATAAAATAAAATAAAGCCATTACCTGAATGCTTCAGGAGTTCCACTTATACTGTCGTTTAAAATTGGAAAATATTTCAAAAAGAGTAAAAAATGCAAGTACGAATAAATATATACAGTTTATTAAAACGTTAATTACTGCAAAAGTTATATAAACTGATGGAAAACAGTTTATATAACTTTGCCGTATTTAAAACCCCATAAAAAAACAGAACGCGTTTTGAAATAGCTTAGTCATTCTTCAGGCACAAAAACTCATGCTACGACTTTGAGAGCAGGAGCAAAACTTTCGCATATTTATTGTTAATATGCTATTGTTTCTTATTTATATTTTAGTACAATTTTGTCTTTGTTTGATGTAGTTTTGTTCATAACTTTTATTTATGTTTACGTCCCCTTTTCGACGCATAACAGCAATGGTAACTCGAAAGACGTTTGCAGAACTGTATTTTAATAATGAACGCATCGAAAAAAAATGGCTTTAATATGAGAAAGTAGGGTAAAACCGTAGACAGTGACCGGATATCACAGTTTTGACTCAATTTAAGTAGTCCTTGAGCGCGTAATTGTTGAAATACTTAGCTTTAGGCCAGAAGGTGAAGCGGCCATTACGATATCTCCATAGTGGCATTTATATAGTTTCTGTGTCAAAAAGTTTAGTTCGTCATTTTTTAGTTTTAGTTTTCAAAATTTTTAATTATGAATGCATTTCAAAAGTTAGTGAAATATTTCGTATTATCATGTGTAGCATATTTAATAAGGATTTACTTCCAACAATTCCCCTGTTGCTAGCATTTAAAAGCTAGTTTTCTGACGCCCCCCCCCCCTCCTTTTTTGTATATAACCGGATATCCTATGTGGAATCAAAAAGGATATTGGAAAACAATAATTGAAGAGCCTATAAATAAGGTTTAAAATAAAGGCTGTGAAAATTACATCGGCTGCTGGTTATAATTTTTATAAAGTTGATAAAGAGATGAATTTCTTTTCTGCAATTCCTCAAATTTTAATGAAGATAATTATTGTTTTTTTTTAAATATTTATTCGTTAGACTTAAATTGAAATATTATTAGTTTAGTTCCTTAAAGTTGTAAAATAAAATATATTGTTATTTTTTTAAAAAGAAAGTCTAAACTGTTTCATTTCCTGTAACATTAACATATCCATGCTGTTTCACCTCACGGCCACCGGTGAGGTAAGACCGGATGAGTTGACTTTTTATAAGTAATCAATTACTAATAAAAATGTGCTGAACTAATATACAGGGTGGTTATAATATATAAGTATCTCTATTTGGAGCTGTCTGTAGCTTGAAGGAATAACTGGAATTAAACCAAAATTGGTACACTTACTATTCGAAAAGGGGAAAGAAGAATTGGACAATAAAAAAAATAATTGCAATAATCGCCGACAGATGGCGCTTACGAGTGTGAAATGTAATGAGTACTATTGTGCACCGTGGAGGTGTCGCAAACCTCAATGACTTTGCCGCATATCACAATATTTGCGAAACATCACTCCTGATGCGTTGCATTCCGCAGTTGAGCACGTGGTGCGCCACCTGGATTGTCTTCCAACACAATGACCATGTGCAACCTGAACATGATCAGCACCGCTATGCGAAAGCGTAATCACATTCACCGTGACATTTTCCAATAAATTAGGTATGGGTATGCCATCCGGTTTTACGCCTTAATTCTTTGTTCTTGTATTACACATTATATTTCAAACTCAATAGCGCCATCTGTCGGTGAATATTGCAATTTTTTTTAAATTTATTATTTCATTCTTTTTCCCCTTCTCGAATAGTAAGTGTACCGATTTTGGTTTCATTCGGATTATTACTTCAAGCTACAGACAGCTCCAAATAGAGATACTTATATTATAACCACCCGGTATTTAAAATGATATTATAGTAAAAATATAAGTGCAGAGTATGTACGCAAAGTTGTATTAAAATCTGATGGAAATTCTGGCTTCAAGAAGCAACTAATAATAAGGTATTCGGTTTTCCCATACTTTGCTATACTGTCAGGGCTGGTGAGAGAGGAGGGGGGGGGGGGGGGCACAGGGGCAACTGCTCAGGGGCCCGGACCACATAAAGAAATTATATAATGTTCCAAATCTGAACTTGCACGCACATTTCCTTTCTTTTACAAGCTAACTGGGAAAAAAAAATATCCTAATATTTTAGAAGTTTTTAACAAAGTCACTGAAAACTTCGGTCTTATATCTTGTCCTGTACTGAGGGAACAGATTGTCACGTCCTTGATCATTCTTTTTAGAAATAACCAGGAACGAGGAAACTTCCTGTTTTCCTAGAAAGGACCACCCTCAGCCTATACCTTGAGGCAAAAGAGCCTATGGAATAGAACTCCATATCTCATTAGGCATTATCGGTTTATCAGGGATTAGCTTTCAGTAATTCACGGATGGCGATAAAATCTGAAAATGGACAGAGTTTGTATATTATATGCAGGGGAATTGGAGGGGGCCTCTCAAACATCTATACTGGACCTCACAATAGAGATCTGCATGGACCGGACTGAAATTTCCAACCCCGGGCCCGGCCCAAACCTTACTGGGCTTGGCAACGTCAGGGGCTCAGTAGGCAGCTATTACATACCTTTGAGCAGAATAACGAAGTTTGTTAACTTTTAAAATTATTTTTAAATAAAATTTTAGTTTGTTTTTTATTTAAATTCATTTTTCATTAAAGATCTTTGTCAAATTTTGAAGAAATAGGTATTGGTAATTAGCATTTTTCTTTCTGGAATTGCAATACTTTCGACTATTACATCCTTAAACCAAAGCAGGTGGTCACTTTCTTTCTATAGCCACCATTCTTTATAAAAGTCCCTAGATAGAAAAAAAAATTGGAGGCTCTATATTCTATTCAAAAAATAAAATGGTATTTTAATGTTTTGGGGAGGCCCCTAAACGGGTGAGAAAAATGTGGGACCGAGGGTTCAAACCTTGAATGCTCCAAATTTTTTTTATTCAAAGCTTTAAAAAAATGCTTTTTAATTTCGTTTGGGGCCCCAATAACCTGGGGTCCGTGTGATTACACTAGAGCCTATTCCCTTATGTTCAACCTGTTGCCCTTTTGTAATCGGTTTCTCTTATCTCTATAAATTACAAATCTAATTATATAAATTATATTTTGTAATTATTTAATCTACTAGCGGAGCTTCGCTGGCCAGTTTTTCCCATACGAACCTGGGTTTGGGGGTCCCACTGCCTTCGACAGCGTTGTGCCGGCTATCCCATCTCCGATCTCCAATATAACGAACCTGAATTATTGCGATTTATCTTTTGATCCAGATTACAATAAAAAACTTCAGCTTCGTCGTTCACGTTGGCATAGGAATCAATTTCTTCCTATGATAGTGTCAAGTTGTTATTCTTCCAACTTCAGTTTAATCATGGAAGTAGCTAAATCGACCGAAGAATTCCTCAGTTTCAGAAAAAAATGTGATAAAATAACCGCACAATGCGAAAAAGGTAAAAATTACACAAACAATTCAAGAATCGTAGAGAGCAACATTTACTATATTGGGGGGAAAAATTGAAACTGGATTCTTCTTACGAATATCAAAGCCACAAAACGCTAAAAATCGCATAAAAAATTCGCAAAATATTCAAAAATCCCAGAGGACAATTTTCTTTTATATTGAGCTAAAGGTTTGAAACTTGATTCCTTCGACAGATACCAAAAAATCACCGCGACACATGAAAAAAAGTTACAAAAATCAGAAAAAAATTACGAAAAATTCAAAAATTGTAGAGGTCAAAATTTACTATATTCGGATAAAAGAATGTTCCTTTTACGAATGTGGAAAAATCAGCACGGAATGCAAAAAATCGTATAATAAATTTGTAAAAATTAAAAATAGAAGAGAACAAAATTTACTATATTGGGATAAAAGATTGAAACTTGATTGCATTTATGAATATCAGAAAATCTCTGCGGAACGCGTAAAAAATCTAAAAATAGCATTACAAATTTGTAAAAATTCAAAAATCGCAGAGGACAAAATCTATTTTACTGGGCAAAAATATTAAAACCGGATTCTTTTTACGAATGTAAAAAAATCGCGACAGATTTAACGCGAAAAAAAAAAAAGCTAAAATTGCAAAAAATTCGTGATAAATTCAAAATCTGCCGAGGACAAATTTCAGTAAATTGGGCTAAAAGACTGGTGGTGGTGTTTATTACGGCCGATTATCTATACTCGGGGGATATACGCCGAGGGGATGTGAGCAGGTTTTTATAAGGCAAACTAACCCATATTTATACACTGTAAAAAATGACCAATGTTTCTTATTATATGAAAATATACTATAACCACGAACGAAAATAATAATATAATCTTCTGAGTTATCCGAAATTCTGAACAGCGTGTTCCATTGTCTTTTGAATCCCCAGAAACCAATACACTTCCAAAATTTAAAGAATTATTTATAAAAACAAAGTATTTTTCGCTGCCCGTATTTTTCAGAAACGTTTCCGAAGGGTTTTTATAGTGTATTAATTAGTGTCCTCAGCCTGGGTACCTGTTTTTCGAATGTCATCAATTCTCAAGTAAGCGCTTTCAGCCGCATAAGTTAATTTATACATGCAAGAGTAAAGAAATAATCTTAATTTTAATGTTATTGTTAACGCTGTTAATTTTGTATGTTTGTCTGTTAAACATATTTTTTGAGCATGAAAATGTTTACTTGAGAATTGATAGCATTCGAAAAACAGGTATTGTAGGCTGAGGACACTAATTAATACACTATAAAAACCCCTCAGAAACGTTTCTGAAAAATATGGGAAGCGAAAAATACTTTGTTTTTATAAATAATTCTTTAAATTTTGGAAATGTATTGGTTTCTGGGGATTCAAAAGACAATGGAACACGCTATTCGGAATTTCGGATAACTCAGAAGATTATATTATATTTTCGCTCGTAGTTATAGCATATTTT
Source organism: Maratus michaelseni (assembly GCA_963931845.1). Lineage (NCBI taxonomy): Eukaryota > Metazoa > Arthropoda > Arachnida > Araneae > Salticidae > Maratus > Maratus michaelseni. The sequence goes on from OZ007599.1 coordinate 258,313,236, forward strand.
CATAAAATAAGAAACATTGGTCATTTTTTACAGTGTACACGGTTACCCAAAGTCCGAAGAAAACCACGGAAAACTCCGAACGATGTGGCCGACGGGCGCTATAGGGTTCGAACCGAGCATCTCCACGTCTACCAGCTTTGAGAGCAGAACATTTCAAGTACTGGTGGAGCGGCTAAAAGATCTGTATCTGTATCTTTTAGCCCAATATAGTAAATTCTGTTCTCTACGATTTTTTAAGTGATTTTTACTTATCGCGGCGATTTTTTGACATTTTTTTTAAACGGCAAAATCCAAATTTTGCTAGTGTCAGAAGTTAGAAGAATACGTATAAATAAGTACGTTGTTCCTATAGCGATCTGAAGAAGATGTTTAAAATTTAAATTTAATCTGGGTCGAAAAAAAAAAAAAAAGAAAAACAATAACTCAAGGATCGTTTGATTCGAGACCAGAGCGGGTGTAGCTAAACTCATATGGAAAATTCAGTATAAATATTTCTCCAAAATCTGCAAGCGGGCCCGATTTTTTTTTTTTTTTTTTTTTTTTGGGGGGGGGGGGGTGGGTCTTAGAACACATTCCTACCGTCCTAGATTGAGTAAATATCTGATAAAATCTCGTCTGTAACATAATGTTATGCATTAGGAGATTTAGTACAAGGAATGTCAATTTAAGCTAATTATCAGAAAATAAAATATCTCTGCGTCACGTGCATTCGCATCTGTCTTTGTCTATCTTTATCAAAATTTGCAAACATTTACGTGCGATAGATTTACCCTAGCCTAGTCAACTAACAAAGAAACTAACAGACAAAAATCTTTTTTATTAATACAGATTTTTTTTTCAAAATACTTTTACTTAATGTAAATTTATTATAGTTTATAAATAATTACACAGTATTTATCATTAGTATGAACATAATAGACATTATACACTATTAACCCCTTTCGACAAACGTCACATAAAGTAATTTTAATCTTTTAACATTTTGATTGTTCAGAAAAGAAATTTTTATCCAATTTAATTGCAGAAATTCTTCAATTGAATAAGGCAGAATTTTCTGTTCAAATTTACTGGTATCAATAATCAAGTATTTTGATAACCTTATACGTCTTCTATACGTGACGCTCCTCGCGAAGTCATTCATGGAACCCTAATATAAGATTGTATTGATTTTTATATATCAATTATGAGTTTTTATATTAATATTCGAAAATATATATATACCTATAAATACAAATACATTCAAAATTGTGTTTCAAAGCAATTTTTGAGATATGAAAATTATGAAAAGTTGGTCATGAGGTAGCAATTGATTATAATTAAAGATGCATCACATTTATAGGGGGAGGGACACGTTTCTTAATGCTTTAACATCTGATAGAAATTAGCTGAAATTTCCTTTTTTGTTTGCAAACGTGTCAGAGACATTGGGTTTGTCAAGCGCGAGTAAAATGTAAAATTTCAGAATACCTTTGTCTTTGAATAAATTAATTTATGGCAAGATTCGATCAGAGTTTGATAACCACCTTTTAAATTAGTCAGGTTTGTAAAACGTAGTCTTATTCAATTAACAGGGGTGGTGCTGATTCAAATAAGCAACAATTGATGTTCTATTTTTAATTCTGAAAAAAAGAAGCCTGATTTGACTTTACATTGATTCGTATAAGCGGCGGATTTCCATACCTTTTCTTGTAGGGGGCCCGTACTTTTGGTCTGCCTAGGGGCCCGGTGAAACCTGTCACCGGCCCTGGACCTCTCTGACAGGTTTATTACCTCCTCTTACTTTTATTGAAACTCCCCATTCTTTTGTTGATGACCACAGAACCTTTTGAAAAAAAAGCCAGTCGAGTGATTTACGACTTTCTAAGCAAAAAGCATATAAACGGACCTTAACAGCCTTTTTATGGTTTGGAATTTCTCACTGTTCCAAATGACAAAGACAAGACACTATCAGTTCACATCTTGCCCTTTGAGACAAATTCTTCTATTTCTTTAAATCATAAAAGCAAAGAAACAAGAGACCTTGATATATCGGTATTTTCTCATGCAATTGTAATTTAAGTAAGCAAGCCAGAAAACACCATTAAACTGTTAAAAATAATCTCCCGTGAAAAAACAGATTATAAATCAGTATTTTAAATGTAGCTTAGCTTTTTGTCTTATTACTAGAGCAAATAGTATAGCTCTAAAATCTTTCGCAGCTAAATATATATATATATATATATATATATATACTAGTACCGGGTGGTTATAATATAAGTATCTCTATTTGGAGCTGTCTGTAGCTTGAAGGAATAACCCGAATGAAACCAAAATCAGTACACTTACTATTCGAGAAGGGGAAGAAGAATGGAACAATAAAAAAAATGCAATAATCTCCGATAGATGGCGCTATTGAGTGTGAAATGTAATGTGTATTACACGAACAAAGAATTAAGGCGTAAAACCGGATGGCCTAATTTATTGGACAATGTCACAGTGAATATGATTACGCTTTCGCATGGCGGTGCCGATCATGTTCAGGTTCCACATGGCCATTGTGCTGGAGGACACAATCCAGGCATCCTAAAGATGTTGTTATCTGTGAACAACATTTGTGCTGTGGTCTCCGCTGGTCGAAGGTCTTTGATAATGGCTTAGTTTAGAGCTGAAAGCGCTAGGAGAGTAATGTACTACTGAGATCTTATGTTTTAAAGTTTTAAAGACATTTGTACATTTATTTTATCTTATGTCTATTTCAGTAACATATAAATTAAAATTATTTTTCATAAAAAAATGTTTTTCTTATAGTGAATAAACAAAGACGAATCTTTCGTTTCGTATTTGCTTTTATTGTTAAAGTTATTTTAGGTATCTACAATTTAAAATAGTCTTTATTAGATTACAACTAAATCCCGTCAGAGTAATGTACAACTTTTTTAAACAATGTTTATAATTTTTCAGACTTCCATTGACTAATTCAGCTCACTCGTTATGATGAAAATTTCTGTCGATACGAAAATGTTACCTTTTCAGTTTTGTGATTTCTGATTTTAAAAAAATTTCAAGACATTTGAAAAAGAAGAATAAGTGCAAATTTAATGCGATATGTTTTCAAAAAATATAATCTATCATCAGACTCAAGAAATTTCTAATCTGTTGAAAAGTAGTGAGAATATAATCAATCTATTTAGATTGATTAATTATTCTTTTTGATTGATTGATTATTATTGATTTCATCCATATTAATTTCATTCTTTCTTCAGTATGTATATTTTTTGTGTGCGTGAATTTCGATTTTCTTATAATTCTATATGTGTATGCAGGAACGGAGAGAGTGGGCATTTGCATTTTGCCTTAAATTGCAAAAAATAAAGTATTTTAAGGTATATTTTGCTGTTTACTGCAGACAAAGCTAGCAATTTCAACGCCACCAAATTTTGTTGTAATGTTTTTCTTACAGTTTAGTTATTAAATTTTTCAAAATGTGAATTATTGTTTGACAGTTACATAAAATATTTGTAGAGAAATAACGCAAGATCTAAAAGTATTTCGGTTAAATGACTTACAAATATATATGAAGAAGCTAACTGGTTATCAGATAATCATGATATTTGTGCGTAAAATTTATGAAAAAAAACATCCATTTCGGAATCATTTTTGGTTTCTTAAAAATACTTTAAGTATTTCGTTTTAATATCAGGATCGACAGAATTTTAAAAGAACTCATAATGAGATTCAATGGATTGAAATTCGTATTCAATAATTTTCAGTGCTTTAGCCCAAAAAGCATAACTACAGGAGGAGGATCTTAGGCGCACATGAGAAATTATTGTACGGGACAAGGTTTAGATATTCATTAAATAATAGCTGACCCACCCGGCGTTGCCCGGTCTTATCTAAAAATAGCACGAAACGCGAAAAAAATTTGAAATCTCAACAAAAAATTACGAAAAATATAAAAATTGCTGCCCGAATTCCGAATAAACTTTACTGAAAAGAGAACAAAATGTACTATATTTGGATAGAGGATTGAAACCGGATTAATTTTACTGATGTGGAAAAATTGCAGCAAATTGCAGCAAATCGCAAAAAAACACTAATATATCAAAATTTACTACATTGAGCTAAAAGATTAAAACAGGATTTCTTATAAGAATGTTCAAAAAATCTCTGCGGAACGCGAAAAACTCTAAAAATTGAAAAGAAAGTTCTCGAAAGTTTCAAAAATTGCTGTACAAATTTCGAATTTATTGAAAAGAGGACAGAATTTACTATATTGAGCTAAAACATTAAAACCGGATGCATTTTACTAATGTGAAAAAAATGCCTCGAATTTCAAAAACCCCGAAAAAAAATCTAAAAAAAAAAATCGCTAAAAGTTCAAAAATCGCAGCGTTTACTATAGTAAACATTGTAACCGGAATTTGTTGACGAATGTCAAGAAATCGGCGCAAAACTCAAAAAACTTTTAAAATCGCATTGAAATTCGCGGATGACAAAATGAACTGTATTAGGGAAAATGTTCGAAACCCAATTCCTTTTACAAATGTCAAAAAATTGCCGCGGAACGCCAACAAATGGTACAAAACGCATTGAAAATTGCAAAAACATCCAAAATCGCGAATGACAAAATTTACTATATTAGACTAAAAATTTGAAAGCGAAATCTTTTTTTTTTTTTTTTTTTTTTTAATGTGAAAAAGTCACAGTGGATCGCGAGAAAACGCTAAAAATTGCACTAAAACATCAAAAATCCCAGAGAACGCTAAAAATCACATTGAAAATTGTATTAAAAATCGCTAAAAGGAAATTAAAAATCGCGGAGGACAAAATTTATTATAATTGGCTAAATGTTTGAAACCAAATTCCTTGTACGAATCTCAAAAAATCGCCGTGGAACGCGAAAATACGCTAAAAATCGCATTAAAAATCACTAAAAATTCAAAAGAACGATAAAATTTACTATGTTAGATATTATTTATTATTAAAGATAAAATTTACTATGTAAGGATAAAAGTTTGAAAACAAATTCCTTTTCTGTATGTTAGAATATCACCGCAGAACGCAAAAATAAAACGCTAAAACTCTCGCAGAACAAAATTTAACTAAAAGTTTGTAGCCGAATTAATTTTACGAGTGTCAAAAAATCGCCGAGAAACGCGAAAAAATGCTATAAAACGAATTAAAAGTCGAGGAGGATACAATTTTTAGGTAGATTTCGTAAGAAATACTACCTATTACATTCTCCCCTAAGTTGAAATTTCTGAAAATTTTTTGCAGATTTACGCCGATCATGACTCCCAGAACCATCCCCGGTTCAAAACTTTATCTATCTATCTAATGTCACTGCTTTATGGACACGATAACTTCAATAATTCTGCGCAAATCTCTTCCAAACTGATACATAAAATCAAGGGGCATAAAATCTCGGTCAAGTTCGTTAATGGGCAAAATCGAACCAAAGGGGGGGGGGGGGGCTTTTTGTGAAAACCAAAAAAAACATAACTTCTTAATTATGATGTGTATCGAATCCGTTTGGTTATTATTACTTCTAGGAAAAAGGCCGAAAATTTATGTATGACAGATTTTTTATATCATTAAAAATGGCCCCAAGGGAGGGGGGGGTGAAAAGGGGTTTCAGAAAAAAATCATAACTTCGTCAATTCACAATATATCAAATCCGCTTAAATTTATTATAAATCTTCTTAATATTATCTAAAACTTTTATATTGACAAGTTTTTTATAGGACCAACCCTTATAGCAAAAAAAAAAAAAAAAAAAAAAAAAAAAAAATTCAAACAAAAAAATCCCTGCCGGCTCCACCTACAGACAAGGTAGATTGCGAAGTGGACGGTCCCAACTGCCGCATCATGGCAAAAAGGTCATTTCAGGTCATCTCTTCTGCAATTCCCAACAAACAGGCGCCCCATGGTCTGCGTCTTCAAAATCTACCTGTGCCTGTATGCCGAGCCGTCAGGGATATCAGGCTAAAAGTTTGAAATTGAATTCACTTTACGAATATAAAAAAAATTGACACAGAACTCCCCCCCCCCCTAAAAAAAATTGCATTCAAAACTGCGGAGAACAAATATTACTATATTAGGCTAAAATTTTTAAACCAAATTCCTTTTCCCGAATGTCATAAAATCGCAGCAAACTCATCCCCCCCCCCCCCCCAAATGCTAAAAATCGCATTAAAAATAGCTAAAATTCAGAAATTTCTGAGGGCAAAATTTCCTATAATAGGCTAAAAAAATTGAAAGCAAATTCCTTTTCCGAATATCAAAAATCGCCGTGGTATTCGAAAAAAACGGTAAAATTAGCATTGAAAATCGCGTTAAAATTCAAAAATTGTAGAGGACTAAATTTACTATAATAAGGCTAAAAGTTTGAAACCAAATTCCTTTTCTGAATATCAAAAAATCGCATTAAAATTCGATAAAATTCAGAAATTGTAGAGGACAAAATTTTTTATATTAAGCTAAAAGTTTGAAACCAAATTATTTTTCCGAATGTCAAAAAATCACATTAAAATTTGCTCAGATTCAAAAATTGTAGGGGCAAAATTTACAATATTAGGCTAAAAGTTTGAAACTAAATTCCTTTTGCCATAGTCCGAAAATCGCTGCAAAATGCGAAAAAAATCTAAAAGTCGCATATAAAAAATCACAAAAAATTCAAAAATCATTGTTTATTGAAGAGAAGACAAAATTTACTATGGTAGACTAACAGATTAGAACCAGATTCTTTATATTAATGTAGAAAAATCACCTCGAAACGTGAAAAAAAACACTAAAAATCGCATTAAAAATCGCTAAAATGCAAAAATCCTGGGGGTCAAAATTTACAACATTAGGCTAAAATTTTGAAAAAAATCCCTTTCCTAATGTCTAAAAATGTCTCGAAAAAATGTTAAAAATCGCATAAAAAATTTCTTCATTTTTATTTTCAGGGAGAATGCAGACTTTCTAAACTTATTAAATGTTTTATAAAATTAAGCATATTATTAAATTAACAATATTTTTAAATAAGGCGTCGATTTCCAGTACAAACATCATAGCGTGTTACCGTAGGAAAGTCAAACAACAATGAAACATTTTAGTACAAAAGACTGATGTTGCGTTAATTCATTGTGCACAATTCATCGTACCGAAAATGTTTTTAAAGGTGATGATGGTATATTTTTGTTTCAGATATAGCGAATTATGATAACCAACATTTTACAGGTCGATTTTAGATACAGGTATATTTTAAAACATTTATATATATATATCTAATTCTCCTTTTACTACCTCAGTCCAACAGTGAATTACAGCAAGCCATTTCTTATTTAAATTAGAGATAGAATAGATATTGCTTTCTATCCCCAGAAAAAAAGATGATTAAAATTCTAAAAAAATTACAATATATATATATATATATATATATATATACTATATACTTTCATATATAATAGATATATATATATACTATATATATATCAATTGGGCTGTGCATACACAAGGAGGGGGGTGCAAGGGAGATCCCTTTTCCTTTATATTTGAAAGAATGGGGAATTTAAAAAGTGCTGAGAGAATGTAAATGTTTTTGTGATTGAACTGATGACCATTGTATGTGTAAATTTCACTTTATGACATTTTTGTTTTAAAAGTTATTTTTTTTCATTTATTTCATTACAAAAGTAAACTGTAATTTTATTATAGCTTGATTCTTTTTGTATCAGAGTTAGACAAAATACACCAATTAAAAATTAAAATCATTAAAATTAAAAATCCAAACCATTAACAACCATTACCAAATTAAAACATTTTCCAAAAAAAAAAAAAATTAATTACAACATACCTTTAAAAAAAAAAATACAAATACAAAATACATTTAAAATTCAAAATACAGTTTGAATTTAAAAAAAATATATTGTGTATTAGATTGTTCTACGCCATAGATGACGAACCCGCCCGCGCACCAGTTGTTACCGTTATTTCAGAAATAGAAATCTTCGACTTATTTGTTCCAGAATTTCTTTCATTAAATAAGCCAGTGACTACTATTCGGAAATAGTGGCGACAATGACAATGGCCTGATGTACATGCTTGTTTGGAATATTAATTTCATAATATATATATATATTATGAAATTATTATTCGAAAGAAATATGTATAAACTTATAAAATTTTAACAGAATTTGATTTCTAAAAGTAGTTTCTGAGTTATGCGTAAAAAATTACCTACATTGCTGTTTGTTTTGCAATTATTAATAATCTTAAAAGTCAATCAAAAAATGATGATATATAATTATTTAAATTAACCCTAAGGGCAATTTAAAATTCATGTTTTATAAATGAAGATTCACCTTTGCATTTTCATGTAAAAACCATACATTAAAGGTAAAAATTAATGGATTGTTATCAAGAAATTTAATTTTTGGTTTATTTCTTTTTGAAATATGAGAACATGAAAGAAAAAAAAGGAATTTTCATATTATTACAAATGTTATTTTACATTACAGTAACAAAGAAATATTTATTGTTGGGTCATGTGATAATAGATCTTTAAAAAGTTTATGTCTGAAAATTAGTTAAGCTCTTTAGGATTTTTAAATTGTTTTTCTCAACATATAATTAAAATTTTATTAAAAATAATATATCAATTCATAATTAAGTCTGAAAATATTGTATTGTATAGATGCCTACCTTCCGGTTTTTTAAAGTCAGAAATACCTTAATCCAGAAATTTTTTTAAACAAAATGTTATCTTCCTTCTAACAATTATATCTTTTCATTTATTGAATAAAATTTCTGGTTGAAATATATTTAACTGATGTAAAAAAACCCCAGAAGTTTGGCAGTTATGGTATTGTCAATGGAAACATTCACTTGTGCCATTCATGAATTGATGGATGCGGGCACAAAAAATTCATGGACAAAAAACATTATATTGGGATGTTGCTATAATGAGAGTAAAAAAAAAGTTTTTAATATGGAGAGAGTCTCCAAAATATAATTTATCCATTGAATAATCAGTTTAATCAAAATCACAAACAACATTTTGTGTTTACATTCTATCTGTACTTTTTTATATTCTTAATTTCTCATCAATTAGAGGGACTTGTCTCCCCCTCCCCTTTACACTCATGCCAATTGATAATTTTTTTTGTAATTTTTCTAACATTATTCTTTGTCCTTTCTTTGATGATCGGAGTATTTTTATCATAAATCGCACGCCATTTTCCCGGTGATAAAAAGCAATATCTATTCTAACTCTGATTTATATAAGAAATGACTTGCTTCACAAAAATCACATATCCCCTCCCCTTAATACACTCATGCCAATTGATAATTTTTTTTTAAAAAAATTTCTAACATTATTCTTTGTCTTTTCTTTGATGATCGGAGTATTTTTATCATAAATCGCACGTCATTTTCCCGGTGATAAAAAGCAATATCTATTCTATCTCTGAATTAAATAAGAAATGACTTGCTTCATAAAAATCACATATCCCCCTCACCTTAATACGCTCATGCCAATTGATACATATATTTTTTTGTAATTTTTCTAACATTATTCTTTGTCCTTTCTTTGATGATCGGAGTATTTTTATCATAAATCGCACGCCATTTTCCCGGTGATAAAAAGCAATATCTATTCTATCTCTGAATTAAATAAGAAATGACTTGCTTCATAAAAATCACATATCCCCCTCACCTTAATACGCTCATGCCAATTGATATATATATTTTTTTGTAATTTTTCTAACATTATTCTTTGTCCTTTCTTTGATGATCAGAGTATTTTTATCATAAATCGCATGCCATTTTCCCGGTGATAAAAAGCAATATCTATTCTATCTCTGAATTAAATAAGAAATGACTTGCTTCATAAAAATCACATATCCCCCTCACCTTAATACGCTCATGCCAATTGATATATATATTTTTTTGTAATTTTTCTAACATTATTCTTTGTCCTTTCTTTGATGATCGGAGTATTTTTATCATAAATCGCACACCATTTTTCCAATGATAAAAAGCAATATCTATTCTATCTCTGATTTAAATAAGAAATGACTTGCTTCACAAAAATAACATATAAAAAAATCCTTTTAATTATTGGTAATTTTAGGCTGAATCAGTACAAAGCGAATTAATATATAAAAAGAAATTAAAATATCCCTGTATCTAAAACAAGGCTGTAATATGTTATTTATCATAATTCGCTATATCTGGAGAAAAAAAAATCAATATTACTAAATTTTCTTTACTTTTATCATCATCGCCTTTATTATTTTTATGTTATTTTTTGCTACGATGAACTGACGCCGCGACGAACTAATACCACGACGAATTGACGCCGCGATGAATTGTGCACAATGAGGTTTATCGTGATGAATTGATACAAAGCCGGATTTTTTTTTTTTTTTTTTTTTTTTTTGTAATTTGCTTCAGAAGTTTTGACGAATGCAAACTGGATGTGGCGAAAAGTCTTTGCATATGTGGTTAATGAATAAATAAGAAATGATGTTGAATATCTTCTGCATTTAATAATCAGATTGAAATGGAAAAGAAAAGGGAAATTGCAGATTTCTGCAATTAAATAAGGCAAAGATTATTATTCAAAAATAGTGGTAACGAAACAGCTTAAAAGTTGGTAGCTATGCAAACATGAGTATATACGTGACTGGTCAACAATGTGTTAAAATAATTACACATTTCTGGAAAGTAAAATTTAAAATACTTGATATGATCAATTATTTCTATGTGATATCAAATAATAGTGATAATGCACAGTATGCCACACGTGGATGTGGAACGTAATAAAAAAATACATTTTCTGCTAAAATTGTTATGGTTATTTTTTTTAATATTTCTTCTGTATTCTAGACTCTAGAGCAGGCATGTCAAACACATGGCCCACGTAGCCTTTGGCATTTTATCTGTATTTAATTTAGTTGTTAGAACACGCATGCTGAAAATACATGTTGCACAAATACACTCGCAAACAACCGTGATCTTAGAGATTGCAAACATAAGAAAGATACTTATATCAGTGTTAGCAGTTTAGCAAGCTGTTTCTTTATTCAGAATGCTACTACTATTTCTGAATAGCATTATTTTCTTGTATTCTGTCATTAAAAAAGGGAAATATTTCTCTTCAGAATGTAGTAGCATTCCTTATTTAAAAAATCCCGCTCATCCGGCAATAGTGATGTGCATAGACACAGACAGATTATAACTCAATTTTACATTTTAGCACAAACAAAATCATGAATACAACAATAATCAATCGGAACGTAGCAAATCGCAGGATCTTGAGTCGGAAAATTTCAAGATTCGTAAAATGTTTAAATTATTTTACTTATAATTTTTATTTATTTTATGTCAAAAATAATATTTTATTTTACTACTCTCTTCGATTTTATACCACTTTACAAAATAATATAATATATTTATTAAATACTAAGAAATGTATTCTGAAAAAAAAACTGTGATGGCTCGGCCTATAGGCACAGGTAGATTTCAAAGAGGCAGACCGTGGGGCGCCTGTTTATTGGGAATTGCAGAAAAAAATGACTGTTTTGCCATGATGAGGCAGTTGGGACTGCCCACTTCCGAAATCTACTTGTGTCTGTAGGTGGAGCCGGCAAGGATTTTGTTGTTTTTAATTTTTTTTTTTTTTTGGTGTAAAGGTTGATCCTATAAAAAAATTGTCAGTATAAATGTTGTAGATAATATTAAGAGGATTTATAATAAATTTAAGCGGATTTGATATCTTGTGAATTGACAAAACTATGAATTTTTTTCTTCTTAAACCCCTATTTTTTCCCTCCCTTGAAGCCATTTTTAATATCATCAAAAATCTGTCATATATCAATTTTTGGCCCTTTTCCTAGAAGTAATAATAACTTGAAACAGATTCGATACGTATCATAATTAAGAAATTATCGGGTTTTTTCTGTTTTCACAAAAAGCCCCCCCCCTCCCCCTTGGTTCGATTTTGCCCATTACATAAATTTTCGGCCCTTTTCCTAGAAGTAATAATAACTTTAAACGAATTCGATACTTATCAAAATTAAGAAGTTATTTTTTTTTAATGTTTTCACAAAAAGCCCCCCCCCCTCCCCCCCTGGTTCGATTTTGCCCATTAACGAACTTGACCGAGATTTTATGCCCCTTGATTTTATGTATCAGTTTGGAAGAGATTTGTGCAGAATTATGGAAGTTAATTGTGTCCATAGAAATGTGATATAGATAAAGTTTTGAACTGCGGGTGGTTTTGGGTTCTGGGAGTCATGATCAGCGTAGATCTGCAAAAATTTTCCAGAAATACCAATTTAGGGGAGAACATATAGGTAGTATTTCTTAAGAAATCTACCTAATTAGTAAAATTTGGCTCTGATTAAGAACAGTTAACATTTAAAAATCAAAATATAAAATTTAATAGCTTTAAATGAGTTCCTTTTAAAGTGACACAAATTATCATTTTTGTGCTTCACACAAAAACTCTGAATATGTCAACCAGGTTCTTCACTTGGACTTCAGTCGAACATATGGATTTAATCTCTTTATTATTTTCATTGCTTAGGTTTGTAATTGTGTATGATCTTTCTGGAATCCTTCGTGGTTTTCCTTTCATTTTTTGATATACAAAAATTTTATTGACATACTCTCATACAATCAAGAATTTATTTTTTAAAATGATGTTAAAGCTATTTACCATTATGAATAAATATGATAAAAAGAAAATGAATGTCGCAGATATTTTTAAAATGTGATTTACAGTACAATCATTTTGAAAGAAAAACTAAACTTTTATGTTTGATATGTAGACACTGTTGGAGTTTTGAAAGAAGATAATTAACATTATCTTCTGTGTAACATTTATCACTGTCTTGAACAGAATAATTGGAATTTGAGTCATCAGACGATGATCTTCTGGATAGTTTCTTTCGTTTGTGTTCTGATTCCCTGTGTAAATCTTAAACCTATGATTCTATGCAAATGATTTTTCAGGCATCCCAAGGGTTTGAAATGCAAAACAATATATTTTGTAAATGACTGTTTCTCTTGATATTATATTTCCTAAGAAATTATTACTAAAAATATTAAAAGTAATTAGTCTTATCCCCACTAGGCTCTTTAACCTTTCAGGGGAAAGTACTTATGTTGCTAAAATGTTTAATAGATTGATTGATACCAGAATTTACAAACAAATTTATTTGAAAATATGCACAGGCTTTTCTTCAAGTACATTATAAAAGGAAAATTTTATTTCAAAATCCTGGTGTCAATGTGGCCTTTTAGAATTAAAATTAAGTGGGATATATTATATCCCATCACCCTTCAAGGGGTTAAGGTATCTTAATATGTTAAAATAGTCAATTTTCGCAAAAAATGACATTTTCAGTTTTTGGATTTATTGAATAGAAAATTTATTTAGCTTTATAAAACAGTTTTGATTTTGTACCTACATCAATTGGAAGCCAATATATTAAAAAAAAAATTTATAAAAGTTTCACAAACTGAAGTGATCATTAAAATAGCCAGAAGTAAAGCTGTCACACAAAATTGCAATACAATTATTTAAATTTTTTTTTTTTTCAAACTTCATATGTTTTTCCTTTATAATGTTTCCTAATGCATGAACTAAAGAATGTTCACATTATTCATATTTTTCAAATTATGGTATAATATTTGAATAATGATGATGTAAAATATGCCAAATTTCTAGCATTAATTCTTTGACTTGCTCTAAAATGTTTGTTATAGAAATAGACTAAAAGTTTTAGTTCATTCTCTAAAAAAGTGCATGAGTATCATTATGATACAGAATTTATTTGAAATGGATGATTTGATTTGCATGTGCAACATTCTGGAAGTTTTCCAAAAAGTCTTCAAAATTCTCTAAATTTCAGTTTATCAACTTTATCAGTTTTATAAAACTAAAGAAATTTAATGGAAATATAAACTTATCATAACTAAGCCATACATAAACTAAAATTGTAAAAAGGGTTAGTTTGTTTGTGTGTCATGTTTTTAAAAAAAAGTGCTCTGAACGTATTCAGATACCTTAAATAAATTGTTACTTATTTTAGTACTTTTGGGATAAATGTTTATGTTCAAAACAAAAGTAATCACTTTCCTTATTTAATAGGTAACTTGGCAATTACATTCATTTGGATATAAGAAATAAACTTTTTGTATATTTGTTCATATGTATGTACAGTTGTCCAAAAAAGAAAACACCCCCATACCTTTTAATCACCAAGTTTCAGCACAAATAAATGAAAATAGCCATTTGATTGAGAATTATGGCTTCTTTAAATTAATATTTTAAAAATTAGCTTATTGGGAAATCTCTGTATTGAAACACTATCAAACTTTAAGATTTTGAATACTAACATCTAGTTTTGACATCATAATATGGATCTAGGCCCTCAAACTAACCTAAATATAAAATTTCACCAAGTTGCCATGAAGAGTTCTGAAGATATTTAATTTTGAAAATTGGACTAATTTCAAGGACGATCTCAAAATTAAAATCTATTGCTGTAAGGTTCCATTTACTACAAATTTTATTAATACTTATTAATAAATAAGAAATATCAGTATAGTAGTATTATTCAATCATAGAATTTATATTGTTATATTTTTAATACATTTTACAAAATGAATAATTTTTTCAGTTATAAATTATAGAGCTCAAAATTCTTTAAGCAAAAATCAAAAACTACTTGGCAGAACGAGAGAAGGAGCCACAAGAAATTTAATTCTATTATAATATTTATAGATTATTATTTAACATTAATTTCATTTTTCATATATGAAAAATATAAAAATGCATGAAAATTATGTTTGGGAAGAGGAATACTAACACAACAGAACATAACAGCTTGAAAAAAAAATAAGAAGAAGAAATATAAATGAAAGTATTAAAAATTAATTTAATCTCTGAAGGTAAATTTTTTTTCTCTACTTAATTGCTAAACTTCTCCAACAAATATCTTCAAATTTCATAACTGAAGTTAAAATTTACTCTAAGATCGTAATATGAAGTGAAATTTAGATATTGCTGTTGAAAATTTTTAAATTTGTTAATATTTCAGTATGGAGTTACCAACCTAACTGTAAAAAAAATAATTTTAAAGATATAATTCCCAATTGAATAGCTATTTTCATTTTTGTCGACAATGATTTCTTCTCTTTTTTTGGGGCCAGTTGTACAACATACGTGTCCCTACATAGCATGAATCTATTATTATTGAAAATAATTTATTTTTTACTTATTTTATTTAGTCATTTTTTTATGTCACTGTTAAATAATCATGTTTCTTCTTTATAGGGAGGAAAATTTGCATTTTTAGAGCACTGTGGTTTTCCTGAAAATGAGCTGTCTCACAAATTTCAACGTATGATTAGTCCACTTTGGCAACTTATTTTTGGATGTCGCTTAAGTCATCACCCTTCACATCTCCTTTTTCACTCTTCTTTTCATTCCTTAAATTACAGCACATATTATAATCAAAGCAGACTAGTGTTTTATAGACCAGTTATAGTTGGTGTTTGTGCAAAATGAATTATTATAATTAGTATTTATTTTATACAAACTATTCTGCAGTTCTGAATGCTTAATTCTTCATTATTTTATATTCAACGAAAGTGAAAAGATAATGAAATATCTTTGAAATCAGAATAGATGAAATAGCTTAGAATTTGTCTTTTCATGTTTTACAGTATTTTAGATGACTTATTTCCTTTTATTGATGCTTTTGCTATATTTAGATTTGGGTTCAAAGTTGTTCTGAATCTTTGGATAAGCTTTTCAAATTAATTGGTGCAATATATCTTACAAGTTATAATCCTGATTACCGACATAAAAAAGTTTCTAAGAGCTCTTACCATGATCACACCATTATGTACCACTGGTGGTATAGAGTCACATCTTTTCAACAGTGTGTGGGTTAATTAATGTTACAAATGTGTTAAAAGTGAGATTTTTTTAAAAGTAAGTTATATTAAGATAAAGTTTTAATCTCACTGATCTTCAATGAAAAATATTGTTGAGATTACATAATCCAAAGTCATCTTTTGGCTAATGTGCAACTCTCTTTTTTAAACAGGTATGTAATCAAGCACATCCTATCATGCATAAGGTTATAACCATTATAATACCTATCAAATAAGAACCATTGTGTCAATAGTTGCATGTCAAGTAAGAAAATATCCGACGCCTTGAAAAGATAATTTAAGATATAGTTGTCTAATACAGCCAACACAAATGTGAAGATCCATCATACAATGGGTACTCTTCTATAATGGTACAACTTCTCAAAACTACAATATCAGTATTAACTAATTTTTTAGATCCAATAAATTGTTGGCATCTGACATCCCCTCCACCCATCCATTTGAAAAATTGCTCAGATGTATATTTCCACAAATATTCAAAAGACTACTTTGCTTATTATTTTTTCTTTCTTTTAAAGACGGTTGATTTCAAGACAGAAAATGTTAATGAAGCAAAAATACTTAAAGATCTTTTCAAAACCTACTGACACATTCCTGAATTAATTTTTGTTTTTAAATGCATAACATTGGCAGTTGGTGTTATTCAGAAACTATGAACTGAAATAGTTTTCATTTTTTGAGGCAGAGGATCTTTCAGAAAATGCTGTCAAAATGAATTTTTGAATTGAATTTCCATACATGACAGTCCAATGAAGGTCATTATGAGACAATTGCTTTTAACTCAAGATATAATTCATTTATCAAAAAATGAAAAAAAACTATTTGATTCCAAATGTCAATAGTCAAGTAAGCAAGTGTCAAGCTTTTACATTTAAAATTTAATCCATAAGTGTGTCAGAAAATTTTGCAGGGATTTTTTTTTTTTTTTTTTTTTTTTTTTTTTTTTTTTTTTTTTTTTAGAACACACACTGATAATAAATGAATAAATTAAAGGCATACAAGTTGTGACACTGATCACGAATATCATGTAAAACTTTATCCTAAACTTAAATCAGTGTTAAGTTTAGATGTTGTTATTAAGAGCAAGGCCATAAACATTATACTTACTGATTATAAAAAAAATTAACAAAAAGTTAGATAGTAGTCCAGAAATACTAGTAATAAATTTATATACAACTATAATGGCTAATAGTTAATAACAGAAAATAAAGACATTTCTGTATTTACCACTCTAAGGTAACTTATTTGAGCAGTTTGGAAGATAATGCAGACAGCATCATGTGCAACAAGGTAACAAACTTAACAAAGATTTTTTTCATCTATTATTTTATATTTAGAGCTATTCAAGGAATATTAAATAGTGTTTGTTGAATGCCGGGCAAAACTTGAAATCTGGTAAATTAAGATTATAACAAATTGAGCTTGATATAGCATTAAGAATTTTTCAAAACATTTCTACAGGGTTGAAATTTTAATAATAGTCAGTTAATATTTCTAAATACTTTTTCTCCATCAAGCAACAGAAGAATTAAAGTAATAATAATAATAAACAAAAGAAAATTTAAGTATCCAACTTTAAAGAATAATCTTTAACAGTTCAGTTTGTGTTAGTGACTGCCTTTCACATAAAGAAATGCTCAAGTAGAATGGTGTTTAATGAAGTTGTTGAGAAAATGTATAAAAAATCCAGTCTGTAATTTATTTTTGCGTTACTTCAAAAGATAAAAGCTTCCTGCTTGCTTAATTAAAAAGAATTAAACAAAGGCCTGAATCAGACACAAGCAATGCCATTTAGGCAAACAAAAAATAATTTTATACGAGATACTTTTAAAGATAATAAAAAAATTATGAAGATGAGTGTAGTCTAAAAATTTTTAATGGATTTATTTAAGTAATAGACAAAAAATCTGTAATTAAGCTGTAATCTCAGGATGTCAGCATATTAGACTATCTTGACATTATCATAATATTCAGCATATTAGACTAAGAGTTCTCATAGTGTTCTGTGAAAGCATCAACAGTGTGCAACTAAATGAAGATACAGCATACTGTACAGACTTTACCAGCCTTTTCTACCTTTTATTAGCAGTATCAACTAAATTTTGAAAGTAAAAGGGTATAATCAGGGATGTGGTGGAGGGTATACAGGTAGATGCTGTATACCTTCTGAATAACTCTGTAGTTATAGCATATACTCTCTGGTCTATACCCACTAGTTTTTTTATGACTACATCACTGGTTATAATTTTTGTTTTGTAAATAGTGAGAACAGTATTGAGCATGATAAATAAATCTTTTGTGAATAATGTGTGCTGTTTTAATAAAATAAAATATTTCAGTGTTACAATTTATGGGGGATTTTACAATCAATCTGACATTTAAATAATTACCCTTTCTAACTTTTTAATAACTAATTTTTTTAAAAAGGGCAACTTAGTATTCATTATTAAAATTTTGATCAGTGAAGGAGGTGGCCCTTATTACAAAATATGCATTTCAAAAAATGAATTAAATTGCCAAAATTGATTTTCAATTCTTATTGCTGGATGCATAGTTATAAAATTATGAACTTTATTTAAAATTGTTTCAAATTAGCTACCAAAACCTTTCATATAATTGAACTGGTGAATTACAACATAGGAATAACTCAAACTTATCAGCAAAATAATCTTAAACTTTTTTCTTGAAAGATATATATTTTAAAATTAATGTGACCCTATAAATAAGAAAAGAATCATGGTGATTGTTTTTGAAAATAGAAGCTTTAATATGTAATTTAGAAACTTTTACAGACTAAATAAATGAGAATTACAAAATGAACATAAAGCAGAATGCACAATAATGAAAATAATATAATTAGTCTATGTTTTTAATGCACATATAAAAATATTTACAGTGGAATCTTGTTCATACATTTTTTTTAAATGAATTATTCCAACCACACAGCAAACAACATAATTCATAATTCAGGATTTAAATCCAGAATACTGTTATTACTTAAAAGTCAATACTTTTATACAAAGCCAAGGATATTAGGGAAAGAGCAGTGGTATAACTGAGAATCAAACTTTTCGTAAACAAGATTCCACTGAATAATAAATATCATATGGATTTTTTAAAATCCTAAGTCTAATGATAGATATCAGTATCAATGATGAAATAGAAATTAGAAAGTTTAATGCCTATCTTTGCTATGTGAATGACCATGATTGTGTCTTCTGACAGGACTATAACTATGTGATGCTGATTTTCTTTCTTCTCTTCGAGCATATTTGTCCTTATAAAATGTGTCGTGATCAGAGTCATCTCTCCGGTGTGAACTATGATCTCTATGCCTATGAGGTGTAGATCTATCACTCTCTCTGTGTCTGGATCGATGTTTTCTTAAATCCTCTTTGTAAAATTTTGAATCAACTGGACTTCTGCTTCTTCCACTAGAAAATGAAGAAATAAATGCTTCATCATTAGAGGCAAAGTAACCCTTATAAAGAATATAACATGTATACAGTTGATGAAACATAATAAAAACTAATTAAAAAACTTTTTTAAATGATATATATATTAAAAGAAAAGCATTATATTAAAATCAAACCAGAAAGAAATACAAACATGCAATATTGAGACTGCAGATAAAACCTGCCAAACATTTTAAATTCAAAACTTTTTTCCCCTTTCCAGGAAGGCGACTTAAGGAGGTAAATTTAAGGAAGGCAGTGACTGCTACATTAGCAATGTTTTTATAAAACATTCTCGTGTCAATTTATAAAGAACAAATGTCCATACTGTTATTTCAATACCATTCACGTGATTCTGTATGTTGTCAGTGGCCAGTAAACAGCTGAAAACAAGCTACTCCCAATACTCTGAGATTAGGAACCACAGGTGTTATTATTAAAGAACATTTTTGAATGAAACAACATTTAAAAAAGATAAATATATTTTTTTTATTGCAAAATAAGTAATCTTAGTAATGCTAAAGGTACATATGGAAAACAGTTTTAACCAAATTATCAGCTTGTTCATTTTTACAGATCCACGGTAGCTTGGTAGCCACAAAAGAACACTTATTTTTACTAAGATGAACAAACTCTTCTCTACAGGCATCGGCGTACCCAAGGGGAGGGGGGGGGGCTGTCCAAAATTTTCGAAAGTGATATGAAAAAAGTGCTGATTTTTTTTCTTTCTTCTTTGGAAAAATTTTAATTGTTTCCTATCATACAGCTGACTAGCCATTCTCATTAGTTCACATTAGAGTCCTGCATGGGTCGGGTTGTACTCGACCTGAACCCGTAAATTTCATTTGAAGTCAACACGTAACCCAACCTGAACCTGACAAAAATAATTTGCTCGACCTGCAACCCGACCCGAAGTATTTCAATTTGCACCTGACTCGAACCCGAAATACTTCAACCCACAACCTGACCCGAATCCGCAATTAAAGGAAAATAAATCATGTTTTAATGCTATTATGAAATTTAATGTACAATTATATCTCTAATACCAATTTTATATTTTATATAGAAAAATGAACAAATCTATATTCTTTAATACTCAAATATAGTGAAACCTCTGAATAGCAGACACCTCGAGATCGTTGAATAGATTCCTGCATTAGGTCAAGTTGTTTCTATTTTTTTTTTTTTTTTTTTGTGTGTGTGGGGGGGGGGGGGGAGGGTCAGGATGACTAATTTTCTTTCTGCTTGTCCGGTTCATCCTATAATAATTCTTCCGGATCATATATAGGGTTTTTTTTGCAAGTCTGATTGTTGGGATTTTCACAGAAGGTTTGAACAGGACTGTGTTTCAGATTTAAAGAAATACGTATTTGAATATGAATGAGTATATATTCAATTTGTTGCATGAGAAAAAATAAAATGTATATAAGAAATGTAATCATAAGACTTTTCTTTCTTTATGGTGCAAGAACTATTTTTTCTTTTCTCAGAATATGAAAAACATTTCATTTGTGATAGTTTATGCACACATACACCTGCTACGTGTACATAAATTTAGAGGTGCCCACTATTCCAAGGTATAAGCGTGCAAATATATCAGTGTCAGGAATTGAAAAAGTGTTCACTAAATATAGGTGTCTGCTTTTCGTATGGTAGTATGTCATGGTTTCTGTAATTATGTAGGTCTTATTATATATATGAAAGGATAAAAATTAAACCTTTTTAAAATTCAAAATTAAAAGTAAAAGTTTAAAATTTATCTCTAATTTTTAAATCCTGTACTTAAGTCTAAATTGCCCCTGTTATTGGTTTCCTAGCCTCACATTTATCACTCTCACGCTTAAAAATCCTATGTTCTTTAAAAGTGAATTTGCTGAATAAGGGCTTCTTGCAGTCGTTAGTGATTTTGATGCAAACAGGTTTGCAGAACTTGGTGTCATCAAAGAACAAAGGCATGCGAGAGCTAAATAACAAATAAGATGGTTTTTACCCTTCCATGTGTCAGTGTTGCAATATATATTTAATCTGAAAAAATATTGGACATTCTTTTGAAAAAGCGGGTCAACCCGAACCCAAAAAAATTAATGTCAACCCGACCCGAACTGCAACCAAAAAATAGACTCTAGTCCCCATTCACACCAAAGAAGAGAAAAGGGGCTGATGGGGTTACAACCCCTCCTTCCGAAGCAGTCAGAAATTAAATGAAAAAGTGTTTTTTCCTTACTTATTTAGACAAATCTGTAATTTTTTTCTTCTGTCATACAGCGAAATAGTCATTCTCGTTAACCCAATATTAGTCCACATTGACATCACAGCATACCCAAAGATGGAGAGGGGGCTGATAGAATTACAGCACCCCTCCTCTCGAAATAGTCGAAAATGAAATGAAAAAATAGTGCTGATTTTCTTTCTTTCTTTGAGATAAATTTGCATTTTCCCTCCTATTATTTAACAGATTAGCTACTCCTTTCACTCTAGTTCCAGATTAGTTCACAGTGACACCAGATTATACCCAAAGAGGTGAAAAGGGCTAATGGGGCCCCCTCCCAAAATATTTGAAAATGAAATGAAAAAGATGCTGATTTTTTTTTCTTGTTGTTTGTTTGAGATAAATTTGTAATTTTGTTTTCTGCAATCCTTTCTTTTTTAGATAAATCTCTATTTTTTTTTCTTCTGTCATACAGCGAAATAGCCATTCTCGTTAGCCACATGTTAGTCCACATTGACATCACAGTATATTGAAAGAAGGGGAGGGGGCTGATGGGTTTACAGCCTCCTCTTCCTGAAATAATCGCAATGAAATGAAAAAATAGTGCTTTTTTTCTTTCTGTTTGAGATAAATTTGTATTTTTTCCCATATCATTCAACAGACTAACCACTCTCTTCTCTTTAGTTCCATGTTAGTGCACAGTGATACCAATTAAATAAAAAAGTGTTTTTTCCTTACTTATTTAGACAAATCTGTAATTTTTTCTTCTGTCATACAGTGAAATAGCCATTTTCGTCACATTGACATCACAGCATAACTGAAGGTGAAGGGGGGTAATGGGGTTACAGCCTCCTCCCAAAATAGTTGAAAATTAAATGAAAAAAATGCTGAATTTTTTTTCTTTTTGTTTGAGTTAAATTTGTAACTTTATTTTCTACAATATGACGAACTACCCATTCTGTTTAGTCTCATATCAGTGCACAGTTACACCACAGTATACCCAACGAGGGAAAGGGGGCTAATGGGGTTACAAGGCCCCTTTTCGAAATAGTCAAAAATGAAATGAAAAAGGTGCTGATTTTTTTTTCTTTCTGTTTGATATAAATTTGTAATTTATTTTTCTGTTTAACTGCAAATTAGCCACTTTTGTCAGTCCCATATTAGTCCACATAGATACAACAGCATACTCAAAGAAGGGGGAGGAGATAGATGGGGTTACAGCCTGCCACTCTCTTCTGAAATAGTCTAAAATGACATGGAAAAAAAGCACAGATATTTTTTTTCCTTCCTGTTTGAGAGAAATTTGTAATCCCCCCCCCCCCTATCATTCAGTGGTCTAGTCACACTCTTCTCTTTAGTCTCACATTACTTCACAGTGTTACCACAGTTATAGCCAAATAGCTGGAATGAGTCTAAAGCGGTAACAGCTCCCTCCCGAAATAGTTGAAAATGAAATGAAAAAGTGCTGCTTTTTTCTGTTTGAGATAAATTTGTAATTTAATTTTCTGTCATACAGCGGATTAGACATTCTCATTAGTCCCATATTAGTCCAAATTGATTTCAAAGAAGGAGAAGGGCTGATTGGGTTACAGCTCCCCCTCCTGAAATAATGAAAAGAAAAACTCAAGATTTTTTTCAGATAAATTTGTAATTTTTTTTTCTGTCATACATCCATTCTCGTTAGTCCCATATATTAGTGCACAGTGATGCCCCAGCATTCAATACCCAAAGAAGGCAATGGGGATGGGGGTTATGATGTTAGAGTTCCATTCCCCCTCCGAAGCTATCACAGTGAAGCATAAAAAAGGCTGATATTGTTTCTTTCTTTTTGAGATAAATTTGTTTTATTTTCTGGCATGCAACAAATTTGTCTTTCTTGTTAATCCAATATCCTACTCAGTCCTGCATCTGCGACCTAATTTACTTGAGACCACAAAATCTATTTTCAAATGACTGAAAAATAGCTACATCCCTGTTTTACTGGATAAATAAATACATATATGCTCAATTCAAGAGCCTTACAAGTAAGTTCGACAAATTTAGAAGCAGTTTAATTTAAGGAGTTTTTAATCTCACTCACAGGTGGCGCAAAGATTGTCAATGTGGAAGTATGTTAATGCACAGTAACACCACGGCTAATCTCAAGTCGATTTCGGCTAAATCGGAAATCAGGTGTGGAAGAGTTGACTGTAAAAATAGCTTATTAACTTTCATTTTTCAGACACATCTCTATGCCATACTGAAATATGTGGGATGTTTTAAGGGACTAAGCCTCTTTCCCCTGCCGAAATGGTCGAAGTAAAATGGTAAAAGGGCTGATTTTGTTTCTTACTTCTTAGATCAATTTGTATACCGTTTACAAACTTAATATGCTGGTCTGTCATATCATGACAAACAAGATTTACATAGGAACTTGTGTTCGAAAATGCAAACTGCGACCGCTAGAGGGTGATGAGCGCAGGCTTACGGGAGAGTGGAAAGCATAATCATTTTAGGCGAGGATGTTGCAGGCGAAGGATGAATCGGTATAGTAATGCAGAATTGGCGGATATGCATTACGTATATGGCGCCGCGGATGGAAATGCACACTGTGATACCTCGATAGGACATATCCTAGTCACTGGATTGGCAGAGGCGGACCAGTCGCATGGCCACAGCGATCTCGCGACCTGACTCTCCTGGATTTCTATCTGAGGGGACACATGAAGTCCATAGTGTACGAGACGCCGTGACATCGGATATGGATCTCATCGCCAGGATCGTGGAAGCAGCGGCACGTGTCCATGACACACCTGCCCATTTTGAACCGGTCCATGAATCCATGCGTCTACATTGTGAAGCATGCATTGCGGCGAATGGAAGGAATTTTGAACATCTTCTGTAAATTAAACCATGTTCTTTAATAAAAGTCATATTAATACCTCCTTCGATATCCTTTCTTTCTTCCCCTCCACATCTGCGCTCATCGCCCTCTAGCGGTCGCAGTTTGCATTTTAGAACCCAAGTTCCTATGTAAATCTTGTTCATCATGATATGACAGACCAGCATGTTAAGTTTGTAAACGACCTTTTGAGACATCCTGTATATATATATGTCATGTATAGCACTTGTCTTTCTTGTTAGTCCCATATTAATGCACATTGACACCTTAGCTAATCTCTTCAGAATTTTGGCTAAGTTGGAAGTCAGGCACTATATATGCGCGCATGAACTAACTGTGAATGATATTCATTAACTTTCGTTTTTAGCACTAAACAACTTCCTCGTACTTGTAAGATACACAGAGATTTTTTGTCTGACTGCAAAGACATCTTTGGAGTTCGGTAACGCTCCCCTGATTTATCTTCCTATTCCATCCTAACTTTGCAGCCAGTATTTTACATTTGGAATGGTTTAAAGTCATTATTATTACTTGTGCAATGCACAAATAATAAGCAAAGTCGTTATTTTATATATGTGTATAAAAATATTTTGTGTGTATATGTTTATAAAAAGAGCTTATTGCTGTCTATCTCTTTTTGTTTTACACTGAAAAATAGGAACTCCTTTTATTATGTTGAATATGTCTTTTATTCTGTTTTTTTGTGCTTTTCTTTATGCTGCTATTTACACATCACAAGCAAAAAGAAAAAAATTGTATTTATTTTATTAAATTTTTAGTGTTCTAGCAAGAAACTAACATTCAATTACCCTCCCTCAAATCTACCCTAATCCACTGAGTATCTGATATATTTTGGTTCAAATTCATTTAATAATAATTTTTGGATTTAAAGGAAACAAAAGAGATACACAGCTCATAAACAGTTGTATGAATTCTACAAAAATATATTGTATGGGTATTTTTGTTCAAAGGAAATTGAGAGAAATAAAATTGGGGAACTTAAAAGTGAGGTCTAAGATCAGGAAATCTTCAAAAGCACAAATATGTCATATGTTTGGGGTAAATGTTTTTTTTAGCGTTCTAAGAATATGTTATATATAGTGTAATGTAGACGTATAATACTGGTATGCATATAATAATGGGTGTGATGTATCTATATGTCAAATATGTCCACTTTACATGTAGGATAGGCCAACATTTTGTAGATAATGGCTAAATGATAGTTTCCTTACCCTTTAAAAAAAAAGATATTCGCTTTTTCAAATGGGATCTAGTTTAAGAATCTACCACACATTTTTTAAAATTTAGCTCTATGTATTTGCTCTGTGTGTGCAACATTTATTGTTAAATTGATCATTTTAAAACAATCTCACCAAATCAGCAAATGCACATACTGAAATTTTTTTGTGAATGGCAATGTCAAATAAGATTTGCCATTCATTATGGATTTTCGGTTTTAGAAGGGCCTTTTAACCAGATTTTTAAAAAGTTAGTTCAGTATATCATTTCAGTTTAAAAACTATACCTATAAACATAGATGTTTGTATATGTGCTGTTTTTTAAAGAGACCACTGGGGTTTTTTCCACGGCCCTTTGATGAAATTCGCATTTATCTGCGATCCTTTGACGAAATTTGCTTTTTTCCCCGCTGTCCTTTGATGAAATTCGCAATTTTTCTGCAGCCCTTTTAAAAAATTCGCGTTTTTCTGCGTCCCTTTGATGGAATACGTGTTTTTTTTTATCCTTTGTCGAATTTTGCGTTTTTTCTGTGGCCCTTGGGTGAATTTCTCGTTTTGTCTGCAGCCCTTTGACAAAATTCACGTTTTTTGCGATGCTTTGATGAAATTCATGTTTTTCTGCGACCGTTTGATGAATAACGTGTTTTTTCATGACCATTCATCAAAATTTGTGTTTTTTCTGCTGCTTTTTGATGAAATTCGCGTTTTCTCCGCGATTTATTGTTGAAATTTACATTTTTTTCGTGTATTTTTTGGTGAAATTCGCATCTTTATCATGGCCCTTAGATGAAAATCGCGGTTATTCTGTAGCTCTTTGATGAAATTTGCGTTTTTTGCTATCCTTTGACGAAAGTTGCGTTTCTTCTGTGGCCCTTTAACAGAATAAGTGTTTTTTTTGCGATCCTTTGTCGAAATTTCCATTTTTTCTGCAGCCCTTTGATGAAATTCGTGTTTTTTCTGCAGTCCTTTGATGAAATTTGCATTTCCTCCGCGATTTATTGTTGAAATTTGCATTTTTTCTGCGGCTTTTTGGTGAAATTCGCGTTTTTTCTCACTATTCTTTGTCGAAATTTGCGTTTAGACGAAATTCGCGATTTTACCATGGCCTTTAGATGAAAACCGTGGTTATTCTGTGGCTCTTTGACAAAATTTGCATTTTTTTTCTGCCCCTTTGGAAAAATAACTTTTTTTGCGATCCTTTGTCGAAATTTCCATTTTTTCTGCGGCCCTTTGATGAAATTAGTGTTTTTTCTGCAGCACTTTCATGAAATTTTCATTTTCTCCATGATCATTTGACAAAATTTCGTGTTTCCTCCGCGATCATTTGGCGAAATTCAAATTTTCTCCACGATCATTAGATGAAATTTGACCTTTTTTTAGTGATCCTTTGTCCAAATTTGCGTTTTTTCTGCATTTTTTGACGAAATTCACAGTTTTTATCATGGTCTTTTGACGAAATTCATGTTTTTACCAAGGCCCTTTGATGAAATTCACAGTTTTCCGTGGTTCTTTGACGAAATGTGTTTTTTTCGTGATCTTTTCTCGAAATTTGCATTTTCCCCACGGCCCTTTGATGAAATTCGCACTTTTTCTGCAGTCCTTCGACGAAATTAGTGTTTTTTTAGTGGTAATTGGATGAAATTAGAGTTTATTTCATGATCACTTGACGAAATTCGGATTTTCTGTGTGATCATTTGATGAAATTTGCGTTTTTTCTGCGGTCATTTGACAAAATTTGACCTTTTTTTCGCGATCCTTTGACAAACTTCGTGTTTTTTCGTGACCCTATGATAAAATTCAAGTTTTATCTGCATCCCTTTGAAAAAATTTGGGGTTTTCCACAATCCTTTGACAAAATTGGAGATCTTTTACTGTGAACGATTGACGAAATTGATTTTTTTTGGCGGCCATTTGTCAAAAATAGTGATATATTTTTAGTCCAAATTTTCGGATTGATGTTCAATTTTTAAAAAATTTTGGAACTTCATGCATTAAATTTTCAAAATATTTGGAACAGAATCACCCCTGACCTCCCCCACTTTTATCCCCTCTGCTATGTACTTATTGTAAAAAATTATTGTTGTTTACTACACAATTCAGCATGTTTTGTAATATTCAGAACATTATGGAAATTTAAGTCAGCCGCCCCCCCGAAATAAAATCCTGGGTACACCACTGTCTACAGGAATAGACAGAAGCATTCTCATTAAATGAAAACATTGTGGTAGCCACAATAGCAGTCTTGAGAAATAATGAGAAACACATTGTTATGTTCAGTGCTGTTTTAATTTGGTCATTGCAAGAGAAATGACAGCTCCTCTACAGGACAACAAAGTGAGCATTTAATCTGAGCAATTTGTAAACATATGGAAACAACAGCAACAGGGGAATCTTTCATAAATTGTAGTTAAAACAGCACTGCACAAATGTAAATACACAGAGCAGAGTTTGTTTATCTTCCAAACTCCAAACAAAATCTAAATGTTTTTTAATTAAAAATTAAAATATACAGAATAATATTTCAAATATAACTGAGATTAAGAAAAGGGATTTTTTAATACCGGGATGTGCTATATTTTCTGGACCATTCATTTGAATGATGATGTTTTGAAGAACCTCCATGCCTATCTCTTTCCCGCTTTTGTCTTTCTTCTTCTCTAAGTATTTCATCTCCTAAATCCAGTTTATTATCTCTCACATCACCCTCAATATCTTTTAACCTTTTGTCACGTGAATATCTAAAGAGGATAATATAAAAATTATAAAGGTTTCAATAATTAAATAAATGGTTCATGTAATTGCACAGCATAGGCAATTCAAATCGGGAATAACAGGTACATTTTGAAAAGATACATTGTGCACGTAAAAAGGCATAAGTCACATGTAACTTGCATTGCTTGATAATAACAGTTATTTTATTTTAATACCATGAATGTATTTATCTATAAATACATATAAGAGTGACTGTTTATTTGCTAAAAACTTGTTATATATAACAAAAAAAAAGTTACAAAGCAAGAGTAATTTTTTTTTAATAATTTTGTATTAAAAAGGCTATTTCATTAAATATCTGCAATACTCAAACATGCAATGTATTTTTACTAAATTATACCTCTACATATTTCCTTCAAATATTTGGGAGGTATAAAATAACTGATCTTTACTATTATGTGTGTGTCTGGGGGGGGGGGGGGGGGGGCAGTGTAACCAATTTAGCAGATTTTTTAATTCATAATATCCACCAGAATTTTTGAATAAAAATCTTCACTTTATTTAATGACAGACATTTGGTGATCAAATAAAGCAAAAATTATTATTCCGAAATTCTGATAGATTTTTTTTTATTTAAAAAAAATCTGCTAAATTGGCAATACTGATTTTTGGTTATGGCACCAAATTATAGCATTTAGTATATTCAAAAATGGATTTATATATTAACAGGGTTCGTACGCTATAAGGAATTTCAAAAACATTTTATCAGAATTTTTGTTAGGTACTATTTGCCTTATTTAATGAAAAAGAATTCTATCTCCAGATATAGCAACAAGTACTTTAAAAAATTTCTGTTACTAAAACGTTTAAGATTTTTTTTAATTCCTTATAGCATACAAACCCTGTATTAAGAAATTGTGCATTCTTAATTTTAATATGTTTTACATACTTAAAAGCTCTTATTAATCTTTTTGCATATTTAACAGATAATTCAATATAACTAATCAATAAATTTCTTCATACGATATCATTATAGGTACAAAGGTAAGAATTAGTCAACAAATAGAGACGGATCGATTAAGATCTTTAGAGTCCAAAGCACAGTAAAAGTTGGGAATTTTTTTTTACAAGATTTGTTTCTTAAACTAAGTAAATCTCGTGCATAACAAGATACTTATGCAAATGAGTTTTTGATTATCATTTTATTGTAAATTTTAAAGGTGATGACTACACATACACATATATAAATTGTTTAAAACTTTTTTGATTATTATGCCTTGTATATATATATATATATATATAGGGTGCGTTATAAATTCGGGCAAACTTAAAAAAAATCATAATAAAAGAAGTAATGCTCTGAAAAAATTTTGATTTGTGCGAATATGATCAGAGGGACATTGGATTTTTTTTCTAGGTATATGTAAAAAAGTAAGATTCCAAAAGTAACTAAAAGAGGGCACTCACACGTAATACTGAAACATTTTATACATTACCTTCCAAACTCTCCATTTCCTCAAAATGTCCTACTAAATTCAGTATTCCATTCAATTAAATAGGGCTTTATGCACATTCAGTCCTTTCTCCATGCAAACCTTGCACAATGCAATAGTTGTGGATTCACCATTCTTGTAGAAAAGTTTAACCACCAATGCTCAATCTGGTAAGGATAACATGCTGCCAAGATCGAATGATGAATCAATTTCCAGCCAGGTGTTTTATTGCTAGCCTGATTTGCATAAATCATCTCAGTATGACGTGCGAGTGCCCTCTTCTGGTTACTTTTGTAATATTTTTTTTATACATGAAAAAAAAATTCAATGTCCCTCTGATGATATTCGCGCAAACCGAAATTTTTTCTAAGCATTATTTCTTTTATTATGAATTTTTTAAAGTTTGCATGAGTTTATAATGCATCCTGTATATAGATAATGTGTATGTGTGTGTGTGAGAGAGAGAGAGAGAGAAAAATGTGCAATGTCTAAATGCAATATCTCAACTCAATGGAATATAAAGATTCTCAAGCCGTAATAGATTCCATAGTCCACAATGATGGATGAGTAGATTATCAGTTTAGTTTCTGAGAAAGTATGAAGTTCTTTTTATGCAAGGCTTAAGTAGCTGATTATCTTTATTCAATGAGGAAAAGCAAAAGTATCTTTCCATCATATGAGGGGGTTAAGAATGACAGTGGAGTAAGTCAAAAATTTGAAAAACCTAGATAACCATATTTTCACTGAACGTATAATTTCTGTTCAGTGTGACATTCAAATAAGTCATAGTTCAATTAGTGACTCGCTAGAGGGGAAAACAAGTTGGACAACTTGATGGAACGGCAATACGGCAAATTTCACAAAACCCTTCATTTCTTAAATTACTAAATATTGACTTACTCCACTGTCATTCTAACCCTCTCATATGAAGTCTATAAAATAAGCAAATGGCCAAATTTCGCATTGTGTTAATCCATTATACAAGTATCTGGTATTTTTTTTTCCTTGTGTCTTTGAAGTCAGATTAAATATCTGTTGTCGTCTTTACAACCACGTATAATTATTGCAGTCAAATTCTTTTAGGATTTCCTAAATCCCACACACATATATGTATAGAAAAAGTTAAGTTTTTAGATTAAAATTCTCTTTTGGGGGGAACCTCCAAAATCAGGGCTCCTACTATGCCTAAGCCATAATCAGGTCCTGAATAGAAAGAGAGATTGTGCATGAGCATTTTTTCATGTGAAAAGCTAATTCTATTTGTTTGTTAGGTTTTTTTTTTACACTTTTAGAAGAAATAACAATAATAAAAAATACTTTTTGAACTAGAAGTTTTATTATAAAGATGTAAGAATACAATTGTATAAGAAATACAGTGTAATAATTGACTGTCTTATCTTGACATTTTCAATTTACTCTCACATTCTTATGCCATGTTTCATTTTTTTAAATTGAATTCCACACTGTTAAAAAAATTGTGCTGGGTTGAGGATCTCTAAATGTTTTAATGAGATTTTACCTTCTTATGGTTGCAGCTATTGCAGCGCCACAAATCGGTTGAACCCAGCACAAAATGTTTAACAGTCTAGTTTGAAATTCTTCAGCTACTGACTCAATAGTAGAATGCCAAAAAGTAAATATGTTTTTGCCCCTGGAATTTTACCCCCCCCCCCTTTTTTGCATAGAACTTTATTTATTAAAAATATGATTCATTTATAAAAACTGAATGAAGAGGACAAATTATTAAAACTAATAAAATTACAGACTTAATCTATACTAACATTAAAAAAAATTAGGATTATTCAACAACTAATTTAGTGAATATAAAACAAAATTTTAACTTAGCATTTTATAATGATGCACTTGTTTTAACATGGAGAATTTTTGTTAGCTTATGTTTAATGCTAAGAAATTCTTTTCAAACTCAATTCAATAAAAAATGACAATAAATAATATAAATATATTACAAAAGTTAACCATTTCTAACAGTATGCTTTATAAATTATGCTAAGCACTTACATTACTTTAGTCTTACATTATTAAATTTCTTTTTTATTCAGATTGGCAGTTTCAAAAAGTTGTCATAAATTATATCATATAGTAATAATATATAAGTTATATATTATTGAATAACAAATTAATTTAAAAGGAAAGAAAAAATGATTTACAGGTATAAAATAAAGTATTTCAAAAAATGCCTGTAACATAATGTAACATGAAACATACTTACTTACCTTCTTCCTGCTCCAGCATCTTCCCAGGTTTCTTCAACAGCTGATGTGCCATCAGGACTTTCAACTGTTGTTGTTTCTTCTGAAATTGAAGGGATTCTTCCTTTATTTTGTGCCCGCCAGTTAGAAAGTTTTCTTTCTAAATCTTTCTGAATAGGAACAGGTATCCGAGGAAATAAGGTAGAAAACCATTCTAACTTAGAAAGAAAATGACGTAACATTTCTCCTATTGTCATGACTTGACCTCCGCCTGCTTTCACATCAACTTCCTATATAAAACAAACATATGAAAATGAATGTTAATCCTAAGGGAAAAAATTAGCAAAAGTTAAAAATTGCATAAGGTGATTTAGTCTAACATTTAATAAATACAGCAACATGGATAACTTTTAAAAGATAACATAACAATTTTCAAGTGAATAACATTATTCAAAAGTTAAACATAAAATGAATTTACATAAAAGCAAGTCATCATGTTTTTCTAATTGAAATATAAGGTCTTCACAACATATTGGGTATATGCAAAAGTAAGTTCCATTTTTCCAATAGATGCCGTAAGTGGTCTTATATGTATTGTATGAATCTAGTAATACATGCTTTTGAAATGTATTTTCATAACCTTCAAAATGTAGTATAATATGATATTTGATTAAAGTGTAAACAACATAGTTTTTTATTAGATTTAAAATGGATAACTTTTTGCCAAATAATCATCATTTGTAAGAAGTTTTGTTATACTTTTATAATTTAAAGAAAAGCACTGCTGAAAATCATTGTTTACTTGTAGGAGCTTACGGTGAACATGCTTTTTCTGATAGTATGTGTAGAAGGTGGTTCAGGCAATTTAAAGAATGTTTATTCAACGTTGAAGACGCAGAACGTGAAGGTAGACGAGCTACTGAAACCTTCTAAAACTGTTACTGGCGAAGTCTACTGATGACAACAAATGTGTTTGAAGCGAGCTGTTCTAGAAAATCATCCAGAATGGGAGAATAGACACAATAAACTGATTTTGCAGCATGACAACACAAAACCACATACTACTTAGAAGGGCATCTTTACAGCTCCTGGCTCTGTCTCGGAATTTTCTAAACCAACAGTGGCAGGTGCTATCGTACACGGCATCCTTGCCATACATTTGACAAATGCTACGGCAAGCAGTGGCTGCTGTAACGCCTTTATCATACTTGTACAGTAAACAATGTCTGATGTGGTCTTTCTCGCTAGCCATGTTGTTTCCCATTCTGCATGAGTTCTTCTGACAAACGTTGTGCCTATATATACCCCACTGCTCCACAAATTATTGGCCACTTTCCTGTCCTCAAAATGTCAGCTGTGATGTCCATACCCCACTTGACATTTGCAAATGCTCAAAAAAATGGGTAGAACTTTTGCACTCATCCAATAAAACGGATTACCCGACCCAATGCAGAACTCCACTTTTATGTATTTCAATTAACTCCAGAATAATTTTCAATTAAAACTAAGAAACTAAAATGATTAAAAAACATTCTTATAGGGGAGAGTAGGATAAAACCTAGGTAGGTCAAACTGCTCTCACATCAAAGTCCTAAATTCAAGTGAACCTTTCAATGAGTGAACTGGATCACTAGCTTAAATTGTGTTCCTAGCATTTATGACTCCTCGATGAGTCATGATGTCAAAACATATGAGAGAGACTTGCCATGGTAATTGCTACCTATAAAGATTGGAGGAAAAGTGAAGAGCATTCTCTTCACATGGATATTGACACCTTTGATGCATCATGAAACATTATACACATTATTCTTAAACTAGAATCTATGATGCTTCAAAAGAATTACTAGTCAAAATATCAAAGCAGTAAATGATTGTATAACATCAATATTTTACAATGCATTGATGTATTGCCCAGTCCTAATAATCATCTCCTAGCTATTATATGTATTTCAAATAAGTTAAAAAGTATTATTGCTATTTAAATACTTTTATTTTTATCAGAAATATCTGCAGTAATATTCGGTTGAAAATGGTATAAGTATTCTAGAATATTGCATTACTATGATTACCAAATTCTTCATACTTCTCTTTTATCTGTTGGGTCATTCCACGTCAAATCAACCAAAAATTTTCAATATTCAACCTGACCATTTTAGATTTTAATGAAACCTTCAGGAATCATTCTCCCTGATAATACAAATGAGAATATACTTTTATAATTTTTTATCTCAGTAAATTTTTATACAATTAAATTTTTTAATTTTGAAAAATCATAATTTTTTGGCTTGTATAAATGTTTTCAATTTTGAATTTCTCAAGTTCTATCAGGCATAGAGTTGCTTGACCCCTCATTTTAAAGAGAATTTCATAAGGTTTAATTTAATTTAAAAATTTAAAAAAATTTTAAATAGTATTTTTTTAAATTTTTGAAAAAAATATGTTTTTTTTGTAATACTATAATCTTTAAATTCTGAAAGTTTTAGAGTGGGATCTCAATGGGATCAGCTGTTATAAAAAAATAATGTTTAAAATTAATAAAACAATACTACCTTCAGCACAATCATAAAGTTGGCGAGGTGCGAACTTTAAATACCAGCCCCAACTGGTGTTTAACATTAGTTTTTTTTAACATAACTGCTGCTCCCATTGAGATACCACTCAAACTTTCAGAATTTAAAGATTATAATATTACAAAAACATTTTTTTTTCAAAATTTTTGAAAAACACTATTTTAATTTTTTTAATTTAAAATTTTTAAATTAAATTAAATTTACTTTTTTTTAAACTAAGCATAGTCAACTTGGATATCAAATTAAACCTTATGAAATTCTCTTTAAAATGAGGGGTCAAATAACTCTCTACGCCTGATAGAACTTGAGAAATTCAAAATTGAAAACCCTTATACAAGGCAAAAAATGATGATTTTTCGAAATTAAAAAAATTAATTCCATGAAAATTTACTGAGATAAAAAAAATAATAAAAGTATATTCACATTTATATCATCAGGGAGAATGATTCTTGTAAGTTTCATCAAAATCTAAAATGGTCAGGTTGAGTCCCTGGTTGATTTGACATGAAATGACCCTGGTTATACAAACATCTAAAACATTAAAAATTCTTTTTCCTCTTCTATTTAAAAAAATATATCATTTAATTGGCAGCCTATATGATACATTTAATGTTTTAAACAAATGACTATATTTAATGTACAACAATATTTATAAAGGAACTGATGCATAATGTATATCTATACAATGAAGAGATTAAAGATAATATTTTGACGCTTATTCTCAAAATTGAATAATTTTGAAAGATTTAAAAAAAATCACTCAGTTTTTAAATATAACAATTTTATTTAAAACAATTTAGTAATAATAATGAAAGGAAATTTTACTACTCACTTCTTCATCATCTAAATAAGGTTCATACCAATCCCAAAGATCAGCAGGTGGTTGTGTATACCTAAATGTAGACAATAGCATAATCTTAATAAAAACAACTAAATTTTATGAAATTTACAAGGTATTTCAACAAAAAACTAAGTGTAGAAAGAAGATTTCAACACAAATAAGATATGTAATAACACAAACACAAAATTTTAGAAATACTTTTAGTTTAAAAAATTAGAAAATAAAGTTGTTTGGTAGTTACAGGTAAGTGATGGATGATTGTTAATAATTCTACAATATAGCCATTTTAGAAAATAACAACTGAGACAGTCATAGATTTATTCCCAAATTCTACAATCAAGATGTTCTATAATTGATTGTTTGACAAAAACTTCTAAAAACTGCAAAACTTACCGATTATTGTGAGAAGAAATGTGATCACTGTGAAGATCAATTTCTCAATTATCCTACAATCAGAACAATTTGGTGTTGATTGAGGTTTGAAGGGAGAAATAAGGTTATGGTTATACTTGCATTTTCTGAAGCTATTTATTTCTACACAAGATCGAACTGACAGACCATGTGCATGTGACGTCATGCTTCGCCTACTGATATGTTTGGTTGCCACTTGCATTTTGAAGGTTTTTTTTTTTCTCCTAATCACTGCCGTGGTTTGAGCTCAGACTGATGAATCATGTAAAAAGTATTATTATTTTATACTTTTGAAGACAGAAAGAGATTAGTAATAGTTATCCTTTTGGTGAAAGAAATAAAGATAGGCATAGGTCCAGACTTAAACTTTTTCTGCAGATTCAGGCTGGACTGAACCTGGTACTCATTCTTTCCAGCTCATGTCAGACCACCATTTTTTTTATGTTTGTGCGTGAAAGTAAATGATAATATATATTTGTGCAACAGAATCTTTAAAAAATTATTTTAGTTTACTAAGTCAAAGGAGATATTTTTAAAAATAAACTTTTATTTTCTGTACAGAACTTTAAAATTTTTAATTTTTGTAACTGTCTGTTTAAACTGTGATCCCTTTTGAATACAATTATTTCAGAAGAAGATTATTCACACTTTTTAATCACAGAATTCTGTCATTAAATAAAGCGAGTAATACTATTTGGAAATAGTGAAATTCAAAAGCAAATACTCGTATGAACCCTGGATTAATATTTCTAATGAGTCTTCATTTGAATGCATTGTTCTTTAAGTAATCAACAATGTTGTTATTCTGTATTCCATGGGTTGCAAATATTACTGAAAAATATACATTTTGCATAAAGTACATATTATTCCTTTAAAATAATGTTTACTTTAGGATAAAGTTAGTTATCAAATATCATCTCTTTTTTAGATATTGAGTCAGATCAGACCTTATTTCACTGATGTTTGACCGGACCATGAAGTGTGAAAATATAAACAGGCTGAGTTTGGGTCTGAAAAGTTTGCGCCGTGCAGACCTCTCTGAAAAAACTGTTTCGTATAATGCATGCATAGTTTATATTAATAATGAAATATGTACATCCTCAGCCTCATTAATATCTAATTATTAAGATTTTATGCTTAATGATACTGTAAACTTTTAAACATGCAATTTAATTTAAACGCATGTGATAAAAAATGAAGCTGAAGAAAATGGGAAAATTATTTCTTGTATACGGGTTTTGTTATAATAAGTTTTCTTATCACATTAATAACTTTCCAAAGAAATTAGACACAACACTGTTAACACACCTGCTCAATGATAATTGTACATAAAAGGTTTAGAATAATATATATAATAACGAAAACAATTATTTACTTCCTAAAATTATTTAAAATATTTAAATTAGGTTTCCTCAGTTATATTATTTAATATTAGTTATAAGCACCATTGTAACCATCACATTACGACAGTTTCCAGTTAGTCCGAATTTTCCTTTTATATATATCATAAGTTCACCCACATCAAATTTCATAGAAATTACTTAAGAGTCTATGCTAGTAACGTGAAAACACTCATAAGCTAATGCTAAACAAATGACTTTTCAAATTTTTCATTTGCTTTTCAATATATTTTTTTTTTTTACATAGGAGGCCTGAGGTGAATGTCTTGAGGGTATCTTTTTATTTTTTCAATTTTGTCTGCAGTTTTTTTTTTTATGAGGATACTTTTACTTTTGGAACTGGTTCCGAAGCTGAAAATGTCCTCAGAAAAAAAACTGCAATAAAAATCACAAAAGTACAAAGATACCTGGTTAGACATCAACCTCAGATAACCTATGCAAAAGAAAATAATTTTAAAATATTGAAACAGAAATGTGAAAAGAATGACTCAACTCGTTCTCTCACTTGAAAAGAAACATGGAGTGAACAATCAAATGTATTTCAACAATCTAAAACTATTGAGACATTCACACAATCGAGACAATCAATTAAAACTTCTTAGAATCAGTAAATTATTAAGTTAAAAACAAAATCATATGATACCAATTTTGAAAAAGAAAAAAAAAATCTTTTTTTATTCATTTTAATTTTTTAAAAGAAACTCAAAAAATAAAAGAATATTCTTGAATAGGATAAGATAAAATTATGTTCTAACAGTATCTTTTTCTTATTTTATTCATTTCTATCAAATGTAACTTTCTAAGATATAAAGTAATAAAAGCATTCCTGAATGCTATCTTTTAAATTATGAATTGTAAATTATTGTAAATTTAGAATACATACACATTGCAAATGAAATTGTTATAACTATGAAATGGCAAACTGAATATGGGAATGTTATAAGCTACAACCAATTCCAAATAAAATTTCTTCTAGCCTGATATGTAGTTTATCTTTCATATGAGATAGAAGTTCCTCTTTTATTCAAGAATTATAAGAGTATATTTGTTATGATATAACTTTTGTTTAATGGGTTTATTGACCAGCAGATTAATAATAAAAGGTCATGCCATATGAAGTCAGATACTAATCATAATAGGAATAGTTCAGATTACTCTAATTAAGAAGCTGTAAATGTATATAATTTTTTTTATTCTCCTGATAACAGGTAAAACATAAATAGTTGAATATATTTTAGAATTTAAGTATGAAAGTGATCATTTCAAACAAAACACATTTGTTTTATATACAGGAAAACTTTGTTGTTTTAAAAGACTATTTTTCAACTGTAGTCTAACAAGTAACATAAACAATAAATAAAAATAAACTGCAGTTACACACATCAGCAATCAGATAGGATTACAGAAAGAAATGAAATTAAATGTACTTACTGCAAGGGGGGTAGGGAAAGATGAAAAGAAAAATGCCTCTTAAAGAATGGCTAAATGCCACTAATTTTAAATGTATAATAGAATGGATGCCTATGTAAAGCAGTTATATTTCAGTGCATGCTAAAGGATATGTAAAAACTATTAAATAACATGAAATAGAAAAAAATTAAAATCTTGTTTGGAACAGAAATAAAACAAATGCTCTTTATTAAAAAAATAATAAGTACATTAAGGTTTACTATACAGCTTAAATGTGCACTTTTGAGAAAATATCAGAGACACTTTATTATGGAATATATTTAATGATAACTTGAAAACTTAGGCTTAGCAGCATGTAAAATTCAAAAGAAAAAGTAGAAAGTCTTTCCTACATTTCGCAAGATGATATAAAAAACAGCTAATATCTGAGGTCAAATATCAAAGTAGCTTATTTTTTTTCATATAAATAGATCCCAATAAATAACAAATAAAGTATAATAAACAGTTCTACTTGCATGTTCCAGAAAATCATAAAAGTTTGATGTTAATAATAATATAGACAAAAAAAAAATCAAAAATTAGGTTTATATTAAATTATTATCACTATAATTTCCTGTTTCTTCAGGTATTGGTCATATTTCCTATTTACAGCTATGAAATATATAAAACGTTACCATGGGAAATTAGTAGATAGTCTGTTACAAATATGTAAGTGTAACTAATTGATGCTTGAAATATAAACTTCAAAAATTTAATAGCAGAGAATAGGAACATCAATAAAATAAGCAAAACTATTTAAGAAATTGCATTTGAACAATAAGATTTACACAAATGTATAATACAAATTTTAGAAGACCGGAAATCAAAATTAAGCAGATTAATAAATAAAACAAATAGACCAAAAAAAATAATTTTCTTTCATATTCTGTAAACCTCAAATGTTTAATAATATAAATTTTGTTACACATATTTATAAAAGTTAAAAGCATGTATCGTAAAAACATTAGCTACAAAC
Organism: Maratus michaelseni; assembly: GCA_963931845.1. Classification (NCBI taxonomy): domain Eukaryota; kingdom Metazoa; phylum Arthropoda; class Arachnida; order Araneae; family Salticidae; genus Maratus; species Maratus michaelseni. Next base: position 258,353,023 of record OZ007599.1, read on the forward strand.
TTACATCCGCTGAATAACCCTTCATCAATTTTAATGCAGTGATATAATTAATCTAGATAATAGGTCACTTTTAATAATAGGTCACTTTAAACACCTGAAGGGAAAACAAAATATTTTAAGCAGAAGGTCAAATTAAACTAATTTTTTACAATGTATAAATTAATTTCAGATTTTAAAAAAATTACAAAATATTTCACATGCATACAAAAAGAAATGTTGTTTAAAATAATAAAACAATGAATACATTTATTTTTCAAAATTATTAAGAAGTTTGATTATTTATAATTTGTATCATCATCATACAACAAATAAAAGCTATTGATTTTAGGAGATATAGAAGGAATTTTGTAAAGAATAAAAAAAGTGGAAAATAAATAAAGGTAGAACAAAATAAAAAGTTCAAAATTTAGCAAACCAAGTAATGTACTCATGGTTAAAATAGAGATTTATAAGTTTAACACGACAAAAAAGAACATTTAAGAACTAATTTTAAAGTTATTAATAAAATATAAAATTATAAAAAATTAATGGTGTTTACTCTCACAAGTGAAATGCATCAAATGGATTAATACTTGGCAAACAGATTCTTATTAAAAGCATAGGTGAATTTTATACCAATTGATGAAACATTTTTGTCAAGTACAAATATTCACTGAATAAAATTCAATTGAAAATATTTATTACCTGATATACATGAAGCCTAAAGCTCTGATATAAGGAGAGTCATTGTGATTTATCAAACCTACAACTTGTTTACGAGTTAATTTTAATGTGAAAAGCTTGTACAAAATACAAAAAGCAGTTGACACTATACCTCCAGCACCAACACCTCTAACCTAAAAGATATTAAAATGAAGCATTAACATAACATGTAACACAAAATTAAGATAACACAATAAGAGAACCTTGCATAAAAATCAGAAAATATACATTGGGAAAATGCTCAAATGTGTAATTACAGTTCTGTAATTTATATATGCAAAATAAAATTTTCACTGAGAAGACTTCCACAGTAATATATTACTAATATACACCACATTTCTTTTTTACGTGACTAAATTTGCAACACATATCAATGTTTGTAACCACAATGTTTTCACCAAAAATTGGCTTAGAACATAATTTTGATGAAATAGTCACAAGATTGCTTTTTTGTACTTTATCAAAACAACTGTTTTCAAATCTGAAATTCCTTAATGTTTATATATTTTACAGGATATCTTCCAAACAGCTTGCAACTTGTCTAAAGGCTGTGAACACATCACTTCCCAATATGTATAAATTAAAAAAAAAATCATACTCAAGTTCCACATTTGTTTAACCACTTCAACAGCAGTCCCGAGATAAATCGGGAGTAATGGGTTGATTGGGTTGATTATTGACGGCCAATTATCTACACTAGGGATATAGGCCCGGGGGGAATGCCCTTCGTGGGGGTCTTTCTAAGGGAACCTAATCCGTATTTATGCATGGATAAATCCACGGCTCGAAGAAAACCACGAAAACTCCGAACGATTAGGCCGACGGGCGCGATTGGGAACGAACCCAGCACCTCCCGTCTACCAGCTTCGAGAGCACAACCTCTCAGCCACTGGTGGGGCAATCGGGAGTAATAACACTGTTTCTCTATCTCTGCAGCCGTTGAAGTAGTTAAGAAAGCTTAATTCTCTATTACTGAGAAACATCCAATAGCTATAGCATCCCAATTCATTATTTTCAAAGAATGGCCAGTCTTACATTTTTATGAGTTATAACTTTAAACAGTTTTACAAAGCAGCATATTCTATATTTAACTATTTGATATTTTGCGAATTTCCTTCCACTGGATATTACAGTAAACTTTTATCAAGTGTTTTTCATCAATTATATTGTAAATAACATTTTTTTTTCTTTAAATTTTTATCCTTGAATTCATAGTAAGTAAAACATAACAGTAATTCAAATGAAAAAATACTGAAAATAAAATTATTTATAAAAAGACTATGCATCATAACTACATTCACTGCCAAAAGTTAAGCACACAGAAGAAAATTTTAATTTCTGGAAACCAATCTGAATTGGAGATACAGTAGAGGACCTATTATCCGGAATCCTCGGGCCCGAGGGCTTTCCGGATTTTGGGTCCTTCCGAAAATCGCCCCCCCCCCCAAAAAAAACTTCCGGAATTTTTAAAAAACATAAAAATATCAAAATTAAAGCAATGTCAAAATATCGCGAAAAAACGGCAAATTTTCTCAACAGATCGCGGGAAAACGTAACTTTCGTCAGAGAATCGTGAAGTAACAGCAAATTTCTTCAAAAGATCGCGAAAAAATGGCAAATTTCGTCATAAACATTGCGAAAAACGGCAAATTTCGTCAAAAGATCGCAAAAAACGACAAATTTCGTCAACAGATCGCGGGAAAAACGTGACTTTGGTCAGAGAATCGTGAAAAAACGGCAAATTTCATTAAAAACATTGCGAAAAACGGTAAATTTTGTTAAAAACATTGCGAAAAGCTGTAAATTTCGTCAAAAACGGCAAATTTCGTTAAAAGATCGCGAAAAACGATAAATTTTGTCAACAGCTCGCGGGAAAAACGTGACTTTCGTCAGAGAATCGTGTAAAAATGGCAAATTTCATCAAAAACATTGCGAAAAATGGCAAATTTTGTCAAAGAATCGCGAAAACACGGCAAATTTTGTCAACAGATCGCAAAAAACGGCAAATTTCGCGGAACACACAAAAAAAAGTGCTGTTGTAACTTTTCAGAAAATTTGCTGTGAATTTCAGAAATTTTTTTTTTACTCAGAATCACCCCTGGGCGAAATATCTAACGATTTTTTTTTTAAAACGAATTGTAATAAAATTAATTTTAATCTAAAATTTTGCCAAAAAAACAGTTTTTTTCCAGATTTTTTTATTTTTTATTTATTTATTTATTTATTTTTTTGTGAGTGGAGTAGGGGTGGGGGTTCGCCTGAAATTTAAATAACATATTTTAGTGGTTGCACATTGAAACAATGGACTAAAGAAAAAAATAAATAGAAATTTGTAAATTTTTTGAAAAATTTCAAAAATTACAAAATTTTAGTAAAAATCTACAAATTTTGAAAATTTTTCTTTTCCGGATTTCGGAATTCCGGATAATAGGTCCTCTACTGTACTGCAATTCGCTGTGAAGTTAGATGGAAATATGCAAATATGTTCTGTAACAACCAATCAGAGTTTCGTGTCAAGGGAATATGCAAAAGAGGCTGTCATATAAGAAGCCAGCATTGTGAAGGTTTACAGGAGCTGCATATAAGTGCTGATAAAAAGTGTTTAGTACTTTTGTACATTTTGTTTTCCAACCAGACATGTTTCTATGGCTTCCAGAAGGCGAATGGAAGATTCTGAGCATTGATGTGCTGTGGAATGCATTGAAGCAGAACAATCAATCACATATATTGCTCTCTTCTTTGGCATTCATCATTCCGTAATTTCAAGGTTATGGAAACAATAAAAAAAAGCCAAACAGTTGTCTGAAGGTCTGTGGCCAGTCATCCAGGGGTTCCGACCCCCGCAGATGATCGATATATTGCTTTTGTAGCCAAGCAGAATCGAAGAGCGACCTCCGCACGTGTGGCATCTATGGTTGCAGTGTCCATTCATAAGACAATATATGCCACTACTGTGTGCTGAAGGCTACATATGAATGGACTGTACGTCCAGGTGTTCCGAATTTGTGTTCCTCTATCTGTCCAATCCAGAGGGACATGATTAAAGTGCTGTCGGAAACATATCAATTGGACTGCATCTGATCAGGGCAAAGTTATGTTCAGGGATGAGTTGAGATTTGTACTGCAGCCATATGACAAGCATGTAAAGGTCTGGAGAGAAGTAGTCTACACAATCGGCCCTAGAACATTACCAAACATAGCGCATTCTGAAGTGGAAGCATCATGGTGTAGGCAGGGATTTCGTTGGGATATCACACTGACCTGCACATCTTTAGACAAAGTTCTAAGATGGCTCTCTGGTATATGGATGAAGTCCTAGACCCCCACTGTGAGATTGTATGCTGCAGCAGTTGATCCTGCTCGTTTTAATGAATGATAATATGCATCCCTATAGAGCTGCCCTCATTGAAGACTACCTGGAGAGTGAGGGGATTGCGTGTATGGAGTGGCTGGCGTACTCGGCTGACCTTAATCCCATGGAAAATCTTTGGGATGCCCTTGGCTGTGCTGTGTGTACATGTTTCTCACCACCAGCCACTCTTACAGAGTTGAAAACTGCTCCACATGGGGAATGTCAATTATTTGACTCTACGTTGGTTGATCACCTTATGGAAAGCATGATCACAACGCTGTAAACTTTTTATGCAGGTGAGACGTACTCACATACTCTATTAATGTGAGTTTTGATTGTTTGTTTTGGCTTTAAACATGTTTTTATTAATATATCCAATATGACTTCATCTTGTAACTTATGAAAATTCAACATTGTTTTCATCTTTGTATGTAATTCTTTGTTTTGTTTCATATTTACTAATTTCCTGCTGCATATTGTGTCAACCCAAGCAGTACTTGTCAATTCTTTCACATTTTACTGCGTTTGGCATATAGGTGAAAATTAGCAGTCGCCACTCACCACGTGGCGATTAAAGTTTAAAAAGTGGCGATTAAAAAATCAGCCATCGATCGCCACCCTAGTCGCCACTCGCCAAGTGGCGATTAAAAAATCTGTTATCAATCGCCAAGTGAAATACAGCATTTTTCATGGAAATATGCATCTCTACACTGATTACATCTAATTAGAGAACTGGTTAATTCTTTTTCCTACCAGATGCAAACAGATTTCAATGACTTAGCTGTATTTTCAATATTTCGGGTTTCTCTCATGTGCTTACTCTTTAGTTGGATTATTTTTTCAAGAAATACAGTTTTATTCTGCAAAATATATTCATCAGCTTTGATTCCACATGCATTTCAAGTAATTTATTCCTTTTTTTTCCCCCACTGGATACAAGTGGATTTTAAGGACATTTCAGTATGTTCAATATTTCGACTCCTGCCACAGTTGGATTGTTTCTTCAAGAGATACTGTTTAATCATGCAAAATACACTCATACTCACACACACACACACATACAATAGGTATAAAACTCTTATAGAAAAATATGTTTATATACAACGATTATAATTTATCTAGATGTCAAGAAAGTTTGAAACATAATAGTGGTCACTAACTTTAAAAAGTGGCCACTAATGAAACTGAGTCTACCGGCCACTAACTAAATTTCCCAGTTTTCACCAATAGTTTGGCAGTGAGTGTACTTTAAGAAATGATATCATCAAAAATTTTCTCTTTGCAACATTTAAAATTTTATCCTTGCTCATTAAAGTGAGATTTAGTTTAAATATTTTAAATGTAATGAAAATAAAGAGTTAATCAAAAATAAGAACAAAACAACAACAAAAAACAAAAAGTAAAAACTAGAAATTTCATGAGCTCAATAATCTGCATTAAGTTATCTGTGGATGTAATTTTTTGGTAGCACAATAAGATCTTGTTAAAGTGTCACTTTCTTAAGACATTACCTTACACATGACATAATGTTAGTTTCTTAAAAGTTCTGACCAGAGATAAAGAAATAGTGCTAAACAGCAGTAAGCTACAAGGAAGCTAGCACAAGCCCTTTGTTGAATCACTAATTTATGAACATTTTATTCTTTTGGAATTAAGACTGTTGCTATTAGTAGTGCTGAAGCTGAACAAGCTTTCATTTTGATGAACAAGATTTCTATAAGATTTTCTTTAACTGAACGATGCATTGCAGATTTAATGACAATCTCCATGAATGGGGAATCTTCAAGAGAGTTTAACTCTCAAACATATGTAAAAACTTTTGAGAAATCATCACATAGCCCCGGAACTGCTTCAAAGATCAAGTTACATGAAACAAGAAGAAAATAATGTTAAGAATAACAGCTCTAATAAAAGATCTCATTACTTCCTGCATGTGTCATTCATCACTTTTTACATATTTCATTTTAAACTTTATTTTAAAGTCTTATTTTCCTACTCACCTCTTTACAGGTGAAGGTTATTGTCTTTAACTTGAAGCTTTTATTCATCATTACTCTATCTGTATTTGTATTTTTCCTTCATTTCATTCCCATTGTGTTTATTTCTCATTCAATATATACGGCCGACATTCTACAACTGAATGACATATTTCAGCTGATCACTAGATGACATTAGCCTCTTAGTTGGCACAAATCTACTTTCATCAATAGCAGCAACATCCCTCTTCTTCTGGAGTTGCTTCTAGCTAATGGATGTTTCTTCTGTACCGGCACATGTGTGTTAGAGATTGATTCAGCAATATAATGTGGTAGTTTTGAAAATTTGTGGCTGTTTGATCCCAGTTTACACTTGATGCTTCTAGAAATGAAAGCGCTGGATGCTTTTCAAGTGTGTGATGGCTCATGTTGTACATTTCTTTCTCTTAGACTGAAATAGACTTTTATCTGTGTCTTGATTAAATAATCGTGTTTCAGATTGGACTATTCAGATAAAAGAAATGAACTTAGGGTTGCTGGTTGATTCAATTTCATTATTTTAAGTAATATGAGTTTTTCATTATTTTTCCTTTTTTTTTTTTTTTTTTAATATTTTTGCAGATGAAATATCTTCAATATTTAATTTCATCATTCATATAGTTTTTAAAGTGAACTAAAACTAAATCTGTTGGAACTATTATTACATGATTTTGGATAAAAACTGTTGCATAATTTAACAACTTTATTTTACAATATTTTACCTATAAGGAACTAAGATGAAACTTAAATCACTGTGATATATTCTTAGTTTTGAACAACTATTTATAATTTGAATGATCATTTTTATAATGAAGTTTATTTTATACAAATCATGTTTTTAGTTACAAAATAAAACTGGATTCCTTTTAAAACTTTTGTCCTCATTTTAGAAAACACTGCAGATTTTACTTTTGATTCTAGCTTAGATAAGAAGAAAATATGTTTTAATTAGTACATTTTTACAGTGAACATATTTTTAATCTGCCTGCATATCTAACCAGCCTATCATTTCTAGTGCTGTAGTTGGGTGGGAATATTTGTTTTGTTACTGTAAAAAAAAAAATATTGCATATGAGCACAAGCCTTTTTTTTTTCTACAGACTGTGAAAACAGTACCCATTTCAATGTCTGAATGCGAAAGAGCATTCAGCTGTATGAATAACATCATGACCTATGCGAAAAATTCACTCCTTATTGAAAGAGCCAGTTCACTTATATTCATAAGCCGTGTAAGGACCTCTCTTAAAAGAATTTTGTCCTGAACCATACGTGAAATCTTGGTTGCGATCAGGAAGAAGATTAGCAGCAGGCCAGACAGCTTGTCGTAAATCAGAGAGCGCAGAAAACACCTTTCATTATCGTTCTTTATGGAAACTTCTAGGATAGATGTGCCAATAAGTTATATATGGATTTATTTCTGTTATTTAATTAAATTTTGATTCGTAATGGAAAATGTTATTATGAGATTGATGAAATATTGCTTTTAGATGAATGCTATACAAATACAATACTATAAAAACTAGAATATAATAAATATAACTGCTAATTTAAAAAAAGAAAACGGCTTCTGGCCAAATGTTATAAATTAGCTTTTGGCTTAGCAAAAATCCGGTTGCATCAACATCTACTCCGTGAAAAGGTGAGTTCCCAGAAATATTTTGTTCCAACCAGTGGCGTATCCAGGATTTAATTTCGGGGGGGGGGGGGGGGGCTGACTTAAATTTCGATAATGTTCTGAGTCTTACGAAATATGTTGAACTGCGTTATAAACAGAAATCATGTTTAACAATAAGGCCATAGGCAGAGAAAAACGGGGGGGGGGGGGGGGGGAAGGTACGGGGCTGAACTCGAACACCCCCCCCCCCCCTTTGCTGAAATAAATTGAAAAGTGATAATGGATTGTTTCATATACTTTCATTTAAAAGAAAGTCATTGTAGCTTATAATCTATAAAGTTGTCTCCTTCTCCACTAAATTCTGGCTACGATTCTTGCTTGACAATAAATTAATTTTGCTTGTGACAATCTCAAAAAAATTTTTTTTTCATAATTTTTTTTTCTATTTTAGGATCAATTCCCTATTACTGCCAAGGCACGTGGGGCACTTTCCCAGAACCCACATATTTAAGGGCCCAAAAATTTATGGAGTTTCAAATCAATTTTATTGTAAACAATTTTAATAGATTAAGAAATTAAAATTTCTAGATTCATTACACAACTTATGTAAGCTAAAATTGTCAGTGATATCATAAGTATATTTATAATTTTTCTTCTCATTTGAAGATTTAAGTTTCTCATAGTGCGCCCAATTTATTTCAGCTTCTTCATATGTGTTTTAAACTTGTTTAAAAATGTTTTAATTTTATGACTATCTTATTCATAAAATATCATTTTCTTTGGGTTGCGTATGTTTTTAAAGTTCGTGCAACATTAGTTCATGTTTATTTAACATGATATTTGAGTCTGTCAAGTTAATTTTAAAAAGAACAGAGTCAGTAGCCTATTGTATGACAAATAAAAATACAAATTTATCTCAAAGAAGAAAAAAACTTTCATGAGATGTTCAACTATTTGGCGAGGGGGGGGGGGCTGTAACCCCATCAGCCCCCTTTTCCTTTTTAGGTATGCCCTGATGGCAATGTGGACTAATATGGTACTAAAAAGAAAAGAGTGGATAGTCTGTTGTCTGACAAAAAAAAATACAAATTTATCTCAAAGAAGAAAATAAACAGCACTATTTTCATGAGATGTTCGACTATTTCGGGAAGGGGGGCTGTAACACAAACAGCCCCCTTCCCCTTTTTAGGTATGCTCTGATGTCAATGTGGTCTAATATGAGACTAAAAGGAGAGAGTGGATAGTCTGTTGTATAACAAAAAAAAAATACAAATTTATCTCAAAGAAGAAAAAAACAGCACTATTTTCATGAGATGTTCAACTATTTCGGGAAGAGGAGGGGGGGGGGGGGGGGCTGTAACCCCATCAAGGAAAAAACAGCACTATTTTCATGAGATGTTCGACTATTTCGGGAAAAGGGGGACTGTAACCCCATCAGCCCCCTTTTTCTTTTTAGGTATGCTCTGATGGCAATGTGGTCTAATATGGGACTAAAAAGAAGAAAGTGGATAGTCTGTTTTCTGACAAAAAAAAAATACAAGTTTATCTCAAAGAAGAAAGAAACAGCACTATTTTCATGAGATGTTCGACTATTTCGGGAAGGGAGGCTGTAACACAAACAGCCCCTTCCCCTTTTTAGGTATACTCTGATGTCAATGTGGACTAATATGGGACTAAAAAGAGGAGAGTGGATAGTCTGTTGTATATAAAAAAAAAATACAAATTTATCTCAAAGAAGAAAAAAACAGCACTATTTTCATGAAATGTTCGACTATTTCGGGAAGAAGGGGGGGGGGGGGGCTGTAACCCCATCAGCCCCCTTTTTCTTTTTAGGTATGCTCTGATGGCAATGTGGACTAATATGGGACTAAAAAGAAGAAAGTGGATAGTCTGTTTTCTGACAAAAAAAAAATACAAGTTTATCTCAAAGAAGAAAAACACAGCACTATTTTCATGAGATGTTCGACTATTTCGGGAAGGGAGGTTGTAACACAAACAGCCCCTTCCCCTTTTTAGGTATACTCTGATGTCAATGTGGACTAATATGGGACTAAAAAGAGGAGAGTGGATAGTCTGTTGTATATAAAAAAAAAATACAAATTTATCTCAAAGAAGAAACAAACAGCACTATTTTCATGAAATGTTCGACTATTTCGGGAAGAGGGGGGGGGGCTGTAACCCCATCAGCCCCCTTTTTCTTTTTAGGTATGCTCTGATGGCAATGTGGACTAATATGGGACTAAAAAGAAGAAAGTGGATAGTCTGTTTTCTGACAAAAAAAAAATACAAGTTTATCTCAAAGAAGAAAAAAACAGCACTATTTTCATGAGATGTTCGACTATTTCGGGAAGGGAGGCTGTAACACAAACAGCCCCTTCCCCTTTTTAGGTATACTCTGATGTCAATGTGGACTAATATGGGACTAAAAAGAGGAGAGTGGATAGTCTGTTGTACAACAAAAAAAAAAATACAAATTTATCTCAAAGAAGAAAAAAACAGCACTATTTTCATGAAATGTTCGACTTTTTCGGGAAGAGGGGGGGGGGGGGGGTGTAACCCCATCAAGAAAAAAACAGCACTAGTTTCATGAGATGTTCGACTATTTCGGGAAGAGGGGGGGGGGGCTGTAACCCCATCAGCCCCCTTCATCTTTTTAGATATGCTCTGATGTCAATGTGAACTAATATGGGGCTAAAAAGAAGAGTGGGTAGTCTGTTGAATAACCAAAAAAAAATGCAAATTTATCTGAAAAAAGAAGAAAACAGCACTTTTTTCATGAGATTTTCGACTATTTTGGGCGGGAGGGGGGGTGCTATAACCCCATCAGCCCCCTTACTCTGTTTATGCTGTGATGTCAATGTTGACTAATATGAACTAACGAGAATGGTTAATCCACTGTATAACAAAAAAAAATTGAAATTTATCTAAAAAAGAAAAAAAAGCACTTTTTTCATTTTAATCTTGACAATTTCGGGGGGGGGGGGGGGGGGGGGGGGGCTGCAGCCCCATCAGCCCACCCCCTGGATACGCCACTGGTCTACAGCACTGATCATTTCTATATGCTATATTAACAAGTGTTAAAAATGCTCTGCTAAATTAGAAATCAGTTTAAGGATTTGCAAAAAAACTATTTTTTGTTTGATAGGTGAACAAATAATGTGTGGAAGCTTCTGGAGTAAATTGTTCCTCATAAATAAATTTACTTATTATTTTATACAATTTCTGTGATATTTTGTGTTTTTTTTTAATTTTAAAATGTTTTATTGTTTGTGCATAATTGTTTGTATTTAATGTTCTTGAAAAATTAAAACTTTTAATTAAAATTTTATATTTTGTTTTTGTAAGATAAAACTCTTAACTTTTTCAAAGCTCATTGCCTGGTGCTAAACAAATTTCTTGCAAAATCGCATTGTACAAATTTAAGGGAGAAAAAATATTATTTTTGTGTTTGTTTCACAATGTGGCCACTAGATTTTTTGAGTTTAAGAGCCACTGGCTTCTTCCACATTTTGGGAATCTGCACCAAACAATAAACTTATATAAGATCCCAGGGATCATTCTAGAACATAAAAAAAGTCAGGGCGCACATTACATAATAAGGTCAATTTCGTTGAAAAGGGCACATCATTTCATAAAAAGGGCATTTTTGTAATAAGTGCATATCCCAATATACTGGTGGGGAGAAAAGTCTGGCAACAGCAACAACTTAAAGTACTGCTTAATTTAAAAAATCCAATAACATTTCTAATTTCCATAACTTTTCCTACGATATTTAAAAACCTCTCTCGCTTTTATTCAAAAGATAACTTTTTCCCGGTTTTAGCAAAACTGGTTTTGAAAAAGCTACAAAAGAAAAGTTCTAAAGCTACCTCTCAAATTTTTTATAGAACTTATGTTAGTTATCATGTGGTCAAAGGCCAGAATGCCTGATCTAATACTATGTTTCACTAGAGAAGGTGAAATTAATCAATGACCCTTAATTACGCTTTATGTCTTGTTCAGTGGGGAAAAAATGATAAATGGAAAGATGAATCACTCAAAGTCAAAGATTAGACATACCAGGGCATTTCACAAAGAAATAAAGAAGGAAAGAGGAGTACTCTCTGAGAAGTACGTACTGTACTAGCATTCTAAAAATAAAAGATAGGTAAAGAATTTTTGAAAGTACAATGCAAACAAGGCAGGATTCTACCCAGGAATAAAAGAAGGGTAGAAATCTACCTAGAAAAAGGGCAAGGAGGGTAGAATTCTACCTGGAAAAAGGGCAAGGAGGGTGGGATTTTATCTAAAAAGGGCATGAGGGTAGGCCACCCCTCTGAAACTCTCTAGAATGATCCATGAGATCCACAAATAGCTAAACCTTCAATATCTTCAACTTTCAATATCATGCTTATTAAAAATATATATATATGTATTTAACTACAATAAACAAAGTAATTTGTCTGTACTATCACCCCACTTTAAGCAACACAATCGTCATGTCTTAACCCTTTAGCGGGCGGTGGTCACAAAAAAGGACACCTAATTTTAATTCCAAAACTGACAAACGGCACCAAGAATATTTAGTAAATTTTTTCCTTTTTATAAAGTACTGGAAAATAAGCAAGTTTTTATTTTCTAATGAATTCTTTTTTAAATTCTGGTGTCAGTCCATTATTTCATCATTTTAAAAACAGACTTACTCAGCGCCGGAAAGGGTTAAGAGGTGACAGTTTAACGAGATTTCACTGTATCAACAAAAAATAACATTAAAAAATTTGCAAAATACACATACCCCTCCACACATTCCAGTTTGACCAGATGTCTTGCGGCTACCTTTTTCCCATGGCTCTAAATGAGAAACCTAACAATCAAAATTAGAAATATTATAATCATACATTAAAATGAACAAATAAATGAAAAAAAAAATGTAAATCATGACATTACCTGATAATAAATTTCATCAATGACTTCATGGTATGTCTTAAGTTGATATAAATTCACTTTGAAATAATGAGATGACAAAATATTTGTTAAAATTAAATTATTTAAATTCATAGTTTTTTCATTTCCCCATAATGGAAGAGAATTATTCTTTTTATCTGCAATGCCAGGAGCCATTTCAAATGGATGGACAGATGCTGATACTAAAATATGAAGAAAAATTATATATGAATGTTAAAAAATATAAAATATACAGTCAATTTTGAAATCTACACTGTTTGGGACTGAGAGTAAATTATTGATTACTATTAGCTTGACTGTTAATTTTGTTTAAATTTTAGCTTATATTATCAACAATTTATTCTAATATTCTATATTATTTGTGTTTCACTAAATTTTACAAATCAACCAGACTCACAAATCCTAAAACTATGAGACAATCAACAAGAAAATGTGAGTGAATAATGAAAAATCATGAGCCAGTTTTTAACCCTTAAATGCCTGATTTTTCAAAAATAAACTTTAAAATGTTTTTCGGCTTTTATTTTTCAAATAAATCATGGGAAAAATACTTTAAAAAATCATATTCTGTTTTAAGTATGGTTTACGACTAAAAACAGTTTGTTACTAATCGGCAATGCTGGTCTTTAACTGAAAAAATAATTTAACTTGATAAAATTCTATAACACTAAACACACATGAATTTTAAGAACTATGATGAGAAATAAATTTTACTTGCTCACAGCAGTCTAAAATAGGGTATTTTGCAAGCTTCCAAATGAAACAAAAAGCACATTTAGCAACAACTGAAAAAATAAATTTTCTTTATTCTTAAACAGCACAATACTAGTCATTTGATTGTTGAAAGTTGATTTAATAATATTGTCAGTATGTATTTTATTGGCAACATTAAGCTTTAACCTTCAGTATTATCCTAATATTATTTTTAAAGACTAAATTGGGTATGTTGCCGAAAGGCAACACACGACATTTAAGGAAACCTTATACTCAAAGACATCTATATTGATAAGTTTTTTAATAAGCCACGGAAAATAGGTTTAATTTTAGGAAATCTGAAAACTGAAACAAAGTTAATCCTTATAAATACACTTAAAGGTTCCTCCTTATAAATACACTAAATATAATTACAATTATATTTTAGGAAGACTTTCTCTTCCAACTCAGCAACTAAAACTATCCACGATTTTTCAATTGGTTTTATTGATGATAAAAGAGAGTGATAATAAAAATGGGGTTTGGGAGAGTAGAAAATATGGTCTCCCATAAGTTCATTTAAATCATTCCTTTATGATGATTTCCTTCCCCCTCTTTTTTTCAAACATATCTGACTTTTAATAATCACAAGAATTTCTCAGATTACACTTTGCTTAAAAATTTTCTTTTTTTGATATATTTTTTACCTCAAAAATAAAAATATTACATCAAGCAAAAAACATTTCTGATCAAAACGACAAAAATATGAAATATTAAGACCGACTTCCATTTTATTGTCTCATTTTTATCTAAACTTAACATCAGTGGCATGAGTTATTTAAATTAGGGTTCACAGTCACAATAAAAAATTATGAAAATAAAATATGTAGATAAAGACGTAACATACAGGTTAAAATACCTTTGTATTGTTGCAAGTTAAAAAAAATTTCAAGTAAGAAATAAAGACGTACTTATTGGAGAAAATATTGTATTACTTTACTTTCTACAAAAGAAAGTACAGTACGGAAGGGGAAAAAAAGAGAATACTCCATGTATATTATTTGCCTAACTGTTGCAGAGAAAACAAATAATCTTTTAATTGGGAAAAATGTCTTCGTTCAATTATGTTTAAAAATATATACTTAGAGAGTTGTCTTTATATTGCAATTGTAACAAATTTTCAATACATAAAACCTAATTTTTATATATTTGGAATCCTTGAAAATCTTTATATTAGAATATCAAACGGAAAGTCCTTTGATGCACTAGTTTAGTAATTATGCCGATGTAAAATTTTGAGCTTCTATTACTAATTTCATTTTTAATAGCTGGAAAACAAACTAAAATACGTTTGAGAACATTCCCAACATATCAAAACATTTTGACAACTAAAAATAAGAGACATCCTTTTTAAGAAGAATACACAGAAAAAAAAAAAATTAAAAATATTAATTCCTTTATGAAATATTTTGAAAATAAGAATGCATTCCATTCCCAAAGATTTAACATTAGCTAGGCACTTTGAGATCTGACTTACCAACCCCCTTTTAATACTATTAAATAATGTAATTTCAATTTTTCTTTACATCGACAGCATAGAAAAATACAATTACTTCAGTACTCAAACACTAATTTTAGTATGTGTCATCTTAACTGTATACAACTAATTCTTAAACAGAATAATATCTATAAAAAGCAAAATGAATAAACAGATTAACAATTAGTTTAAAATAAACTGTCTGAACATAGAAAACAAAGAAAGAAATTGAACAAACATGAAAGAAACTGACAAACAAGCAACCCCCGCGAACGGCCGGATAGGAGTGATGCGTTCGCCTTACATACGTCTGCCAGCTTCCGTCCACATAAAGTTGTTTGGAAGAGCATCTCTTTGGTAGCATGTGCAAACGGGCGAAATCTCTGTTGAAAACTTTCAATTTTTGCACTATTACAGTGACGTTTTGTCTTTGTCATGTATAAGAAGAAGGGGGGGGGGGGGGGTGAAAGAAGTTTATTTTACAAATTGAAAAAATAGATATGCATTCTTTAATTATTTTATTTAACTTGCTAATATATATTTTTTTCATTTTTCTTTGGGGGTTCGCGTGCTCATGTGCACCAATAGACGAGCCATCACTTGCCACTGCTTAACATTATCAACAAAAAGTATTAAGTATCATATTGTTAATTATTATAAAGTATTGTTATTGTAAACTAAAACTACATTATTAATTTTTTAATTTTAGATAGCGTAGTTTGGTGCAAAATTAAATACATTGTTTTAACCACATTTTATTTTATGTGGCAAAAATTTAAGACTATCATCCTTGGTGATTAAATACTTGCTTATCAATAATGCGACCCTTAAATGTGGACCCTCTTATAGATGAACAGATGAATGGAATGGAATGTCACATCCTGAATATGGAATATTAGCACTTTATAGGGGAGACTGGTACACAGTGGACCAACCACTTTTTCAGTTACCGTATATACGCGTGTATAAGCCGACTCGTGTATAAGTCGACCCTCCCAATTCTTACACAAAATTTTGGAAAAAATTGAATTTTCGTGTATAAGTCGAACCACATTTCTGGCAGTATGTTGAAAAATGATTTGTAATCCAGGATAAAAAAATAAAATAAATTTTCATTAAATTAGTATTTTTTTTTTTTTTACGTTTCTAATCAGACTTCTTTTTTTTTTTTAATTCAACATTTTAAAATTGTATAATTATGTGAAACTAAAGAAGCTTAAACTATTTTAAAAGCTATTCACATCAATTTAATGATTACTTACTTTTTTTATTTTTTTATTTTTGAAAAATCTATTCAAGCCTTATTTACAAGGGTAAACAACTTCTTAAACCGCTAAAATATAGTACTTCTTTGTATTGTAGGACTTTTAGGAGAGATATCTAGAAGCATTCTCAAGTTGAACTCTTTTTAAAAAGGGGAATAAAATGTTGAAATGAGTGCCCCTGTATTGAAGGGAATTCTATCCCAAGAGAAAATGAGTGCAGAACAATTACAGAAACATTATTGGACCTTTTTTTTATCAATCACCATTGTCTGCTTTTATCTTTCTCTCCAACCTAGACCCATATGTGATTAATTAAAAGATTTTCACATTCACCAACTATCTTCGAAAAAAATATGACTCCGGTATTTCACTCCGCTATTTTTTTAATTTTTTTTTTTTACTTACTTGTGTATAAGTCGACCCCCCCCCCCCATTTTCAGCTCCCAAATTTTGTCTAAAATTCTTCGGCTTATACACGAGTATATACGGTAATTTTTTTTTTCTTTTTAACGGACAAACCGGTCTGTATAAAAATATTTTTTAATATTCCTTAAACCTTTATACATTCATTATAATTTTCTCAGAACATAGTTTTCAATACATTAAAAAAAAAAAAATTATATGCACCCGTAAAGTGAACCAGTGTGCCCCAAAAGCGGGACACACTGGTCCACCCACCGGGTCACAGTGAACCACTATTAGGTATTATCTGAAATACAATATAAATCTATTTTTCATTAATCTAATTCTTTTTTATTTCCCCTTTACCTGCAAAATAACATAGTAATATAAATTTACAAGTAACATTTTGAAAAAAAAAATGTATTATATTTTGAAAATAATAACAGATTAATACAGGCACAATTGCAATTTAGTTGAAGTTATTAATCAAATACAAAACAATCAGTGCCCATTAAAATTTGAAAATGAAATTCCAAAATACTTATGAGTAAGATTGAGCCTGGAATTTCCCTGAAATACTTTTGGGTCTGGGGACAACATTATGAAATCATTGACATCAACAACAGATTCATCTACAGTTTTGGAAAAAATAAACAGATTTCCATTCAATTTGAGTCTCATGAATCTTGTTTGAAGTATAGAATCATCACCAATTGGGCTACAGTTATATTTTTTAAAGGCAGTAAATACAAAACAAAATATTTCTTACTATGTTAACAAATTGTTATTTTTCTTTGTTTACTTTATTTTACAGTTAAATAACTACTTTAAAACAATATTTCTTTATAAAAAATAAGCAATTATTAAATATTTTGAACATTCTGCATTACAGGAGCAGAGTGGAATGTGGACCACTGTGCCCCATGTTGAAGTTCAATAAATAATCATATTAATATTATTTATAGCTTTCTTTTAAACATATTAACTTTAAAGTTAAATAAAAACAAGTATCTTAGCTTTGCAAAAAAGCTGTTTTATCTTATTTATCTACAACCTTTAGTTACTAAAAAAATAAAAATATGATGAAGAAAAATTTTACTTTTAGAAGCTCAAAACAACCAATCAGGATAAAATAGTTCAATCTGAGCTAAACATATTGTCTGAAGGCTATAAATAATCAGTGCAGTACTGTTGTCTATTAGGATAGAGGAGAAGCTTAAAAAAAAATTGTGGTCCACTGTGCCCCGGTCTCCCCTACTTACTAATCCAATTTTTTAATTTTAAATGAATAAATTGAAAGCTAAAAAATTGCAATGACATGTAATTATTATTTATATACTTTAACTCTTTGAATCACCATAAGATTCATTAAAAGTGTTTGATTAGTTTATGAGAATTAAAAGATTGGTTGACTGATTCTTTCAATTTTCCCGGGGTTTTTAAAAATTATTTTAGCTATTTGAATGTGACAAACTGCAGATTGTGGCCAGAAACATTCTCTATCTGCCTCTGATATGTTTAGTGTTAATTAACAACCGTTTCTGAACCTATTTCAGACAAATGGATAGTTTTTAAAATTATTTTTTACTATAGTCATCTAAATAATTAAACGAACTTAGAAATATGTGCTTTTCTGAAAATCACAGACAGACATTCCAATTTTATACATATGTATAGATTGCAGCAGAGTAAAACAATAATCTGAAATTTAATCCTGGGTTATTCCATGCCAAATCAACCAAAAATTTTCAGTATTCAACCTGACCATTTCTGATTTTAAAGATACTGTAAAGAATCATTCTCCATGATGACATAAATGAGAATATATCTTTAAAATTTTTTTTTATCTCATTAGATTTTCATACACAATTAATTTTTTTAATTTTGAAAAATTGTCATTTTTTGGCTTGCATAAATGTTTTCAATTTTGATTTTCTCAGGTTCTATTGGGTGTAGGGAGTTGTTTGACAACTCATTTTAAAGATAATTCCATAAAGTTTAATTTGATATGCAAGTTGACTATGTTTGGTTAAAAGAAATACAGTAGACTCTCTCAAATCCGCACAGCTTGGGACCAGAGGTTATGCGGATTTCTGGTCACTGTTTTGTTTACATTTTTTAAACATTAATTTGAATGTAATAATGTACTCAAAATGATCATGAATGCTTACAATAAAGTAAAATATTAAAATAACTATGGGAAATAATGTAAAGGCTACATAAATAATTAATAATACATGACTATATATGCATAATAATGATGAGATAAATTTTTCTTGAATTATTCAATGAAACTCGCCGCATAAAGGTACACTAGTAATTTGTATCAAAACCATAAAATTACAAAATTTTATTTGATGTTTGACCAGATTTAATAAACAAAAAATCTTGATTAATACATAAATGTATTTGATAAGAAGATCAATCACCACTGATATCAGTGTTATCTTGAAAAATTTCAGAGATAATTTTATACTTCCATTATGAAAAAGCAAGAGTTAAATGATACTAACCAGAATTACATAATAAAATGAGTACAGAATGATATAAAAATAAAAAAGCTTGAATTTCCTTCCTATATCTTAACTAAGTTTCACTGTTTACATCTGAAACAATGTGCAGATTTTAGAAAATTGCGGATTTGAGAGAGTCTACTGTATATATATATATTTATTAATTTTGCAATTAAAACATTTTAGATACTGTTTTTTAAAATTTTTGAAAAAAAAAAAAGTGTTTTTTGTAATATTGTAAGCTTGAAATTTTTAGAGTGGGATCTCAATGGGATCAGGAGTTATGAAATATAAGCTAAAGATTGCCATACAAATAATAATCTAACTCTAGATTACTTTGTTACTTATTCATTATTTGTAGGTAATCTTCAGCTTTTATTTCATAACTCCTGATCCCATTGAGATCACACTCCAAAACTTTCAAGCTATTTTACAAAAAAAACATTTTTTTTTTTCAAAATTTTAAAAACAATCTAAAAAATTTTTTAATTAAAAAATTTTTTTTTTTAACCAACCATAGTCAACTTGCATATCAAATTAAACCTTATGGAATTTGATTTCAAATAAGTGGTAAAAAACTCCCTACGCCTGATAGAACCTAAGAAAATTAACAATAAAAAAAATTAATTGTATGAAAATCTAATGAGATAAAAAAAAATTAAAAATATATTCTCATTTATATCATCAGGGAGAATGATCCCAATAAGTTTAATCAAAATCTGAAATGGTCAGGTTGAGTCACTGGTTGATTTGGCATGGAATTACATTGAATATTTTACAGATAAAATTTACTCTAAATAATATAAAATTTTATTTGTGTGCATTTTGGATAAAAAAAAAAGTGGCTTATTTGCACTTTATTAAATGATTTATGTAACAAAGCTGTCTCCATTTTAACAAATATAAATATTAAATTATCAGAATCACATAGGATTACACAACTAAATCCACATTTCTAAGAAAATGAAACTAAAAAAAAAAATCTAACAGCAAAAAGTTAATTGATACTGAACAGAACAAAGGAACTATGGACAATCATAATATATATCCACTGCATTTAAATGCTTATAATCAACTAAATAACTAGAAATATATGAACTGCCGCAAAGGATATAAAAAAAATCCGTAACATTTTCTTTCTCTTCTATCATTTTAGGCACCGTTAATGACACCAAAAACTCAAGAAACGTAAAAATATATCAATAAAAGAAAAAAATCACCTTAGTGTATTCCGAAATAAAACAGATCAGAATAACTTCAATATTTTCATGACCATGGCAATCACAAAATTTCACAACTTTTGTTGTGATTGTATCATAAGCAAAGTTGCCATAAACAGAATTAAAGTACCAAAGGCTAAGCTCAAAAACAGCAATCGTGTCGCTCGATCGCAAAGAAGATTAAAACATATGGAGTGTCTATTAACATATTATTTTTCCAAACATGTTCGTCGAGCGGAACGGCAGCTGACGTTACTGTTGGTGGTCAAACAAGTTGGAAATTGTACGTCAAACGTGACAAATGAGGTGCGTTCGTACTATAGCTAGTTATATAAATATTCAGATCTTGATGATTTTTAACTCTGTGAAATGAATTATATCGTTTGCAGATTAATTTCTGTAATAAAATAAGTATCGCGGTCGTAACCTCGGAAGCTCCTATAACAAGAAAACACCGATTTTTTAAAAAAAAATTGAAATTTCTTAATAAATATTTTTATTAATATCTTCTAAAGTTATGATTCGATTTTCATAAAATTTGAAATGTCTCGACAAAATTCTGCAAAGATAATATATCTTAAATTTCAAACCATTCGGTTGCGTAGTTTTTGCGTTGTTATATACAGACGGGCGGACCAGACGACGACAATGTGTGCTACGTATTTATATAATTACGAACGTACCTAATAACTGTTGGAAGTGCTGCCAGATAGTCGAAAGTGAATTTAGCCAATTCAGTAACTTTTTCTGAAAAAGTCCCCAACACAGTTTTTCCTTAAAATATAAATTTTCAGTTTATCACTATAAGAAATATTTAACTAATTTAAGCTAAAAAATGTTCCCCATATCAAGCCTTTTTTTGAAAGAATTTCCCATTTACAAAAAATAAGTAAAATCTTCTATCTACGCAACCTACTGAGTGTCTGAATCTTTAGCAATTCATGATTGAAAACGGAAAGCGAAAAGTCGTCCAGTCGTTTCATGTTTATTTATTTTTACCAAATATCTAAATCTAAATTTTTATCTACTTCCGTTACAATTTGTTTTGAAGAAAAAATATTATATTCAAGTTGACATTTAGTTTAGGAAAAAAACGCAACAATGATTTGTGATATTAATTATTTAGAATTTCTATATACCCACTATATTTATTTATTGGTGCATTGAAAAGTAAAAAACAAGAACGAAAAATCATGCGTCAAGCATAGATTATGTAACACTTTCCAACGCTTCCAAAATAATTTTACAAATCATACCGTTTAATAAGCTGAAAGATAACATCTAAGTAAACAATTTGGAAAACGCATAACATATTTAAAAACATAATTTCAGGAATTTCCAACATATACAATGATCGGAAAAATATACGAATACATTAATTCAGCCCTGTATAGGATCTATAGATTTGTATATATACTACATAGGATGCTAAATTTTAGTTCAGTTAAGAAACGCGTAGCACAGTTTAAAATTCTCCTTCTTGAGTTTCTGTCAATAAACGGAAGTGTGTTCGCGAAATTTTGTGCTTCCCTGTATAGGATCTACAGAATTTATACACACCACGTAATAAACAAAATGTGAGTTAAATTTAAAATCACGTTCAGTAACTTAAAACGCACTTCTAGGAATTATTGTTAACAGACAGTAGAGAATTCTTTTGTGTGTCCCTGTAAATGCACGATGACTGCTATACACACACTATTCTGTAGTAAGCCTCTTGTAATGCACCTTAGTGATATATATAAATTTCAATGCGTTTAAAATAGTAAAACATTATTTAAATAAACCGCAGACGATTTTTCTCCATAGACGTAATGTAACAGAATTCTTTTGACTGTCCCTGTAAATTAACTATAAGTGCTATGCACACCCTATTCCATATTAAGCTTCTTATAACACACCTTAGTGATATATATCAATTACAATGTGTTTGCGATTGTGTAACATCATTAAAATAAACCGCAAATGATTTTTCCCCATAGAGCGTCATGTAACGGAATTCTTTTGAGTATCCCTGTAAAAAACTATAAGTGCTACACACTTCAGTTGAAATAGGGAACGTGCTATAGATAACGACAATAACATATAAAAATTGCAAGGCAATCCGAGCATATTTACGGGAGTTAGAGCACGGACAGACGCCAGACGGCAGACGGCCATACGGCCAGACAAACCGAAGTCATAAACACTTTTCAACTAGGTTGGAAAGTGTTAAAAAATATTTGAACTTAAAAAAAAGTAACTTATAAAAAGTAACAGTAGAACTTCCGTTGCTACAACGTTAAAGAGGTACACAAATGGGTGAAAAAGATGCAAAGAAACGTGTTAATTGCAATGTTATAAACGATGAGCACGACTACGAGAATAATGATTGATATTTCCGACTTCCGAATTTTATTTTCATTATGAACATAGAAAGTAGATACCTTATCTAATGATTTTCATTTCCCATATCAAAATGGTCCACTACGAGAGGGATCTGTGACTACCTTTGTAGGTTTTCACATCCCTCGAGTTCTGGTAAAGAAAGTACGGGTCGGGAAAACCCGACTTAAGGCCTAGAGCCTGCTTCCCTTCTGGGTGTCCAGCACCGAAGCTGTTGGGGGACGCCGACCCGTCCCCAAGTGTCTCGTGGTGACTCCCCTACTGGGTTTCACCGCGTATCGCAACGACTTACGTCGTCGACAAGTGGGTTTAAGGTTGGAGGGTCCGCAGGTGGCGGTCATCTGGCCGGCCGAAGCGCCGTGGGAAGCAGCTCCTGCTGGTGCGATAAAAGTCCTTCAGGACTTGGGTTCGGTGGTCGCTTACGCGCCGGGCGTCACTCTGGGGCCTGGCGGCTCAGCTTTCTTTTCCCATATCAAAATGAGTTTGAGACAGATCCAGTTTTGCCAAATGACTAAAAGCAAACTTTACGTAAAATGGTAAAAAAAATTCCCCAAGTTTTTAACCAAAAATGTTGATAGTCCCCAAAAATTTCCCCACGAATTGCTTGTCCCCAAAAATTTTCCCAAAATGGGTACAAAATCAAGGCTGCACTAGATACCGGGCTTGTTCATTCATTATCATGACGTCACAAAAAGTGGCTGGCCGCGACGAAATACATACAGCGATTGGTACCAATCGCTGGTCGCGGTCAGCCACTATTTGTGACGTTATGAGAGTGAATGAGCTGGCCCGGTATCTAGTGTTGCCTTGACAAAATCTCCAATCTGACAAGACTAAGTTGTATAGAAAAAAAACAGTCCGTTTTTTATGACTCCTGTCCACTAGATACCGAGCTGGCTCATTCATTATCATGACGTCACAAATGGTGGCTGGCCGCGACCAGCGATTGGTACAAAGCGAAACGACAAAACGAAAGACATACAGCGATTGGCACAAAACGATGGGCTTGCTTAACTGTGTTTTTTAACTGAGTTATATGCATTTTTCAGCTGAACTATATTTAGTATACTTAAGAAATGTTTGTAGAATATAAACAAATTCATATAGGGCTATGCAAAGAATTGGATACATTGCCATCTATGGAAGGTAATTTCTGAAAGTACGTTTCCCATTATGTTATGCATTTTTTTTTAATTAAGTTTTAGTTTAATATGAGGCGTGTATAAAAATATGTAGATAATATACAGAGCTGTAAAAAAAAGAAAAAAAAGAGTACAATTTTGTCTATTGACGGAAATTGCTGAAGGTGAATTTTCAACAATGTTAAGCATTTTCTATCTGAACTCTATTTTAGCATACTAAAGTGTGTCCCAAAAGTTTATAGACAACTCTTTTTTTTGGATTTAAGAGCTAACTAAACGAGTAAGACAGACGAAATAAATTATGCAAATATATAATGATGAAATAAAAATAATGAAATACTCAAACTACTTTTAACAGTCATAGATTTAATATAAAAAATAAAAACAAAAAATGCTGTCTAGAAAATATATAGACAACCGGTGTTAAAAGCTGATTTAAGTACTGATATCCAAAATTTGCATATTCCAAGGTCATGTACATGTGACGCAATAATTTCCTGAGATAAAAGCGAATCTGTCTTTCCGTTTCCAACTGATTGCAAAGATACCTCGCAATGTGCAGTTTTCCAAAAAGAAAATTTTGCAAATCTATCGTTTAAATGCTCGTGGATGGAAAGTTGTAGACATTGCAAAAGAATTGGACGCAGCAGGGTTGGTATTTGCCGAATTCTGTCAATGATGTCTGAATGGTTGAGTGTTCTTTTCAGTGATGAAAAGAAATTTAATTTAGATAGCCCCGATGGTTGGGAATATTACTGGCATGATATTCGCAAGGAACCACGAACTTTTTCAGCAGACAACAAGGAGGGGGTTCACTCATGGAGTGGGGAGCATTTTCTTATAATGGAACAACCGATACTGCTTTTCTGAAAGGTCGTCAATGTTCGGAAGATTACCAGAAATTCCTTTGTACAGTTACTTCCATTTGGACAGTTGCTAGGTGGAGAAAAATTGATATACCAGCAAGACAATTGCTCCATTCACGTGTCCAACTCTACAATGCAGTGGTTTAGACAAAACCAAGTAACTGTAACCCTCTTATACCTGGACCTGACAGACCTCGCAGACCTGATAAGCCATAGTGTAAACGCAGCATTATGGACAGGCCAGTCAGAAGTCCTGACCTGAACGCAATAGAGAACCTCTGGGGAATATTAGCTAGAGACGTATTGCTAATGGCCGTCATTTTGCAATGGTTCAAAAACTATAGCTGCAAATTGAACGAAGTTGGTTTTCTTTAAAGTCACAATTTCTTCAAACTCTTGTTTTGAGTATGTCTGATCGAGTTTTTTAAGTGATCAGAAAGAACGGCTTGCAAATTTGAACATTAAAGGAAAAAATAAGTTGTCTATAAACTTTTGGGACAGTAAAATTTAAGTTCTAATTTTTTTTCGCAAAGTCTGTGATTGTGTAATATTACTTTTGTATAGTATTATAATTGCCTTGATATTATTTATAATTATAAATTGTTTTGAAATTGTTACTCCTCTTTTTCAATTGTAAAATGAAAAAACCCCGTTGTCTATAAACTTTTTGGACGCACTGTACGTAGTGTACATGCAAATCTATAAATCTTATACAGAACTGCACAAAGTAATTTGAGTACCTTTTTGACCATGGAAGGTAATTGCTGAAAGTGGGTTTTTTAATGTGGTATGTGTTTTCTAAATTGTTTATTTAAGATAGCATATTTCACCTTTTAAATCGGCGAAATTCCGTTACAGTATTCTGGAAGGGCTGGAAAGTGATTCATAATCTGTGCTTGATGCGGGATTTTTCTTTATTGTTTTCTTGTGGTAAAAATAGCAAAAGACTGTTTACTTTTTAAAAATGGCTGTAAGTGTATAAGGAATCATTAACAATTATTACTTTCTTCTATCTTTACAAAGAAGAAAGTATTGTATTCATGAAAAAATTCAACTTCCGGTTTTCGACGGATTTAAACGTTTTAGAAGGTCCTGAACACGATTTGACTATTTTTAGAACCTGTCTGTCTCTGTCGGTATGTGACAAAAAAAATTGTGGGCGCTCTAACTCGAGAACTAATGCACGGAATTTAGTAAAACTTTAAATTCAGTTAGACCTTGATACAAATTGATGTTGATTAGTTTTTGGTGTATATTGCCCAACAGGTGTCGCGGCTAGGCTGTATTTTTCACGATTTCCGCAATACTTCTATCGCAAGAACTAATCACGGATTTTCATCAAACTTCAGATTCGGTTAGAAGTAGACATAAGTTGTTGCTGATTAGGTTTTCATGTATACAAAGCTTACACTTTTGTTCAGAAAAGCTAAAAAATACAACACTAAATAAAACACTAAAAAATACGAACAAATTCTGTTAATGTATTTTCTGTGTCTTTTACATCCCTCGAATCATTCGAGGATTTCGTATTTAAATTTAGATTAATATATATTATAAGTTACATGGAATCTACTTTATTCCTCACAATTTGTTTTTCATGTGCGTGAAAATTTTGAAATACTACGTAAGTCACTGATATTTTTAGAGAATTTAAACTGTAAAACGTAGCAGAAACATTTAAAAAAAATCATTGTAACTCCATAGTTACTCACGATTCCGGAATCCTTTCTATTTTCTATGGCAATCATTTAGAGAAGGACTAATCAGAAATCTGAGAAAACAATAGGTTTTCATGGTTAACGGAAATGCTTCTGAAATAAAAAGTTACTTGTCTAATATCCCTTTGACCACTTTCTATAAAAATAAATGAATAAATAAACAAACTGTCGCCAAACAGTGTGATTTAACGCCAATAACACAAAAGCGTGACGTAAGGTTTGATTTCAAATGCAGCGTTAGCACGCGATGTCTGTATTTCATTTTAATTTATTTTGTGGATAAACCAGTTTAGTTTTTCTAACGAAGGATATAAGTTAACTGCTGTTTCTCTGTTTTTCTCGCATTTTGAAAAAGAAGTGATAAAGATCTGAGATCTTTCTTCTACAGAACTTGATGCGATAAACTAATTTCAAGATTATGGGATTCTGCCATAAAAAAGGTGTGCATTGATAGGCATGACATGAGATTTTATTTGCAAACAGATAAACAATGGCGATGTAATATTAAAACTGTGATAAAGGATAACTACATATATTAAAATAGGTAGTATTTCTTACGAAATACTACCTAAAAGGAACGTGGTTCGACGACTCGAAAATTTTTTGGCTCATAATTTCAAGGCTTTATCTAATTTTTATGTACATTATATAGGTTATATCTGTTTTTTTTTATGATTGTTGTACATGTTATATCTATTTACATTTTCTGACTAAATAAAGAGCATTCTGTTCCTACCAAGCTTCCGTTATTATTGGTGTTTATTACGTCCGTTTAGAAAACTTAACTATAACAATAGTATACAAAACTATAAACAAGGAATTTTGTTGCGAACGGCTTTATTCCGCTTTTTAGGATGGGAGTCCACACACCTAGTATTTTTTCATTTTTCGGCGGGATATCTTCCCCCACAATCTTTCGTAGTCGGGATACACGGTTGAGGCGAGGCATTCGACAACAATTATTGACCGAAAATCGTGAATGTGTAACAAATAGGACGTCAAGTGAACGAGATGTCGTGCTTATAGATTTTTGGTGTTCATTCCACTGCTTTGGCGGCACTTTTAGGTAGATTTCGTAAGAAATACTACCTATTACATTCTCCTCTATGTTGGAATTTCTGAAAATTTTTTGCAGATCTACGCCGATCATGACTTCCAGAACCCAAAACCACGCCCAGTTTAAAACTTTATCTATATATCTATCTATCTATGTCACTTTTTGATGGACACGATAACTTCAATAATTCTGCGCAAATCTCTTCCAAACTGACACATAAAATCAAAGGGCATAAAATCTCGGTCAAGTTCGTTAATGGGCAAAATCGAACCAGGGGGGGGGGGGAGGGTTATGAAAACAGAAAAAAACCATAACTTCTTAATTATGATGCGTATCGAATCCGTTTAAAGTTATTACTACTTCTAAGAAAAGGGCCGAAAATTTATGTATGACAGATTTTTTATATCATTAAAAATGGCTCCGAGGGGAAGGGGGCAAAAAGAGGGGTTTCAGAAGAAAAAAATTCATAACTTCGTCAATTCACAAGATACCAAATCTGCTTAAATTTATTATAAATCCTTTTAATATTATCTAAAACTTTTATATTGACAAGTTTGTTATAGGAACAACTCTTATAGCAAAAAAAAAAAAAAAAAAAAAAAAAAATCCCTGCCGGTTTTGCCTACAAAGTAGATTTCGAAGTGGGCGGTCCCAACTGCCGCATAATGGCAAAAAGGTCATTTCAGGTCATTTCTTCTGCAATTCTCAACAGGCGCCCCAAGGTCTACGTCTTCGAAATCTACCTGTGCCTGTCGGCCAAGCTGCCAGGGATTTTTTTTATATAGAAAGTGATCGACGAGAAAATAGACCAATAAAAAAGTCATTTTGCTGTTCGTAAATTTCGGAAAAGATGTTTTGGTTAATTTCGGAGACCTATTGGTTTTAGAACCTTCCTGATTAGTTCTCCTTCTAAAAATATCTGGTGATAAAGGAAATGCTTTCAGAACTGTGGGTAACTTAGGAGGTTACACTAAATTTTCTTAAACATATCTTCTATATCAGAAACGTTTCTGTATTCTTTTATAGTGTGTAAAATTAACCGTGTAGTAGAGTATGATATAACAATTATCCAGTTCATTAGAATTTCAGAAGTTAATTAAAAAAAATCAATACCTGGAATTGCTTTTAAATTCATATTCATTTTTCATTAAGGGATAACACCACTTTGACGTCTTGGAATTCAAGGCTTTTTCGGGACTGTTTCATTAAGAAATGCGAAGAGTTTATAAAAATCCGTGTTTTTTATGTTTTGTGTTTTTTATGTGTTTTGTTGTTCCGCGAAGATTTTTTCCCGAAACCCCATAGGGGACTGTCAACAAATTGAAAAAGAACGAACATCTTTTGGATTACCCTGTAAAAACTAATGTATCAAAAGCGTTCATATTCGAGATTATTAATAAGTGGGTTATTGTAATATACTGTGTTCATTTTTATGAGGATAGCATATATACTCGAAGAGAAATTAAGGTTTTTATAAAAACAGTCCCAAATTTCACCAAGTTTTTTGCTTATAATTTGCAGAGTTCTTAATATAAAAAAAAGTTATTTTGAGAAAATATGTCAAACAACATTGTACATAACATTCTGCAATCGGAATTAAAAATAAATAAAAATTGGATAAAAAATGAGCAGGTTTACTAAAAAATGTTTCACTGCGTGTGCGCGAATGCAATCAAAATATAATATGCAATCTATTAGCTAAGTATATAGAGCAACTTTTGTGAAAGTCTCAAAATCATAGCTTGAAAATTCTGAAAATTATCGTTGATAGAATAAGCTCGAAATCCGTCGTTCCGAAAAAGAAGCAAAAAGATGAGGGATTGTATCAAATATCTGTTAATTAGTGCCAAGATAGCGTACACAATATTACAGGTACTACTATATTTGGATACAACTCCTCATCGTTTTGCTTCCTTTTGGGTTTGTTTTTATAAAAACCATAATTTCTCTTCGAGCATAGATGCTAGCCTCATAAAAATCAACACAGTATATTACAATAAGCCACTTATTAATAATCTCGAGTTGGAACGCTTTTGCTACATTAGTTTTTACAGGGTAATCCAAAAGATATTCGTTCTTTTTCAATTTGTTGACAGTCCCCTATGGGGTTTCCGGAAAAAATCTTAGCGGAAATATATAACATATACTATACTGTTTACACACCTGCAGTTTCATTGTTAATTCCTCGTGTATTTTTCTAGATAGTTTACAAAACGTCTAAAATCGCAAGTGACCGGTCACCTTTGGCAATATAGGGTATTAAAAATGGCTGCTTGACAGCAGATGGGTGTCAACGCTTCGAAAAAAAAAGGGCCAAGCGATGGACACAATAGATCATCGTAGACGTAACCTACTAGAACAATTAGACAAAAAATAGCTTTTTCAGTCCAAAATCTAGTAAAATACCTAGCCTTTTAAAAAATATGCATTTTTTAGTGAAATGACATAGATTTAGAGCAAAATGCAAATTTTAAACCAAAAATGTCGTTACTTAAATTTACCCAGAAAAGCCATACATCAATATTTCGAAAAAAATCCTAAGTATTCCACTAGAAAAACGCATGACAATTACTTTCCCAAAAGATCAAGTTGATTGATTGCAAATTGGTGGATGTAGAGTTTCCGCCGATTTTGAAAATTTTCTGGGCAATTTTGTTTTGAAAAAAAAAAACGCTTTTAAAGTTTTAGCCTACTGTTTACTCGCTGCTTACTTGCTCTAAAATTGCCCTTTCATTTTCGATATCGATTTCTAACTAATAAAATTTTATTTTCGTGGGTATAAAGAGTACTTTAAAGGAAAAATCAAGACAAAAATGGAAATTTTGAACCATTTAAAGAGGTGTTACCCCTTAAAAGAAACAAACATTTCCTTTTTAAAAACAATGGAGTAACATCAAGACAGGAAAATTGAATTCTTCGTGGAGATATGAGGACCTTGCAAAACATTTAAGTAACATCTCTTAATTTCTCTCAAGACATGGATTGACCTAGACAGTGAGAGTTTTATATGATTTCAATAGTAATTTAAACCCACATGTACTTTCATTTGTCCTCCTACGTTTGATGAGAGATAAAAATAAGCGAAGGCGTTTAAAACTTCCCTTTTCATCAAGATTTAAAAGCTGTTGCATGCTGAGAACAATAGTGGTATTCTTTGTAATAAAGCGCAGTGTTCGAGACAGAGCCTGAGCTCGTTGTAACGAAACTCAAATATGCGAACTAAAATGACTCGTTTTAATGCATCATATTGTATAAGAAGGTATTTAGTTCCTGTTATCCGGACATTATTAACCATGGAGAAAGTTTAAATGTACAGTCGTGGAAGAAAAAACTGAACACCCCCTACTAACTCTGCAACAAATTATTGTAGAAGAAAGTTACTGGTACCAAACGATTGGAAATAAAGTCCACTTTTAAATGATGTATATAAAATTTGCTTAGGGGACCATCTACATATCAAAACAAACCCAAACTTTGTTTTTTCAATGGCAACACCCAATTTTGACACGATATTTTAAATCTTCGGTTCACACTATGTCTAGATACTAAATTTCAAGTCATTTGGATGATAAGTTTTTGAATTATAAACATTCAAATTTTCGAGCTTCTAATGTTAAATTACATTTTCATATTTTTATTAATATCTCCTGAAATTATAATCCTAATGTGTTAATTCTTTTTTGGTTATAATACTAAAAAGCCGAAGCATAAATATGTCAAATTTGTAATTTTTATAATTTTATAATATGAATTATGAATTATGAAATTAATATTCGAAAAAAATATGAATTGCAACCTACAATTTTTTTGATGGATTTATATTTATTATATCCCGCTTTATGCGTGTTCAAAATTTCAAATTTTTCTTCCAAGTAGTTTTCAAATTATGCTTAAAAAACGGCAAGATGCTGCTTTAAGGGGCCGTCTATGATGTGAATTAAAGCATAATTTGAACAGGGATGAGAGCGCTCCGACTCGAATGCCCGATTGTCACCATTAAATTTTAATAGTATTTGTCACCTTATTTAAGGACATAATTTCTGAAATTCAATACGGTGGAGAATACTATTAAAATTTACTGGTAAAAATTGGACATTCGAGTCGGAGCGCTCTCATCCCTGTTTGAAAAAAATATTTTACACATAGGCTGGGATTACAGTGCATTGATAAACTTATAGCGTAAGTCTGTCTTACGATATAAACAACGCGTAAACCGTATTTCAGTGCTTCGCGATATTACGCTAATTTGAAAGCTAGCTTAAACTAAAGCGTAAGTGAATGCGCGCACGAGCACAACAAACCTGACAACGACCTGTGATTGGAGTAAGATGTAAGATAGCGAGGCAACAGAATACCAGCCTTCATTAGAATATATATATATATATATATATATATATATATTACTTTTTCAATGTCTACTTTTAAATTTTTCATTAAAATTACGTAAAACGTATTTGCATGAGATGCATGTTTACATCATTTATGCAAATTAGTTTCGCTTTTATTTTTTAATTAATAAAGCTCATTTTTTAAAAATATGAACAGTTCTACCTTAGAAAAAAAATTAATCATTTTTGTTACCTTTAAATGAATTTATACCTTCTTATACAGTCTAATAAAGCTATTTTATTTTTTCTGCGGTATATATGTTTAAAGCGAAGTTTCTTATAAATGCGTCTGCGTAGTGTATTTGCTGAAATAAAATGGCCCCACAATTAACTGAAGCAACGAAAGGCCAAATGATTGGTATGTGGCATGCTGGAAGAAGTTTTCGTGATATAGCTAGGCATTTTCAAGTGTCTTTTCAAACTGTTTCAACATGGATTAACAGGTGAGTTTTATATTGGCAGTTTATTGCAAAAAAAAAAAAAAAAAAAAAAAAAAAAAAAAAAAAAATTAAATTTACATGACTGATTTTTTTAAGGTTTCGAAATACAAATTCGATAGACCGTCTATGTGGTAGTGGTCGGCCAAGGATCTTAGCAGACAGCCAAGCTCGAGAAGTTGTTGCAATGGCTACAGTAGATCCATTTATATCTTCTAATCAAATTAGAGATGATTTGCAATTGCAAGTAAGCATATATAACTAAGAGGCGATAGATTGTATTATGAATATATATATATATATATAATTACGGCGTACTTTTTTTAAAATTAGGTATCTACTCGTACTATTCGCAACACGCTCAAAGAAGCAGGTCTCCGAAGTCGGGTGGCGGCTAAAAAACCAGTAATCACGGAAAACCAGCGACTTCAACGACTTCACTTTGCCCAAACATATGTTAACTGGGGAATAAATGAATGGATCTCTGTTTTATTTACAGACGAAAGCTGTATCTAGTCAGTCTCCAGTTCTTCGGTTCGAGTATACCGTCCATTGGGATTTAGGTTTCAGCCCATTGACTAGAAATATAAAACCAGTATATTTCTAGTCAATGAATATAAAACCAGTATATTTCTAGTCAATGTTTCAGCCACGCTATATAAAGAATATTAAACGCAGCGGAAGAGTTACAGTTTCGGTGTGGGGCTGCATTTCGGCGCAGGGCATCGGATCTCTGTCACGCATTCGGGGACATCTAGACGGAGTATCTTATTGTGATATACTAGAACATTCAATGATCCCTGATGTTTTAGAAAACCATCTCTACTTTCCAGATGGATATTTTCTCTTCCAACAGGTATATATTGTTATTTGTTAAATGGTATTATTAAACAATAAGGTTTTTAGAGCGTACTCTATTACTATTATATATTAATATTAATAATTAAAATATATTTAAAATTATTTATTTTATAGTTTTGAGCGTCTTAAGATTATAATTTTTACTGGTTTATTTTCCCAAAATATACCCCCCCCCCCCCACACACACATATTTCAATATTCAAATCCGAATTACCACTGCTTGTTCTAGAATGTTACTTGATTTTTCATTAAATGAATTAGGAAAATATTTTTTAAAGCAACTTTCTCTATATGCTATGCTACTCAATTAGAATAAATTTCAGTTTTAAAGAATAGCTAGTTATTTTTAACCGCAATAAATATTCATTTTTTGACAGGTGTGCAGATATAAATCCTTTAACTTGTCAGCTTTGACACAAATATCATATCGATAGCGCTAAAACACGCCTTTTCCTCCATCTTTACAGAACTGAACGAAAATTTTCAATAGAAATTCAGTAATGAAATTAATTTGCTTTTGTTTCATATTCAAAGATTTTAGCAGATGAATCGGTGTGAAAACAAAATGCATATAAATTATAAAAAAAATAATGAAAATAACCGTTAATGTTTTAAAAAACAGTTAAGACAAAAGCTATATATATATATATTTTATTCTATTGAATTAGAAATTTTAAAACAACGTATTTCCTTGTTTTGCGTATTTTCAGAACTTTTGCTATTGTCAGGTTGTAATCGTTTACTGAGTTATAATATTTTTTACTATAAATAATAATGAAAAAACATTTAAAATTTCTCCACCTTTCGATTTATAAAAAAAACTTTTCGCGAACTTTACGCTAAAATATTTGCAAATATATTTAGATAATGATTTCATTAAAAAATGTTGTTGCAAATATAAATTTTAATGTTATAGAAATCATTATTTATTAAGTATACTTCATGATTCATAATTTTGTTTGGAATTTACAGGATAATAGTCTTATCCACAGAAGTGCTAATGTTAAAACTTGGTGTGAAGAGAACCGCATAATAAATTTAGAATGGCCAAGCAATGCCGCCGACTTAAACCCAATGGAAAATGTTTGGACTCTGTGGAAGAATGAAGTTTGCCTGGAGGGAGTTAGAACGTCTGATGAGTTATGGAGATCTGCTTCTGATGCTTGGCAAACAATTAAAAGAGATCCTGATATTGTTAACAGCCTCATCGAATCAATGCCACGCAGATTGCAAGAGGTTATTGATAAAAATGGTTGTTATACTTCGTATTAGCAAATTTTGGTAGCAAGTTGCTTCCACTGGTGATTTTTGGTTTTATTATGTGGACCAGATTGTCCTTGTATATCATGTTTGTGTTTGGAAAGAACGAAAGAGAACATAGAAATTTAATAAAGTTTGCGAAAAATACCATATGATTATAAAACTTTGTATTTGCTTTAAATCTTTAATTTTGAAACACAGATTTAGAACATTTCAAATACATCAAATTATATAGTAGTCCATATCAATATTCAAGAAAATGTGAAGATCAGGCTAACACACAGAGCAAAGGTAATCTTGTGGTGTATACACGAAATTATTCATTTCAATGTATTCCACAAAATAGAAGGACACGTGAAAATGTTTTTTGTTCTTTATAATATAATAAATAATATAATATAATAAATAATATAATTCTTACATTTGATATCTACAAAACTTTGGTCAAAAAGGAATTTACATCATTTAAACCATTATTATATCTAAATATAATCACTGATATATTTATACTTATTAATTCAATTTACTCAAATCTTGTTAAAGTGTTTGCAATATTACACTAAATGGTTGTTAGATAAAATATTCCCACGAAAGTATTATATTGTTATTTAAAAATGCTAATTTAATCTTTTATTAACTTTTGTATAGCAGTCAAAAATTGTAATCTTTACAAATAACTATCGATGTTCAGTTTTTAACCCATTAATAATGAGTATAAATAATTTAACCTTTTCTTCTATAACTTTCTTATGTAGATAGATCTATTCGATTACGCATGCTAATTAAAAAAAAAATTACAAGTTATTTTTATGATTTTCTGATAGGTAAGTTTATTTGCCAATCGCTAGCAGTGTGCAAAACAATCTAAAATATTAAAAAATAAAAATGTGGAGTGGCAGGTTTTCTTGCCAAGCGGCATTAATGAGTTAATTGTAAATTTTCAAATGAACTAGCAGAATAGGTTTAATCATAGGATTATTAACCCTATTTCAAAGAGAATAACGAATGTAAAGTTAAAACATAGATATAAATGCTTAAGTGATACAAGCAGAACACAAAAAGGCTCATAAAAACCTTTTAATATAATGATCGACATGTTTCGAATGCGCAAACAAGTTATTATATTAGTAAACAAGCATTATCAAGATTTAACAACGATAAACAAACTATTTTGGCAAATTTTGTAAAATAAACTTGTGCATCAATCTCGTTTTAATTACCTAAAATTTTGCACGAGGTATATTTCAATTTTAAAAAAGCAATACGGAAATATTAATTTTCACGTTTACAAGTTGACTATTTTCAGTACCTGTTCTCATTAAGTATATGATCTCGTGGTTTATGTTTTTCAAGTTTATTTTAAATAAATTGTGAGAATAGCTTGTTTATCGGATTTAGATCTTTTTAATGGCGCCGTTTGTGCGTTCGCAACACGTCGATCAGATTAAAATGTTTTTATAAGCCGTTTTGTGTTCTGTTTGTACCACTTAAGCATTTATATCTATATCTTAATGATAATTAGTGATTTGATATTATGATGATGGAATGTACAGTTATTCAGATGTCTTTTCAACATAGATTTAATTTTAGTTCTTCAAATAAACCGGAATATAAATCATACGAACATATCTCAAAACAAGACACGCCCCCCCCCCTCCCCCCTCAAGAAAAGCAATATCGAAAAAAAAGTTTTTCAAATATGCCATTAGCATTCGACTTGGGATTTATTTTCAGATTAAACAGTAATTTGTCTGCGTTTTTCCTACTTTGTTTCCTTACGCTGCTTCACACTATTTTTCATTTTAAATTTTGTACTTGAAAATGTTATTCACATTTCTGCCAATAAATAATAATAAAAAAAGCGAATTAAATACATTCAAAATCTGAGAAAAAGCTTTGTAAAAACACCTGTAAAATTCCAATCACATTCACATATTCGAAAACTATTTTAATTACAGATAATCTTATATTTTTTAAAATCGGATAATTCAACACTCGTAAACATTATTTTACTGCATATAACAATAACCGAAACTTATTAAGTGAGTAAAATGGTCATATTGGTAAAAAATAATACATTAAAAGGAGTGCCTCAATCATTCTGCAGCATTTCAACAATCGAGTACCGAACTTCAATTTGGATACAGCCCATAAAATATGCTGATTTTAAAATAATTAATTTCTCTAAAAATAATCGTAGGAATTTCATGAAATTTTGTATCTAGGCATAGTTTGAACTGCAGATTTAAAATATCTTGTCAAATGTGGGTCTTGCTATTGAAAAAAAAAGTTTGGGTTTGTTTTGCTATGTAGATGGGCCCCCTAAGAAAATTTTATATACATCATTTAAAAGTAGACTTTATTTCCAATCGTTTGGCACCCGTAACTTTCTTCTACAATAATTTGTTGCAGAGTTAGTAGGGGGTGTTCAGTTTTTTTTTCCACGACTGTACCTAAGTTTTTGAATAACGCAAAGTAGTTCTGGACTGGAGTTGTATTTAAAAAACTATCCGCATTGCAATCTGTTCTGAAACGATTAAAATTTATTTAATATTTGAAGTTCCAATAATCATAATTCCTAAACTACTTGACTGAATGACTTCCCGTTCGGTATCCTAAGGTAAAATTTAACGAAAATGCCAATGATGTCAAAGTTAGGTGTTAGTATTGAAAATTTGAAAGTTTGGCACAATTTCAGCATAAAGCTTAATTTTTTTTCCCTGTAAATTGAAATAACATATAATTTCTTATCGAACGGCTATTTTGATTGTTTTCTAGTACAATTTTGTGATTAAAATGAATGAGGTTGTTCTTTTTTCTCTTGACCGACTGCACCTTAAAGCTCCCAGATTTACTTTTATTTATGAAATTGATCATCATATGAAATTAAATAGCACTCAACTTAAGACGTATGTAGTTATTTGCGGAGTAAAAGAGTGTATTCGGAAAAGAAAAGTCTTGTGAGTATGATTAAAGAATGTCCCTCTTATTGGAATAACCTACGTAAGTACGAATCTATTAGCTGAAGTGGAATTGCGCATATTAAGTGTACCTGTTATATATATTTAAAATTATCTTTTTAATAAACCCCTCTGATGAATAAATACATTCTTTTTTACGTTCTTCATTATAATTAAAAAATACATAAATTCAGTATTTAAATGTAAAATGTCGAGTTTCTTTAAAATTTAAGAGTAGAAGTCTAAAGCTCTAATTTTTCTTTCTTTTACAGTAATCCATCATAACTAATAGCAATATAAGGTTTTATCAAAGCTATATTTAATTGAAGAATAAATACCCAGGTAAATACCCATTTTGGGTATTTACCCTTAAACGTAAATACCCGCGTATTTTACATCACTGTTTGGGACACAGGTGGACAGTTAGTAGGTTTGATCGCCGAAAGAGTTGCCACATTTGCAGGGGTCTTCGAAAAGCTTTGGACAGTCTGTGGCCGTGTGCTGTACAGTCATAGACCTTACAATAAACAGTAGATTATTTCTCTGAGTGTACAGTACACTTCACGAACTTTAGTCGAAGGTGACACACCGC
Organism: Maratus michaelseni; assembly: GCA_963931845.1. Lineage (NCBI taxonomy): Eukaryota > Metazoa > Arthropoda > Arachnida > Araneae > Salticidae > Maratus > Maratus michaelseni. The sequence goes on from OZ007599.1 coordinate 258,390,947, forward strand.
CTCCGAATGAAAGAACCCCTGACAGCGGTGACACTGTTGAGGTCCTTTGCGACCCCGATACTTTTCGAAGTGAACCTTCATTCCCAGGATCTCAATTACCAGAAATATATTTGACGGATCGGGCCAATCTGGGCAATTGCACAAGGAAAAGTGGCAATGGAACCTTGTTCCTAGTATTATCACGGAAAATTTGTTGTATGGAAATAATTCCAAGCTCATCAAGATCTAGTTAATCTTTGATTTGTTCTATTTTGTATTGTCCGGAAGATCACTGACTACAAGTTTTTGATTTTTTTTCCTTCTCTAAACGGAAACTTCTATAATACAACTGCTCCTGTTGAAAAAACGTTGTATGTCCCGATACTCAACTTCAGAGTCAACATTAATTTCAATACATTTACGTTTTAGTTCAGATGTAACAGACGGCGCCATTAGAAGGTTGGTCCAATACTCAATTGCTTCCAGGAAAAATGGGGGGATTCTTTCTTTTTTCGGTTTATCAGCGCTGGTCCCAGCAGCAGGTTTTGTACTGTTTCTAGACACAGTAGAGTTTTCCCTATTAGTTGGGAAAGATTTTTTAAAACTTTGGACAAGCGTGCAATTATCATCTTTGCTATCCATAGCACGTTTAGTAGAAATTTGCGCTTGATCAACCATCATATCGTCGCTACTAAGAATTTCCTCAGATGGAGGCCAAGGGGGATTTCATCTTCGGCTTGTCCCTGAAAATCGAAAGAGAGGAGTAGCTCACCTTAAGCACTGCCAAGACGCAAAGAAGAAGTGCTACCACTTTGAAGGCAGGAGCAAGATAAAAACAATTCTTCTGTCTTGCTCTTGTCTTCAAAGTGACGTCTCTTGTCTTCAAAGTTGCACGGCTTCTTTGGGCCTAAAGAAGAAATACAAAAAAATTTCGAAAGACATTTTGCACATGCCTTTGTCATAACTTGATGTTTTGATCGTATAAAAATGAAACTTTTTCTGTTTTCATCCTAGTTTGAAGATGATGTAAATTTGTCTCTTTTCAATGTCATTCTTCTGCAGTATTATTTCTAAGACACTAATATAATCCTACTATCACAACTCTTCCATGAAATGATAATGTTCTTGAAAACATGCATTCAAAAAATTGTTAGATTGTGTGTCCAAATTAGGAAGAAATTTGACTGGCACAAAAATCAAATTATTCCTTAAATGAGGGTTACTTTAATATATTTCATTAGCTGGTATTTTAAGTATGAAAACTAATTATAATTATTTGGGACATTGGAAGTATATCACACTAAGTAGGATATTCTTTTAACCAGCATAAGATTAAGCGGCTTCCAATGTAGTTTCATCATTGTAACAGACTGTTTCCTGCGGGTGATTACCATTCTAAAGTAGGTAATCCGACATAAACCTGCATAAACTATTCTAAAAGTACAATGATTCGGAAGCGACTGTTTTTCTAACCATTTGTTGAGAACGTTTATTTACGTCTTATTAAAGAAATTTCACTGTGTAATATAGGTAGGTAGTTGAAGAAATTGGCTATGGAATCTTGGAATCTTGAATGGTAATTGATATTACCATTCAAGATTACTATTAGGTTGAAATGCTGAAAAAAATGTAGGTAAGAAACTATTTTCTTTAATAAACAAATTATAAATTGCAATCACCAGTCATGCATCTTTATGTTTATTAAGTCCTTTTTCTTTAAAGTTTCGAGAAAGAATTATTCGAAAGTTTTTACAAGGAGCTTTCATATTAAATCTAAAGTTTTAAATACAGAGATTCGTGACGTTTGGTTGTTGTTTGTTTGCATATCAATTTTTAAGAATAAAATACAGTCTCTCATACTATTATCAATCGTTAGTGAAGATGGCATATTTTGTCATTATACATAATGTAGGTTTTTAAATTCCCCTCTAGCATTATTGAGTGTTTACGATATTGACATCGGTTAAGAGGCTACTTCACTCACACGAAAACACCCGGTCGCTATTGTTAATCCTATGGGAGAATTGTTTTTAACTATTTACTTCGCATTGCAATATTTTTAAATGACCTTTTTTTTCGTTGTGTAGATGGAGTTGTCTGTTTGTTGCCGTCGTTGTTTGCTTTTTCGATTTAATTTAATTTTTTTTCTTTTTTCAAATTAGGATGCTTTCATTTTCGGAAATGTTTTCGAAAGTGAAAGTATCCTCATAAAATAAAACCTGCAAACAAAATCGAAAGGGTAAAAAACGGCCTTTGTAGAGATCGACCTCAGCTATCTAATGCAAATAAAATTAAATATTGAAATGCAAACGAGATATTAAAAAAAAATTCTCTCATAGGATTAATATTAGCGACCGGGTGTTCACGTGAGTGAAGTAGCCCCCGCCCCTTAAGAAGGACTGAAAAAGTTTTCGGTCTAAAAGGAAAGTGAGTTTTATTTTTATGGTGTCATTACAGCAGGATCGGTTCGTGAGTATATGGCGGCCTAGGCAGATTCTTTCCTTGGGGCTCCTTTATACCCTTTTTATATGAAAAATAATTTTTAAAAAAAGAATGTTTTGTTGGAGTCTTGGAGAGACGGTCCTAATATAACGGCACCCATAGGTTGTGCCTAAGTCCAGGACCGGCTTCGCATTACAGTTTCACCAGAGTTTTCTGGTTCTTTTTCTGAGTTACTTACATTAGACAAATAACAAATTCGTAAATTTAGAAAAACGTGCGCATTTGCACCGAAAGTACTGAAAATGTTGGAAAAGGTAAACGAAAGTCTAGTTAGTTTCAATATATATATATATATATATATATATATATATATATATATATATATATATATATATATATATATTAAGTTAAAGCATCACCACTGCAGAAGTTTCGCTGTTTAAAAGAACATTTTCTCTCTCTCACTTTTTTTTTTCCAAAACAAAATAAAAGTAGATGGATATCATTAAATATCATTTTTTAACCTTGTGTACATCGTAGTAAGTAATTATAATATTTCTTAAAATGGATTAAACTGAATTTGTACTTCATTTAAGAAAATGTATTTACATAACACTGATATCGTCATTTCGGTTTTCCCATATATAATAGATTGCAGGGGTAAAAGTGCAGTTTAAAATTTTCATTTTGAGGTTTTTTTAATGAAATTGATATGTGTTACTAAAGTGTAGTACAACATACTTTCTATGGAATATGATGTGCTTAGTATGTATTGTTCATTTCCAGGGACAAGCAAAATATATCGATTATAGTACTTTCTATGAACGATAATTGCTGGAAATGAGTTTTAAGCTATGTGCTATGCGTTTTTAAGCTTAATTAAATGTTAGCATATTACATAGTGTGCATAAATTCTGTAGATTATATTTAGGGCTGCGCAAAAGAATTTGTAAGCATTACCGTCTCTGGGTGCGAATTGCTTAAAGCATATACTTTGAACTGTGTTATGCATTTTCTAACTGAAGTATATTTTAGTATACTAAGCGATGATTTTAGAATATAAATAAATTCATAAACAGGGCTGTGCAAAAGAAATTAGACACACTGCCATTTATGGATGATGATTGTCGGAAGTGCATTTTTTGTTATGTTATGCGTTTTATAGCTGAATTAAATTTTAGCATAGAGTATGACGTATACAAAATTCTATGTATGTTATACAGGGCTGAACAAAATAATTCAAATACGTTACACTGACAGTCTATGGCTGGGAATTGCTGGAAGTGTATTTTCAACTGTATGCATTTGGTAGCTGAATTAAAATCTAGCATACTGTGTTGTGTGGCGTGTATAAAAATCTATAGATCATATACAAGACTGTAGAAATAGATTCCATACCTTACTGATTATGGGCGGTAATTACAGAAATTGGTTTTTTAACTATGTTATACGTTTACATCTTACACTGTGTTAAAAAAGGATTGCGTTAAAATATTCTGGAATTGTCAAAAAGTGTTTCATAATCTATGCATCGCACGTGATTTTTCTTTCTTGTTTTTATTGATACGTATATACACTCAACTTTGATTTCATGTACTGTTATAGAAAAATACACTTTTTAACATTTTCCCCCATTTTGTGGCTGTTAGGATTTAGAATGGAAAGAATCAATGGAAAGACGTAACATATGAATGTAACTTCATGGATTTCAATCTCGAAGTTTTGAAAAGCGAAGAGAGATATTTATTCCAAATCCTTTCCGATGTTTGTCTAGAAAGAAGTTAGACAAAAAGGAAGTACAAAAAGAAAATCGTACAAAAAGTACAAAAATAGTGCAAAAGAAAATCAAGGCAATTGAGAATGGTCCTAATTGTTTTTAATAATGATAGTGCTTCTTCAGAATAAAATGGCATTAAATTAGTACCATAAGCACAGTTTCTTTTTGTTCACAAGAGTGCGTTTCTGCTGTTGAGGAGCAATAGGGATGCAATTAGAATTATAAAATGCAGTATGGGTGCAGTACCCTTTTGGAAAACTTTGTAATAAGTTCTGCAGAAATGTATCATCTTAAACATTCCCCGCATTTTTTTTTTTATGAGTAAGCTTATAATTAAATCTTGATGAGTCTACAACTAAATCTTGTTGCAAAAGTGACATATGTTACAGTACCCTGCTGTGAATGGTATTAAAATGCAGTTATTAAGCGCCAATTTACAGAAAAGTTCTCTGAAAGGAAACGATCATGGGTGTAACTTTTAACCCGTTGAAGGGCGGTGATTCATTTTTGGACCACTTAATTTATTGGCACCAGAATTTTGGAATGAAAATTTTCCTTTTATTAAGTACGGGAAGAAAAGCTTTCGCTTATTTTCAAATACATTTGTTTGTAAATTCTGTTGTCACACAGTCACTTCAACATTTTACGAATAGAAGCACTTTGCCCGTGAAAGGCTTAAGCACCCTATGATGAGGGCCACAGCAAAAGAAATTTTTTGCATAAACATGGAAATCCTTATAATGATAAAGATGCTCCCTTATGACTGTTTAAAAAGCTTTACTCGTAATACGTATATTAACACAAGTCGATTATGTTGCAAAAATTCTTGATAAAAACACAGCAAATAGATACTTTGTTATCCTAATTCGTAATAACATTTTTGAGTATTTATAAAAAAAAAAAGACTTGATAAACTTATAGATTTAAGTATCACTATTTTTATTGTGTACATTTAAGGAATGTCGAAAGTACGATCGTTTATGAATTATTTATTAACCTGATGACTTAGATATTATGTATGATGATACTGGTTGAAATAATGACATAATGGATTGTTATTATTTTTTTTTTTTTCAAGAGGGAAATTGACAATGAGACTAATATGAGAAGATCCCTGGTTCCTCAGGTGACCGAAGCTTCATCCGGCCGTTCAACCTGTGGCTCAAAACTCCCTCCAGACACGGAACCAGTTTTGTTAAGATTTAGCCGCTGTAGGAAGTCAACCGTAGTTTTATCTTCGTAGCACAGTAGATGAGTTGATGTTACCGTCGAGTGCAGAAGGGAGTCAGCTGGTGGGGTTAAATCGGAAGCCAGTGTGCGCGCCGTGATGTGTTCTGCGGTCCATTCAGAATTATTAGAAAGTGGACAGTAATAATTCTGTAAAGGCAACAAAATGAAGATCACTGTGAACAGGTCTTTGTTAATTGGAATTGCTATACTACACAGTCATATTTGGATAGTTCTTGCAGAAGAGATATTTAAAGGTAAAAGGCTTCTTAAAACAATACTAATATTTTTTAATCATTCATAATGTTATCAGATATTCATTATACATTTAAATTTTAATTGAAATAACAGCGAAAAATGTATTTTTCCAAGTAGATGAAATAAAAGAGATAATTAAATTAATCTTAGTACTTCAAAAGTTACATTATTAATATTAGCAATAATGATTTGTTTTGGTTTTGTTAGTGACATTTTCCATATAAGTGAAAAATTTTCATGACTTCGAGATGTCCATTAATCTGTCTGCTTGTTTCTATGTATTTATACCACCCTAGTTCCATTCATGATAATTTTTGAAAGTGCTCGAATTAAGATGAAATTTGAATATGTTGCTCATGTGGACTGTAGCATCTAATTTGATAAAAATTACCAATATAATTACAGTAGTGTTTGGCACCACATTTGAGTTTGAAATATAATATCATCTACGGACGGTTATTGATTGAATTGCACATTATATAAAAAACCCTGTTGTACACGACACGTGCGACTTACACATTATGTCTATTAATTTCAAAATCAAGTTAAAAAAAAAAAAAAAAAAAAAAAAAAAACATATATCCAATGTCATTACTCTTCAACATTGTATCAAATTCAAATTATGAGTGCAATTCTCTATTGAGAATTGCATTCTATTAAGCCGATTTTTGAAATCTTAGTTTCATCTGGTCTTCAGTGGCTATGCATATGACAAATACTGAAGTCACAACTTTCAGTTGTTTAGGTATTAACAAACTTAATGGCACCGGTGAAGATATATTTACCATATAGATGAGTGCAAATTCTATCTATAAAATTGTTCTTATGCCAGAAAATTGTCAAAAAATGTTGACCATATTATGACCAAAATCAATAAATCTGTATTATTTTGATCTTATTTTTTATTTATTTTAAGTTAATATACTTACACAAATTTGACCAAGAATTACATTTTATTATTATTATTATTATTATTATTATTATTATTATTATTGGTCTTATTTTTTTAAATTCATGTCTACAAAAGACACTTCTCATATTTAAGTAAGTTATTTTTGGAATTGAAGATTTTGAGGTATATGTGTTGTATGTTATGTTATTTCAAACTCAGATATTTAAATATATTATTACGGTAAATTTTAAAAGTTTTCTACTGAAAATAATTGCAGTAATGCAACATTTCACCCCTTAAATTGCATTAAAGGGCTGGAACACATAATTGCTTATAGTTAGTTAAAGATTGAATTCAATAGAATTGATCAGATAATTGATTAGAATTGATTCAATTCAATAGATTGAATTAGTGATAGTATGATTTTTTAAACTAAAGAAAATTGTTATATTTATGTGGTGACTTTGAACTGAAACTTTACTAAAGAATATTAACACTCAAACTTAAATAATGCAGTTTATAGCTACTTTGAATATCTGAAACAATCATCGGCGAAGCATAATTTCATTAAAATTTACTTTTTTCTGTGATTATACACGCGTTTATTTCATCGGAATCTAAATTTATTGCGGGCCTAAACAGTTAAATCGAAATAAATTAAGCAGGATAGTTTCATGTAATATACACATAATTATTAATTATAGAAGCCTTTCTAAACACGCAATTTTATTTATTTTTATTATTATTATTTTTTAACATCAGCATCTTTTTATTAATAACAACCTCATTTACACAAAAATCAAATCGTATATATTTAAAATTTTAAATGTTATATGATCTTAAAGAAGTACATTTTAGTATTGAATATACAATTTCTCCTCATAAATAATGCCCAACGTTGACCATATTTGAGCATCTTTAAAGAAAATATTCTTCTCCATATGATATTATTATTACTATTATTAATAGCAAATTGATTAATATCAAGTATGTGTCCAACTAACTTTTTGTTATATATATACATAAAATACTCTTGAAATCAAAATACATCAAACAATTTCTATCATCAAAATCTGACCAAATCGCCAATATAAAGATGGAAAATTAGTGTATATCGAATACTTTTAAAAAGTTAATAAACAATTAACAAATTAAAGTCCCTTGCAGAAAATTCACCAATATAGTTATCTAAAAAATACTATCATGGTTACTATAATTAACCTAAGCAGAAAATAAGTCAACATCTAAATAAATAATGGTACAGAATCCACTAAATAATCATCTTGAAAGTAGATGTTATAAATATACATTTTGAAAATATAAAAGATGAGAAAATGATACAATACAATGTAAACAAATATGTTTCAAAAAAGCTTTCTTTTAAAAATGGTCAAAAATGGTTAAATTTAGTTATTATTTCCATTGTCATTTAAAATAACGTAAAGTTATGTAATTTGTTATATCCCCTTCTCAGTGGTATAGGTTATGAAGCTTTAAAAGTGTAACTCTTAATTTTTTTAAAAGTTAATATTTCAAAAATATGTGAAGCTATTTTTTTAAAAAGTCGTCATGCATTCGTGATATTTTTACTCTGATTAACCTGTTACCTTCTGATTGTGAGAAAACGCACCATTTTCTTAAGTAATTTTTTTTCTTGTAAATATTAAATGTTAGGATCAACAAAAATATTTTTGTGGAAAACTATGACGTTTGATTTAACTAATTATTATTATTATTATTTTGGTTTTCACTCGCAATCGCAATTATATATTTTTTTAAAAAGAAGTGAAATTATAAGTTTTGATTCTTTTAAAAAAGTTCAACGTATTTAGTACATGCTAATGCTAAGTGTTAAAACATAGTCAAGTGTTGAATAATTAAAATTATTTAATACTTATACAATTTCCGTGAATTTGTATTAATCTTAGAAATAATTTTTGAAAGCCATACTTTTGTTCTGATGTTTCATCAATAAATCAATCAATCTCTCTTTCTCTTTCTCTCTCTCTGTCTGTCGGTCTCTCTCTCTCTCTCCCTCTCTCTCTGCCATATAATTGCATAATTATTTTACAATGATTAAATAATCCAGAATTTTACGAATAAATTTTAAGTATTTTTATTTAGACATAAGCTCAAATTGCACGTTTTTTTTTTTGTTTTGTTTTTATGCCGGAAAAGAACTTTTACCTCTTGAAATAGAAAAAATTGCGAATTTATTTATCATTTCTTCGGAGATAATCGACGCAGATTACGAAAACGTCGATTTTTAAAATAACTTAAGCAACATTTTAAAATACTTTCTTACATTGAGATACATTTATTAACGCCACTGTAATAGTCATCAAAGAATTTGGGTTCTATGGAGTATCTTTTGTAAGGATCAGAATGTGAAATGACAGTTAAAAAATAATTCGTTTACTTATTTATTTATTAAAAAATTCCACTGTAGTCACTTATCATCTGGAATTTCAACTTCAATTTCGAGATTTCCTTTTCAAAAATTTATATGTGCATCTCATAAATTAAAATTAGGAGAGTTAGTTTCCGAGAAAATTCTATGAACCGAGTAAGAATTTCTTTCAGGAAAGGGGATTTTCCTTTTGGTTTTAATGTTTCAGGGGGAAAGTATTTCGTTTGCTAAAATGTTAAAATGAATGATTAACATCAGAATTTACAAACAAATTTATTTGAAAATAAGTAAAAGCTTTTCTTCACGTACTTTATAAAAGCAAAATTTGATATAAAAATTCCGATGCCGTTGTTGCATTTGGGAGTTAAAATTAAGTGGGATACATAATATCCCACCACCCTTCAAGGGGTTACAGACAGTTGTCAAAAATAAAATCTGACTGAAATCTCATGGTTTGATTGAAAATTTCCCAAAACATTGTTGTAAAAAACATACTTTAACACCATTTGCGTAAACTTTAATTCGATTTCAGTTGCTTTGTTTTCCCTGCATCACACGACGAGCTCTTAATGGTGATTAACAAAAGCAATATTCTGTCTTAAGTAACAATAAATAAAGAGTATGAAACATGAGACTTGTATACTTCCTTCTTATTATTTTTTTTATCTCTCTTTTCCATAACCTATTGATCCACTGACTAATCCTAGATTTTTAGTAGAAACACAAAAGGTTAAAATATTTTGAACTATAAATATCAGCATCTTGTTACTAAAAATTGAGCACTGATTAAAGTTTAGTATTTCGATCAAAATTCAGTAGCTACAAGTTATAGCAGCTGAAATTATGACTTGTATTTTGCCATGTGCTGCATGTATTTCTGGATGCTACTTCTTTATTAATATTTATTTCGTCTAAACACAAAGTCATCATTCAGCTATTATAACTTGTAGTTACTGAAAACCCCAAAAAGACTTTTATTTAAAAATTTAGTCAGAATGTATGTAAGAATACATTTCTATCAATTGTCCCTCAGCTGTGCACGACAAAAAAAAAATCTTTAAAACCAAAAATTTAATGTGTAAACAGAAAAAAATATTTTATTTTGAAAGTAAACCACAACGTTGAATTTTTTTTATATCTTTTTTAGTCAGTTTTTTATAACTTTTCTTTTTATAATCTCTTTATAACTTTATACTAACTATGTTTATAGCTGCGAAATGGCTTCGCTTCCTATTAATTTTCAGAAAATGCAGTGGAGCACTGTATGTACGTTTCTCATTTTTGCATTTTTTACACTCAGAAAAAGGAATTGATTAAAACTACAAAACATTTTTGTTGAGTACATTTTGGTTGTTTTAGCAAAATTGGAGTAAAATTGAACCATTTTACTTCAATTAACAAAACATTTTTGCGGACGATACAATTTTTTTTTTTGGAATTGCAAAAAAAAAAAAAGTGGTTTTCAACAAAAAAAATTTTTTTGTTGATTCAAACAAAATTTCCATTGACCTATATTTAAACAGAATTTTTGTTTAAATATGGGTCAATAAAAATTTTGTTTGAATCAACAATTTTTTTTTTTTTTTTTTTTTTGCAATTCCAAAAAAAAAAAAAAAAAAAAAAAAAATTGTATCGTCGCGCAAAAACGTTTTGTTAATTGAAGTAAAATGGTTCAATTTTACTCCAATTTTGCTAAAACAACAAAATGTACTCAAAAAATATGTTTTATAGTTTTAACCAGTTTCTTTTTCTGAGTGTAGTTTTATCCCTAATTCATTTTTATGCAGCCAAATGGAAAATTTTTTCGTTTGTAGCACAACTAATCACAGTAACAGAATTTTCTGTTTCAATCTAGAAAAAAAACAAAAATTATCTGCGACTGCGACCCAACAATGTTCTTCCAATTCTTTTTATAATCTCTTTATATCTTTATACTAAATATTTGTATGTTTCAAGATCACTGCGAAATGGCTCCGCTTCCTATTAATTTTCAGAAAATGCAGTGAAGCATTTTCTGGTAGTAAGCTGTACCAAGCTTAATATCATAAGAAATTATATTAACCCATAAAATAAACAAAATTGGCATTTACAAAGAAAACGTAATTCGAATATACAATAAATCTAGAGGCAAACTTTCTTAAAGGGGAAGGGTATTTTTTTTTTTTTTTTAAATTGTTATGCACAGCTGAGAAGCAATTGATACAATTTTATTCTTACATACATTTTAAAAATTAGCCACTCATTGATGATAAGCGAGTCTCACTTTAAGAATATTGCAAAAGCAAGGCTTTAGAAAATGTTATTGATAATTATTAATTTCTGTGATTAAAATATTTATTTACTGCTAATGCTTCTATTTAAAAAAAAAAAAAAAAAAAATCTGACAAGTTATTTTAGATTTGTGCAATTTCTGATTTTTTTTTTTTTAGTCTATCTTGTGATGGCTGATAGATTCTGAAATATTAAATTCCTTGAGGGAAACAACTGCGCCCCCCCCCCCCCAGCCTCCGCCAAATTGCGCCCTTGCTAAAATAATCTGCATCACCCGCTACCATTCTGCACTGTTTCTGCTTGCGGGCACTATTTTCTTAATTTCATTCCCATTCCTCTAAAAAAAAAGGGGAAAAAATGTCTAAAATTGAATGTCTATTGAATAAGAAATTTCATTTTCGACGTGATTATTTGTGTTTTTCTTATTGGTATTCTTATAATAATAATAATAATAATAATAATAATAATAGAAATAATAACAATATAATAATAATAATAATAGCAATAATAATAATAATAATAAGAAGAAGAAGAAGAAGAAGAAGACGAAGAAGAAATTTCAAGAAAAGGACAAGAATTCTTTTTGTGAAATGTTGAATAACAAACTTGTTTTAATAACCAAAGTTATTTGGGTTATTTAAATTTAGATTTCATGCAAAAAATAGTATAACTTTAATAGATAAAATTATACTCAATGTCCTTAAAATATTATTACTAAAATTTTAATTTTATAAATTATTGATCTCTTATGTATTAATATGTCAAAGTGAATTTTCGGTTACGTAAGTTTTTGATAACACGCTTTATGGATATTGCCCCTTGAAAAACGTATAAACCGTATTCCAAAGTATTTACACTAGAGATTATTATTATTTTTTTTTTATGCTCATACAAAAGGAAGTATGACTAAGAATCCACGAGCATTCACCTTTCTTTTGCTAGGCACGTGAACTTGAATTCGATTGGTATACTTACAATTTTTATTCCTAGTTCTCCCGCTGCTATAATTGTTGTTTCGTGGGCGATCGAGCTTTCGCTTCTTATTTTTATTTGAATTGATAAAAATGTTTCGCTACAAGTTTGCAGCGTGGGTTGTTGACATAAAATCATAAACCTATAAGTCAAAGAAAGTGAATTTTCAAACAGATTTCTCCAGAAATCTACATTTCAGTTGCATTTTCCATTTATTTATTTATTTTTCTAATGTATTAATTAAAAAATAAATCAGTTTTTATATACATAAAAAAAAATTCTCTTGCAAATGCAAGACATTTTTTACTATCAAATGGTTTCCATTTGTTTCTCTCTTTCTGTCTTCAGCAGCTATATATTTGATAACTTACTACTAGAAATATCTTTCAATATTTCTTCTAATACCGCTTTTTGAGTATAGCAATTTTATAATATATCTCTGGTCTGATTTATTTTGTATTTTACCAATTTCTTTAAAATATTACGCTCTCATAAAACCAAAAATCTTGAGTCGATGCAATTTATATACTTTTTTTTTTTTTTTTTTGTAAATTGGAATTCCATTTTTTCTACTCTTATATCTGAATATTTTCCAAAACCATCCTTTAATTTATTGATGCCAAGATTACAAAAACATGCATCTATGATTAAGCTTATACAACAATACTTTATATATTCAATGCGTAAATAATAACATTTATTGATAATAGCATTGTTATAATATTTCATTGTAAGTACAAAACTTAAGTCAATTTTATTTCTGCTATATTTTTAGAGAGAATCTTCATTTGCTTTTGCTAGCTTTCAGAATATTTTCTCGACTTTTTAACTTCTAAAACTTTTTTTTCATTTTGCGATACGTGTTATTACATAGAACATTCAGTAAACTACGTGAAATTATATAATTTGTATTTTCCATAACACCTTTTTATAATAACGTGCCTAATTTATCTTTTTAATTTTTTTGAACATCTTAATAACTAAGCTTAGTTACAATAACCATAAATGTGTGATTTAATTATGAAATAAAATAATGAAAACTTCCATATTATTCCCAATACAAACTTAAAAAAATACGAGCAAGTTTTTAAAGCGTTTATTAATTGAGGGGGTCGGGGCAAGAAAGAGCCAAGCCACATTTTTGGTGAAATAAATCTAACACTGTAATCTGTTGCTTAATATTGTATAATATCCAACATATAATTTTTTCTAATGTCACGTGGTGGCAGTATATGTGACAGGTTTCATTTTTGCTCCAGATGTTTATGCCCCCAATGAAGATAGCTAATTTACAAAGAATGTAATAGCAATATCATTAAAGTAAAGCCATATAGTTACTCAGAATATCTCAAATGTTACTAAGACATTGGCGAAAAAACTTTGTTATATATCTTGATTTGAGAATTTCATCAAATTATCAAATTGAAATATCTCAGAAGTTCAAAAATGTGGCTTGGCACTCTCTTGTTTCCGACACTCTCAATTTTGTTTTTGCTTTTGTTGGGATGAATTGTGCATTAATTATATATTTAGTTTTGTTTAGAAAATACTCGTTATATAGTGTTATTTCTTAACAAAATAATTTAAATTTATAAATATGATCATGTTCCTTGATAAAATTATTTCTTAACACTTTATGTAGATAAAAATAAACTTTAATAATTACCTTCTACGTAAAATTAAGTGTACAATATTAAAAAAAACAAAAAAAAACAACAAAAACGAACAATTGTCATAACTTAGAATAAAGCTGTTTGCACCAAAGTTCTTTGTTTATGATTTTCTGCATTCCCGTTAAAAGGAAATATTCTCTAAGGACCGTATACATATTTATTTTCACACAAAATTTAAAAATCTCAAAACGAAGTCCTACATTTGTTTATTTAATTTGATTTATCACGCTGCATTTACCCAGAATACAAATTGGCATTGCTCTATCTTCAAAATACACGAAATATGAGTTAAATTGTGTTCGGAGACTGTGTCAATATTGAGAAACGCATTTTGAAAATTGCATGATATTGCAGCTAAATGTTAAGATAATGATGGAACAATAATTTGTCAACAAGAGTAAAACTACTCATTAGGAAATCAAAAATTATATCGTTTACTTGCTATATTTAGCGTGTGTGAAATAACAGAGAAGGGATTTTCAACTTTACACTCTCAAAAAACAAAAAAAAAACAAAAAAAAAAAAAACGAGGATAAGCTTAAAAAGTGCTGGCAGCACAGTTGCTTGGAGCAGCCCTGTTATTTGAAAAAGAAAATTCGTCATGGAAATTTTCTTGTTTAAAACGATTTTTCCACATCTTTTTTTTTTTTTTTTTCCCGGGATCTCCGTAAAGGAACTTTTCGTTTTCAGAATGGGTCTTTTCTGTTTTCTTACAAAATCTCCATAATGTGTTTTCCGATTTATCACGCTTTTTTTTCGTTTATTTGCGAAATTTCGGTAAATAAATCTTCTGTTACCTTCACGGATGATTTCTGATTTTTTACGAAATGACAATGCCATGCCTATTAAGTTAGGATCATTTTTGCAGCACGGGGGAGGTGACAATTTATTTTCAAACGAAAACCTCCATTAAATTAAGCAATTGTCATCTCACAATTACAATTCTCTCATTGTCATACACAGAAAATCGACATAAAACATTATCTTAAATTTAAAATTTAGAAAGATTTGTTACTATTATAAGAAAACATAAAACATTATTTGATTCTTTAGAACCTATGGATAATCCTACCAATTTTAAGACTTTACTAATAAAAATGATTTTGGGAATACCAAAGACATTTTAACCCTTAAATATTGATACAGAAATTTTCGCATAGGAACTGTCAGCGATCTCCGAGACCGCTTATCGAAAGGTGAATAAAAGACTCGATTAATTCATAGGATACTATTTCTGTACAGGATTTGTATAATTAAAATTCACATATTCAGAAGTCTGTCTGCTTTGCACGCGTGCCCGAAGAGGTGAATTATATTGGTTGCAAAAGTTTAACGAAATATTTCGCGATTTATCCTTCCACCATAACTGAGATTGGAGAATTTTACGTGATTTGAAGAAACATGGACAAATTACTATGAAAATAAAAAAAAAAATGTAAAAAATCAACGGAAAATATGCGTAAATTCACAGTGTAAGTCTTGGTACCCCACCGATCTTGGCTGCTTTTCAGTCTACCTTGATCATATGGCAATTAGACAATTGCTAGAAAGTAGCCTATCTTGTTTACTTGACAGCTAACAGGGTGGAATTATCGCGGCTTTTGATTTTTATTGGCTGCAGCATGACCCCTTAAAATTGCCGATTTTAAATATCTACTAATAACTTGACAACTAATTACCAGAAGTGAAAGAAAATTTATATTCGGGGATTTTTGACCTTGGGGATTCTAAGGGTATGTTCAGATAACATTCTGTGACGACAGCCATAAATTATTTTTCTTTTTCTTCCTTTCTTTTTTTCTTTCACCAAAGACTCTGTGATCTGTTGTGACCGTTTTTATTGCTCTTCAAAGGTTCGGAAGTAAAGTACACAAAAGCAACAAAAAAAAAATTCCTCAGGAGAGATAATAAACATG
The DNA here is from genome assembly GCA_963931845.1 of Maratus michaelseni. Classification (NCBI taxonomy): domain Eukaryota; kingdom Metazoa; phylum Arthropoda; class Arachnida; order Araneae; family Salticidae; genus Maratus; species Maratus michaelseni. The sequence continues at coordinate 258,406,764 of OZ007599.1, forward strand.
TCAGGGACCCTATTCTTTTGCAGTGACAGAGATTCCCCATATCAAAGAAGCCAGAAAAAAAAGAATCCCCTTCCGTCGCGTGGATGTGAGGCAGACTTATTAATTAATAATTAATATTCCAAAAATATACAAAATCTCAATATTACCCGCGGTTAGCTCGCCGCAAAATCCCTTTCCCCTTTAAGTGTACATAGTATTGTGTTTTAAATATTATCGTGTTAATCCAGAACCATTAAATTATAGTTATTCATTAATTATAGTCCCAGTCTTTCCTACATGTATGCGCGTTATATCTGGAATTTACAAAGCATCATGTAAAACAAAAAGTAATGAAATACACAAATTATTGTTCGAGTTATGACTAAATAACGGACGTTTATATTTAACATTGATTGGTTCCCTTTTCAATAATTTATATCTCACTAACTTATCATCAAATTGATGTTAATTTATATCATTACATTTGTATCTCTACATGAGGAATTTAAACATGCAATAAAATTATGGTATTGCTATTGTACTTTTATTAGTTAGGTATAGTTTTAATATGTAGATGATCCCTTATATCAAAATAAACCATATACAATTATAATGTACTTTATACTAATTTAAAAGGTATTTTTCTCTTTCTTTCTTGCAGTAATTAGAACTGAAGTTACAGCCATCGTTCATTTTTTTTTGTTGTTGTATTTTAAGTATTGTACATTTAGAGAAAAATTAATCTCAGAAGTCACGATATGGAAATATCTTATACAAATATTAAACTTTAAAGAATTAAACAATCTCTACTAAATGTTTATAAAGGAAGACGTTCTAATAATTTAATTCACAATTAAATCCTGTATGTATTTATATTTATGTGAAATAAACTCAAATATTTAATTAGACATAACAATTTTGTTTAATGTATTTTTTTAAATTTAGTGCGTTGCACTTCACAAATTCAGTGATGATTACTTGAAAACTCGTTTACACTGAATGATTCAAAATAAATATTATGGTTAATATTTCTTAAACAACGAATAATAGAAAGATACCCTCAATATTACCCTTAATATTAAAAAATTATTATCACCAAGTGTAGTTGGTAGATAAGCCATTTGTTATATATGTTACAGTAAATGTAATAAACCGGTTAATATGTATAATTACCGGTGATTATACATAATCACCATTAAACTTGGTAAATGTGATAAATTATTGAATATTTATCAAATTTGTGGTTAGGTTATAAAACACCCAACTCGTAATGGGGAATGTAATAAATTCGGATTATTTTGTGAAGTAACGAGGTTTTAATTCCAAAAATTAAATATTTTCAAATAGTATGTACGCTTCGCGTCCATTAACCGAAGAAAACATCACTGGACGCATGAAACTCACTGTACAGCAATCTCTAGAATGCATGAAATTCATTCAAGCAGCGGTCAGTAATTTATGTACATACGCTTCGCGTACATTAGCCTAAAAAATATCACTGGACGCATGAAACTCCCTGTACATCAATCTCTAGAATGCATTTTGGTAAAGTTATGGACTTTTATTACATTCCCCATTACGAGTTGGGGATTTTATAACCTAACCGGCAAATTTGATAAATATTCAATAATTTATCACATTTACCAATTTTAGTGGTGAACCGGTAATTATACATAATCACCGGATTAATCACATTTGCCGTAGCATATTATATATATATATGTGTGTGTATTAAAATGCGAAAAATATTTTCTATAGGGTCACCCTTGTCTAGAAATTGCATTAAAAAATTGCCCAATGTCTAAAAAGGAAAATGTTTCGATATAGATAAATATATCGATATAGATATCAAACCTTGAGATATCGCCCATTGAAAATGCTAGCATTTACTACCAAATTATTAAGGAACATATCCAACGCAAAGGGGGAAAAAAACTATAGTTAAAATCACAGATGAATAAAAGGAATCGGACTCATGAGTGCTTTGTTGGCACTCAACAATTGCTTTCGGTTATTTTATGAGTGCGACTCACTAGATTTGTTATTTTATAGTACTGTCACATGTTTGATTGTTTAAAATTGAAGCAACTGATAGTCTCATTACGAAATATATTGAAAGACTTCAAAATAAATGGAAAACGCAGATGACATTGTAATTTCGAAATATCTTTCCTCACGAATTGCAAGTATTCAAATGTCATTTTAAAACAAAGGCAATTTTTATTTAACTTTTTTTTTGTTATAGTTGATCCGATTAAATAAAGACTTACTTCGTCACAATATGGACGCCAATACAACAGATAAATTGCCTTAAGCCATCATTTTTAACTTTAAATATCTCAGGGAATATTTCACTCAGAGAAATTGGATATATTTTTTTCTTTCAGACGCAGGAGAATGTTTCTTCTAAATATAAGAAAATGAAAAAAATAAAATAAATTTGACATTTTAATATACATACCTTCTTATAAATCAAGTACATATGTAACAGTTATACATGTTTTGAAAATATTTTATAATTCGAAGTATGTTCCTATGTTCCGTGATTTAAGTTATAATTACCGTAACCTCTAGTTTGTATCACCCGGTATATTTCAATAGAGCAGCTATTCTTTGAAAATAAAGAAATGGGGAGTGTACTGTGTATTAGAGGATTGCTTCATAAAAAGAATTATACATGATGCAAAATTCGTGGTTTAACTTGGTTTATTAACTTATTTTTTAGCAAATTATATTCAAAAATTGACTAAAAATTTATTTTATATATATATATATATATATTTACTTTACAGCTGACTATTTATTTAACCTATCCATTTATAACCTTAGCATAGAAATTTTTTTTACATTATGCCAGACTTTATTTATTTCTACATACTTTCATTCAGTATGTAAATGTCTTGATAAATTACATTCTCGTACAGATATTATTCGTTTAAATAGTGATTCGACTATTTATTAAGTTATTGATTGATTATTTTGAAATTTTCGAAATTCATACTCATGTATACAGAAATTTATTTTTAATAACAATTAAACAAAGAAAAAAAGCTTTTAGTTTTATACGTCAGAAAGACAAAAACCCAATGAAATATTGAAAGAAGGATTTGTTGAACAATTCAAGTGGAATTCTGTCTCTGATTCAGTTCACTGAATCAGATACGGGAAGAGTATTTTACGTAGAAATGTGTGCAAAAATAAAATAAACCACTCGTTTAGAAATTATTAACTGCATAATAATGTGGCATACGAATTTAAACCGTTTGTTTCGCGCTTATTAGCTGTATAATAATATGACTTTTTTTTCTTTGAAAGACTAAGCAAGAAGGTGCATTTTCACTCATAAAATTGAAAAAATGGGCTATGATTACGTTAAAAAAATATTTTTACATATTTTTTTTTACTTTTTATTTCTTTATACCATCTTTGTACGGTTAAAGCTTTTTTTTTTATAGAAGGGGGGGGGGGGATTTAAATAGCAAGAAGATGCATTCCTTTAGGATCACGATCACTCAGATTGAAATACATGTAAAAAGATTAGTTACTCAGAATTGTGATACAAAGTTCAGCTGAAACACACATAGAAGAAATTTATTTAAAAATATGAGCAAAAAACTATTAAAGGATTATATTAAAAATTGGTGTGAAACTTTTACGCAGAAAAATTGTAAAATGATTGATTTTCAGAACATTTTAAGTTTTTTTTTTCTTTCTATCCTTTCTTTTCTAAAATGAAACACGGAAGAAAGTTTTTTGAAATTCCATTAAAAATTTATTCTTTTTCCAGCATGTAAAGAGTTTTCGAGAACGAAGTGGCAGGAGAGTTGAAGCCATTGAAACAATAATTTTTTTTAATCAAGAAGTGATTAATTAAAGTAACAATAGTAATTAAAAGTAAATTCTCTTTAATAGTCGAAGCATGCATACCAGTTACCAAAAGAGTAATAAAAATATCTACAGATTTACAGATTTATGTTCTACGTATATAGTGATCATGTCTATGTTTCATCTGATGAACAGATTGTATTTAAATAAATGTATTGTTTCAATCATGAAAGAGTTTATTTTTAGATTAAAACTGATATTTAAAATTTAGATGAAATTCCGCGATGACACGCACTTCACCTGTTCGCTATTGACACGTATCAGCAAATAACGGCTAGAAACAAAACGTTTAAATATTAGAATTAATATTGAAAATTTATTCTTCTAAATAGTTTTTCTTTAAAATCAGAAAATACGCTGTTTTATAATATCGATGATGAATGTAAAAAGGATGGTTTAAAGAATTTCTTTCCATTTTTGTGAACTTGAAACAGTTTTTACTTCAGCACTGATAAAGGGAGTCTTAGACACAAATATCTTTACAAAAACTTCTTTTTATTTTCTTAAAAACCAGTACGATGTTTATGAATAATATAATACAAACTGCATAACTGTATTATAAATGCTTTAAAAAAAGCGAGATTTCATTAGCACTATGCTATTTAGTAATATCATGCTTGCAGATCGAGCTTTTCTTTTCTTCTATATATCAAAGAAAGTTTCTTCTTTTTTATAAATGTTAACATATATATTTAATCGCTTGTGTAAGACACATATGTATGAAGTTTTGTTCACAGTAATCGTAATCTATTTTAAATTGAATGTCTCTTTTATTTAAATGGAAACTTTAATACTCTTTCCTTTTATTTAAAAATCCATTTTAGAAATGTTAATTAGGTTTTTTATTTAATAAAATATTCCAATACTTTATCACTCCAAAGAAAATTACCATTTTACATACTTAAAAATAAAATAACTGTGCATGCAAAACAATTTGCTAACAAATTGTACAAAAAATTAAACAATTTTGAAAAAAAAAAAAAAAAAAAAAAAAAAAAAAAAAAAAAAAAAACAATAGTTTGTAGCAGGATACTTGGATAGGTCAAAAAGTTTCATTTCAAAGCATATAAAATTAATTAAATCAAAATATCCCGAACTCGCTAATATAATTTCAATTAAATAAATACTTAAAATTAGAACTAATTTTACCTTTCCTTCTATAATTGTTTTTAAAGAAGTTCATTCAATGCAATTTTTAAACATTTATATAAATAAATATTCATAATACGAAAGTCATCTCGGAAAAGTATCTCAGTTTAGATATTTTTTAAGTCTAAGTTTAGAGTTTTTGGGGGTAATTACTAAAATTATATTACATTTTCATGTACTCTTTAAAAAATCCTCCACTTTCCACCTTGACACAGCTTTCATTGTCCGCTTACGTATAAACATATGTAAATACTCTCTTTACGCAACTAAATAGTTTTTAAAATAGGGTGAATTATTGTTCCATTAAGATTAAATTAAAATTAATTTATCAACTCTCTACGATAAAGTTTTTATTGAATTAAGTACTTAAATTTAAATCAGAACTAACTTTCAAATCTCCATATGCTTCTGTATACCGATAGAAAAGTTCAATTAATGTAATATTTAAACATATATTTGATGAAATATTCTTAATATGAACATCTCTGTGTCTCTGTCTCGTTTTAGATACTTTTACAATCTAATGTCAAAATCTTAGTAGCAGTTTTATTGTATTACAATGCATTCCTTTAAAAAAATGTCACTTTCTGAAGTTCACGTTGCTTTCATTGCCCGCTTATATTTAGATGTGTAAATAGTTTACACAACTAAATAGCTTTTTAAAATAAATCAGGTGAAATATTGTTCATTTAAGATTCTTATTCACGTAACGAAAGCTGTTTTGTACTGCCTTAGCTTATCAATGAAGAATGTCAGAATCTACCTTTCTTTTCTATTCTACTCTTGATGCAATTTGATAACGTATAATTTCTGAAGACCGTTTATTAGCTTATCTTGCGCTGGTAATGTCCAAAGTGACCAGGTGTCTCAATGTTTGCGGGACCTTCCGTTTTCTTTGGCTAAATTCGCAGCTAAACTAGATTTTTCATAATATAAATCGTTTAAACGTCACGTAATTTCTTTAGGAACACCCAAAGAGTGAAACTGTTACGAATAATTTAATTTGTTGAGATCATTTGTTAATGTAATTGCGAAACATTCTAAATATTGTATATTCATGCACTCCTTTAAAAACAAAAGTCAATTTCTGAAGTTCTGATAGCTTTCATTGTCCGCTTACATTTAAGTGTGTAAATATTCTTATCACACAACTAAATTAGCTTTTAAAAATAAATTAGGGGAAATATAGATTTAATTATGTGACACGTAACGAAAGCTGCAATGTACTGCCCTATCTTATTAATGAAGCCGCGAATACCTTATCAGAATCTACTTTTCTTCTCTATTCTGCACACTCTTGATGAAAATCTTTAACATATAATTTTCGAAGACCATTTATTAGCTGTTCTTGTGATGGTCATGTCTGACCGAGTCACGATTTCGACTGGAAGAAAATAGCTGGAAAGAAAAATGTTAGTTATATATTCGGCCAGCTGAACTTGATCCTGCTCGTCAAATACGGAAGAGAAGTTGACTCACTGTCCTTCAGTATTAGAGGAAAAAAAAAAAAGCTGAGGTTCAAACTTATTTTTAAACCTGCTGGATCGAGGTAACGGGTACATTTTATGATTAATCGAACAAAGGTATCTCGATTTTTTTTTTTATAATTTCAAGGTAGACTGAAATTTAAAACTTTTTTCTGTATTATCATAGAATAAATACACTCGCTTGGTTATTCTATTTGAATTTTTTGTATTCCCTTTTTATATAGTGTTGGAGAATAATTTCTTTGAACCTACACCAAATAACGCAGGGGACTAAATTAAATTTCAAATTAATTTTTAAAAAAAGTAAATAAATATTTAAAAAAAATGGAAAACGAGTTTATTGGCAGATATTACCAGTTTTAAACATAGAATCTTAAACTTACTTACCTTTTTAGATAATTTGTTAATATATTGTTAAGTACGCACAATTCTGCAATTTTTAAACGATAATTTTTTTTAAGTAATTTGCCTTCAGAGTTTATAGGAAATATTGGTAAGTGATATTTTGTAATGCTACAAGTAAAGCATTTAAAAAAAATTTCTTGATTTCCTTAAAAGATAACTTAATGTATGCATCTAATTGTTTATGGCATGAAACATGCCAATGTTAGATCGAATTCAATGTTTTACTGGATATATAAAAATAATGTCAGAAAGTAATTAATAGAGAATTTTTTTTTTTTATAATATCACCATTTATTAAATACATACCGGTAAGTTGGTTTTATTATAGCAAAAACAATATATCACGCAATTTAAAAAGAATTATTATCAATTTATGTGAACTAAGTAGTATTTAACATTCACACACTTATTCGAAAATGAAGAAGAAAAAGAAGAAAGTGTTTGCTTCCGTGGCATTTGAAATTCATATTACATCTATTATTATTCAATTAAATTAAAGTAACTTAGCTGTATTTAGCAATTATAATATTTCATCTCTTAAACACCTGAGACTCTCACAAATTTATAAATCGATGTTGTGTTTTTATGCTTATCCATCATTCCCCCCCCCCCCCCCCCCCCCCCCAAAGCTCGTGTGATAACAGTTTACAGGTAACGGCAAATTACCTATTCACACATATGCATGTCTCTTTTAAGTTGGCGGTCTCCCACCTATAAACATAAAAGAAGACAAATATGCGTGGTTTAATCTTAACGCTCGAAGTCAAATGAAATCATTTTCCCAGGATGATTACATCAAAAGATAGTATTCAAAGATAAAAATGACATCTTTCGATATTTCTCGCAGTGAATGTTTTAATAAGTTTCTTTTAAAAGGAAATACAGTTTATGTTTGTATTTGTACTATATGATGTTTAATTAAAACAATTTGTAGTCTTTTTTGAAAACTTACGAATATTTTTTGAGAGTTTTAGCAGCCAGGTGCCTTTAAATGAACTAAAAAAATCATTTTTTTAATTGGTAAAATTTAGTTAATAGAATATTAAAATTTAGTTAATTTGCAATATTTTAAACAAAATTAATTGCATTCAGAATTTTACATCGGAACAAAAGTTATTGTAAAACAACCTCATATATCGTAAATGACATAAGAAAGGTTCATTTTTAAAGTAATTTTGTTAGAAACGGTTATTTTGAAGCTTTCATACAAGAATTCACGAAAATGGCCAGGTAGAATGTTGTGAAATTTTAAAATCTTGTATAGTAAATTAATGTACATGGAATGACCAAAATTTTGGTTTTTCAGTTAATATTCTTAAAATATTTTGTTCCCAAATTTGCAATTTTTATAAAAAAAAAGGGTAACTGCAGCAGTAATTGATAAATTAAGAATATTTTTGGTTTTCAGTGCTTCCTTTCGTTTGTCTTGCTCACTACAAATTCTTTATACAGAATAAAACTGTTTATAAAACATTCGTCTACGCTATGTCTTTTAACTCGTGATTCTATTTAAACGTAAAATGTCAAGTTCAGCTAATTATCTTTGACTGCGTTTACGTGCTACTCTTAATTAGAAGTTAATTATTGTATAGAAGTCGATCATATGTCTCATATAGTGTATAAGCACTACGAATCAAGCTGTAAAAAGTGTATATACAACACTTTATTGGATTGTATATAATATTAATTGAGCAACTACTAGGAGTTTATCAATTACTAGTGCAATCATCGTTTTTTTTCCCTATTGAAATAATTTTTTTAGCCACACACAGGGTGGCTTATTCTTTCAATCTCTATCATTTTTCATGTTTATGAAAAGTTACAGCAATTCATCGTTGCCACAGATTAATCTCGGAAAATGAAACATTTGAAGTTACTTAAAAAATTAATAACTCGAAAAGTATTTGTCACAAAATTGTTTTACAAACTGCGTTAGAATGGTAAAAAATTGTATTTTTCTTGATATAAATTTCAAATCTAATGATTATGTCGTTTTTCAAATATTAGATTTCAAAAATTACAAAACTTCACAATGGAGTACCGTAGCGAAACTTTTACACGTAAAAATATAATGATAAAGGCATTGTGGCTCGACGTGTATCGTGTATACTGGCCATAGCATGAGTAACGAATTATTGTAAAGTTATTATTCTGTTAAAATATAAAAGTGAATTATGTATATACATTTTTAAAAATAAAGAAAAACATTTTATCACAAACATCAACAAAATTTTTTCTTCTATTTATTCCCTTAATCCAAAGATATCGTTTTATCGTCTGCTGCCATAGCAACATGATTTAAATTTCATTTAAAAAAATTGCTCAGTGGTAGAAAAATATTTTCTAAATCGAATGGTTATTGAACATGAACAACTCAACACTTTAACAGGGGAATTTTTATTTGTTATTTAGATATTTTAAAATTGTTTGTTGTCATTGCGTTTTTATTCTGAGTTACAGCTAGTTTATTTATTTTTTAAATAAAAGCCGTGTGTGGCAATCTATATTCTGCCTTATAGCAGAATTTTCCCCTCTTTTTTTTTTTTTTAAATATTTCTGCGTAATTTCAAAATTGTAAGTTAAATGACATTAGAAGAAAATAGTTTTAAAGAAAAAATTTCAAAAAATCACCTCCGAAGGTGTGCGGATACCTCAACGGAGCCTTTTATACATCTTTCGATCAGGCGGTCTCGGATACCACTACGAATAGCAACAATTTCCGAAGACAGTAGCTACGGGTTAAATAAGTCTCGAACCAGAAATTCTTTTAACAAGTGGGATTAAAGAAATTAAGTAGAAATATAAAATTAATGATGCCTGAAGTAATTTTTTTTTTTTTTTTTTTTTTTTTTTAACGATACGATGGAAAGTTAATTTAGTTAGACATTATTTGTCAAAGTATTAAATAAATTAGCTGGTAATAAATTACACTAGTGTTATCCTGCGAACGTTAGTGCATTTATTCCTGAGAAAATATGGTAATCACTCAAATTAATAAATATTAACTGTATTTAATTTCTTAAAAAGCAAAATTCAAAAGAGTAGGAATATTTAAATATTCATTTAATGTTTTGCACAAGTGTGTCTAATAACTTTTAAGGATAACATGCATCAAAACTTTCGTTAATTTTTGATATTTCAAAGGTACATAATCGCTTACAAAAATTTTGAAATTTACTAGAAGTTTCATTGTATTCTAATTATTTTTACAATGATTAATTAATGCGAATTTTGTGTTTTGTAGCATTTAATTTTACTTTAATTAATTTTCGTTTGATATTTATGAACTTTAGTAGTTCTAAAATATTTTAAAACATTAAATGCAATGTTTTGGGATTATTATAACATTTTATTTTAATTGCAGATAATATTTTAAAAGTTATTACATTTAAAAACTTAAATTTTTTTCTTCTTTTTAAAGTTAATTTTCTTTTTAAACATTTAAATCTTTAACACTCGATTACTAGCCTCAAAAAGCTTATGTTATTTGCTGTCGTTGTATCTGTGACATCACATGATGTAATTCTTATTTAATTTTAATAAAGGGACGTTAATAACAACAAATGTGAATTTTTTCGAATTTCGCATCTTGCATGCGTTAAAGTTATATGCTTTCAAATAACCACCGCTTACAACAATTTTTCGTCTTTAAATATGCACACCACAGGCCGAAGAATAATGCATACTATTATGTAAGATTTAAGAAGCAGGAAAAACATAGATGATATACAGGGTGTCCCAAATTTATCTTTACAACTTTGATCCTCCATAAAACTTAAACGAAATTAGATAACAAAAATATGTTTATTGCATAATGAACAGCAAGTTCCAAAGTTTTATGTGATGCTAGAAGAGCTCCACATGAGCACCTTTGGTTGCACGAACTACCGTCTCGACGTTGTTCAACCTCCTGCCATATTCTTTGGAGTATGTCCACAGAAATTGTAGCGATGACCGCAGTAATCCTGCGCTTCAGCTCATCCAAATCCCTAACCTGTGTGCGGGACACACTATCTTTAAAATAGCCCCACAGGAAAAAGTCTAGGGGGGTTGTTAAATCCGGGCTTGGCTGGCCAGCGCCTTTTTTAAGAAGCACAGTACCAGTCCCCATAAACGTCTTGTTTCATGCGCGTATTGGAGGCCTGGATGGTGGGTGACGTCCGTATTTTGTTCGAAAATTCTTTTGGACTTGTGTATCTGACTTCGTCACTATATGGACTAGGACACACACTGGGCCTTTACTTGTGGTGCAGCCATCACCATTTATGGATCTTATTGGGTCGTACTTGAAAACAAAAACATTCTTTTTAGTACAGATAAAACTTTATGAGTTGCTGTTATACGCATACAAAACCGAACTTCGTTATCTTATTTCGTTTAGGTTTTATGGAGGATCAAAGCTGTAAAGATAAATTTGGGATACTCTGTATATCTCATATCTGATATTATTAAGTGCCCGTGATATACTTATAGTTCTTTAAAGATTCCCGTAAATACAAATCCCCCCTGCCCCCAGCCCCACAGTAGAAGAATATTTATCCCATTTTGACAATATATTGAGCCAACATTCAACAATATTTTATCAAGACGGGGCTGTTTGTATTTCGGAAATGTAATAGTGTCAATATTTCACCACTATCATTTATATTTCCAACAATTTCAGCCAACGTTATCATATTTTCTTCAGCGTATAAAAAATATTTATCTAATTTAGTGAAAAGTAGGCATACTATTCAAAATATTTTTATAAAATTCCAAACATTTCTAAATATTTTGAATGAAAGTATTTACGGCTAAATGCCAATATTTTTGCAATAGTGGTATTAGATTGTAAATATTTTTATAGATAACCTGTAAATGCAATATTGAAACTGCACTACACATTATTCCAAAGAAAACCAATGCGTACAATATTAATATTGTATTGTAAATACTGTAACAAAACCTACGTTTTCTACAAATTTCAGGATATTGGAGCCAATATTCGCAGGTTCGAGATAGATTTTATAAGGTTTGTACGATTTTCCTTGCACAAAAAACAAGAATTAGCGTCTTGCTTTTAGTCCTCTTTGAAAACATCTCTTTTGATGGAATGCGACCGAAAGTGGCGTATACCTAACAAAGTCACCATATAATTCTAATTGGATAATTTGCAAATACAGGGTGATTTTTTTTAAAGTTGTGAAAGTAAAACACTATAACAAAAGAACCACGGATCCAAATGACCTAAAATTTCACCAGTATGCTCCCAAAGCAATGGGAATTTTTTTAGCATGGTTAAAAAAAACTTAAAATCGCACCGACAGATGGCGCTGTAAGGTAGCAGAAACAAAGAATATCGTCTGTGGGAGGAAAACAATGGACGGTACTTTGAGAAACAAATCTTCCCTAGACCCTCTGTCGTCATTGGACCTTTTCTTAAATTCTTAAGTGTCCTAAATCTCCTAAGAGCAGTTGCTGCGCTGTCATTATTCTGATAATACAGTTTCACTAACAACGCAAAAAAGGGTGATTTTTTTTTTAAGTTGTGAAAGTAAAACCCTATAACAAAAGAACCACTGATCCAAATGACCTAAACTTTCACCAGTATGGTCCCAAAGCAATGGAAATTTTTTTGGCGTTGTTAAAAAAAAATTAAAATCGCACCGACAGATGGCGCTGTACATGCAGTAAAGTCGGGTTCATTGGCGTAAAAACGTGAAATAGGCGCACCTCGTATTCATTATTCTACGGAAATCCTCGCAATGACTGCTGCATTGACAGACCGTGCGTTGTTATTGAAACTGTATTATCAGAATAATGACAGCGCAGCAACTGCTCTTAGGATATTTAGAACACTTAAGAATTTAAGAAAAGGTCCAATGACGACAGAGGGTCTACGGAAGATGGTTTCTCAAAGTACCGTCCATTGTTTTCCTCCCACAGGCGATATTCTTTGTTTCTGCTACCTTACAGCACCATCTGTCGGTGCGATTTTAAGTTTTTTTAACCATGCTAAAAAAATCCCCATTGCTTTGGGAGCATACTGGTGAAATTTTAGGTAATTTGGATCAGTGGTTCTTTTGTTATAGTGTTTTACTTTCACAACTTTAAAAAAAATCATCCTGTATTTGCGATCTTTCTCCTTTAAAGAAAGATACTGTATCTTCGGTATCAAATCATCTGACATCTGTAGTCGTTGCTCTTATATAAACGACAGAAAATAATAGACATATTTGAGGCACTCTGTATTTCATTTTAATTGTATTTTCAAGTTCAAAAACGCTTTCTCTTTATACATTGGTATGAATAACTTGGAATGAACTGCGCAATGATTTTTTATCTTTTCTTAACACCCTAGGTTAGGCCTAAGTTGGGCCCCCGGCGCAGATCTAGGCATGGACCGGGTCGAAGGCAGTAATGTTTATTATTTAAAAAAATATGACATTTTTTAATGCAGAATTCATAAGCATTTTACTACCACTAAAAGAGGAATAAGTTAAATATAAGATTATTTTAACTCAATCAAATTGATAAAAAGTCATGCAAGTTGGAATTTTCCCCAACTGAGTGAAAATGTGTCTAGGCCGGGTCTTGAATTCGAGTCTTGACCTGAACACATTCTTACTGAGCTGAAAAAACTTTTACTTGTTAAGTATCAGAGTAGTACTCCTTAAAAAAATCCCCGACGGCTCGGCCTACAGGCGCAGGCAGATTTCGAAGACGCAGACCGTGGGGCGCCTGTTTATTGGGAATTGCAGAAGAAATTACCTTTTTACCATGATGCGGAAGTTATAACCGTCCACTTCGAAATCTACCTATGTCAAGTAGGCGGAGCTAGCATAATTTTTTTGTTTTTATTATTATTATTATTATTATTATTTTTGCTGTAAGGGTTGGTCCTATAAAAAACTGGTCAATATAAAAGTTGTAGATAATATTAAGAAGATTTATAATAAATTAAGCGTATTTGATATCTTGTGAATTGACAAAGTTATGAATTTTTTCCTTCTGAAACCCCTATCCCCCCCCCTGGAGGCCATTTTTAATTATATCAAAAATCTGTCATACACAAATTTTCGGCCCTTTTCCTAGAAGTAATAATAACTTTAAACGGATTCGATACGTATCATAATTAAGAATTTATGGGGATTTTTCAGTTTTCACAAAAAGCCCCCCCCCCCCCCATTAATGAACTTGACAGAGATTTTATGCCCCTTGATTTTATGTATCAGTTTGAAAGAGATTTATGCAGAATTTTTCAAGTTATCGTGTCCATAAAAAAGTGACATAGATAGATAGATAAATAAAGTTTTGAACTGGGGGTGGTTTTGGGTTCTGGGAGTCATAATCGGCGTAGATCTGCAAAAAGTTTTCAGAATTTCCAACATAGGGGAAGAATGTAATAGGTAGTATTTCTTACGAAATCCACCTGAAAGTACAGATTGTTACTAAATAATTATCACCTAAATGTAATTTTATGTTTTTTCTAAATATTGGAAACTTTATGAGATATATAACTTATGTTAGATATTTATATATAAACCCTGACTAAGTTAAGATATCTTAGTTTACATTTTGCTATGTGTCAGAAATTAACTGATTAAAGGAAACCTGTTACTTATTCCATTCTTTAGAAAGTAAAGCTTTTAAGAAAATTTTCCACAATTTTAGATTCTACCCCCAATATCGCACACTTCCCTTTTACGCTTTATCCAAATGCTACAAGTTATGTCCTGTTAAAATTAAGAATTTCCCGAGTATTTATTATTTACTAGTGTGTTTTCTTTATTAGCATCCTATATTGTCTTTGTATGCTTTGGAAGGAAGTACAGAAAAAAAAGAGGGGGGAAGGGCCTATAACACCGGACACATAGGCCTATAAAACTGAAATCCTGCCCTGTACATAGCTGATACTACGTGTTTCTTATCATTGGTGTCATAAAATAAATTAATTTTATTTGAAATGCTTCATACTTGAATGATATTCATGATTTTTTTTTTTTTATATATGATTATTTATGATTCATTAGATTTTTTACGTTAACAAAGTATGTTTTATTCAGCGAAATCTTCTCAGAAGTTAATGTAAGTTTAGTAGCAACAGTTTCATTGAATTTATTTGATTTTTGTCCCGGGCGGATTAAGGGAGGGGGGGGGGGTATCTGCTGAGGCTGGAGCCAAAGACACCAGGATTTCATTGACTCAGGGGCTTTCGGCAATGGCAATGGCTTAGGTTGTATCAAAGTTTCGTTTAAAAAAGTGACCAGAAATATGCTCTCTCTGCTCCTTAGAAGTTTAGTGTTTGTTATGCTTCGTTGTAAGATTCTTTAAAATTGATGAATTATTTCCCCACTTTTTAAGTATTGAAAGATTGGTTGATTGATTGATTTTCCCGGTTTTCCCTGTTTTCTCAAAAGCTATTTTAAATATCGGAATGAGCCAAACTATAAATTGTGGCCAGAAACATTCGCAATCTGTTCCGGATAACCTTAGTGTTTGTTATACAACCGTTTCTGAGCCTGTTCAAGACAGACAGGCAGACAAAAAAAAATAATAATTAAATATTATTTTTGACTAAACGTCGTCTAAATTGCCGAATAAACTTAGAAATATGTGTTTTTCTGAAAATCACAGACAGACACTTCAAATTTATTTATTAGTGTTAGTAGATGGTAAATTAATATTTTTATTTATACACGCGGCTTTTGGCTAATGCTGATGAGATTATTTATTTTATATCGTTGCCATGGTTTTTCTTTTACTTTACTATTATATTTTATCATCTCACGAGAGTGGGTAAAATTAGGGGAAAAAAGTTGGCATCTCTTTGTTTTGAGTTCTAAAGAAATATTTCAGAGTTTATGTTTTGTAATCGTCTGCACGCAGAGTAAATGATGTATGGAATTCCGTCAAAACAAATAGAAAGAGTAGGACAAGAATTAAATAGTGAAGAGGTAATATAATTTAGATCATTTTTTTATTTATAAACAGAACGGTGATCTATGTTTTGCAAATAGGCATGTAACTATCAATGTCAACATCTATTCCTTGGCTTGTCTTCATATTATTTCAAAGAATAGAAAATAAATTATATGATCAGAAAACAAAATTTGATCATTTATAAAATTTTTGAACCTAATTTATTCTGTTTCACACACATATAGACTAGTATAGATATAGATACCGCTTACAAATTGTGAAGCAGAATGATCGTTTTTAAATATTAAACTAATATAAAAATTTATGTTGGATCCCAGACTTAGGGGTTTAACACTAATGTCATTGGAACAGGGGGGGGGGGGGGAGGATATCACAAAACGTCTTGAAATGTAAAATACCGTGTATAAAATAAAAGTGTATAAATATATAAATAAATGTATTTGTATATAAATAAAAAGGTGTATTCGAATTATTTTAAATGTAGTCAGTTTTTATACAACTGGAATATTTCTTTTTTTTTTCTGAATATTTATGAAGTATTTTTGAATTGTGAGCGTTTAAACAAACAAATTAAAAGTACCATTAAAGGTAACAAAAAAGGCTTAACAACATAATATTCAGTTTTGCAAAATGCAAAAGTAGTGGTAGTGTGGCGGAAGTGGGGGGAAAGGGAGGGGTAGGGTAAAATTTCCAGTAACGAAGTGAGGAGGCGGGGGGCTAAAATTTCCAGTAGCCCCAGGCCCCACAAATGCTTAATCCGGCTCTGTTTTTATCCCTTAACGAAATGTTTCATTCAACCAAATCTTTCTCAGAAGTCAATGTTAAAGCAATATCTTCATCAAATTTATTAGACATTTTTCACTAAGAAAATGAGTTTTATTCAGCTAAATCTTTTCCCGATGTCAACGTAAATTAATTAAGAACAGCTTCATAAATATTTTATCAGAAAAGAAAGGAAAAGTTTATTAAAATGGGGAAGAAAATGAATGAAATACTTAAGAAATAAATCTTTTTAAAATTCTTTCATCTTTTCACCGCCAGCAATTTCTTCATTGGGTCTTGGTGATTTTAAAAGCATAAATAACCGAACTTCATATTCCCTAGTGACGTTTCGAAATTTTGAATAGAATTATTTATAAGAATTATACACATATATGTATACCGGTTAAAGATGCCATAAATAATTGATATTCATGCTGCTGTTGCATTTACGAATGATAAATCATAGTAAAATGAAGAACGTTTTTGTTATTTATGACATAAGACAAGGGTTTACACTTGAAGCATAAAATTAAGAAAGTTTAAATCATATCGGAACATCTACTTGATCACAGGAAACAAGTTTCTGGAGCTTCAATGTTAGTAAACAATTGCAAAGGCTCTGTAACCTTTATGGAATCTCTTCTTTGAGGTTATACGGTCATCGAGCACAGTCATCGCGGAATCCGGTGATTCTATTTCTTGATTCATTTTTACAGATGAAAGATTTTTCAGTTTAGAAACTGACATTCTAACTGCTTAATAAGTGTGTAATTTGTTTGCACAATTAAAAATTCATATATGTTAAAAATTCCTCACTTTTTTTTTCTTTTTTCTTTTTTATCACTTTTTTCTACTTTTTCTTAACCCTCTCTCATAATATATATATGTATACCGAATTTAAATATTATAAACACACACACACACACACACACACACACACACACACACACACACACACACACACACACACACATATATATATATATATATATACCAATATATTTCATTATATTATACATTATATATATGTTAGAGCATTTTGTAAAATAGTAACAAGGGTCATTCCATGGTAACTTACGTTACATTTAGAATAATTGACTTTAGTAATTTTAGTAATATAACACTAAAAAATATTCATAATGTAAAATTGATGTGATTTGTTAATTAAACCTATCCAAAGGAAAAAATGCATGAGAATTACTTAAATTTAGTGCTATTTCTTGAACTCTGGAAATTATATTTACTATGGTAACTTACGTTACATTGAAAATAAACGTAAGTTACCATAATAAATTTAATTTCCACTGTTCAATAAATACCACTAAATTTGAGTAATTTGCATCCAAATTTAGGTTTGGATAGGTTTAATTAAAAAATCGCATCAACTTTACGTTTTGAATATTTCCTGGAGTTATATTACTAAAATTACTGAAGTCAATTATTCTAAATGTAACGTAAGTTACCATGGAATGACCCACAAGCAAAATCACACACACATATATCTTATACATTTGTGTGTACATAGGTATGGACATAAACAGTTTCTACAAGATAGAACATGTTAGATAGTAATTCTCGCCCTTTACTTAAATTTCGTTGAGAAATTTGAAATTGGAGATGGAACTCAAATATTATCTTTTTTTTTTTTTTTTTTTTTTTTTTGTAGTTTTTATTTAGTAATAGAGATGTGACTGATATCGTATACCACCTTTTTTTCAAATTAATAGCTTGATTTTTCTCTAAGGTAGATGTCTTCAACGTGTGGTCCACCGGTCATCTCGCTAACACGATATTGGAATAAAAAAACTTGCCTTATTAAATGACAGAAACTTTGCGATTAAATAACGCGAAGTTGCCCTTTTGCAATTTATGGTGGCAAACGATTTTCAGACAAAATGGTTGAAGACGTCTACTCTAATGTAATAATATTGTAGTGTTTTTCTGTGAATAAAATTGCCCAAATTTTCGCATGCCAGCAGTTATGTGTACGTATTTTAAGTGTAATTTCAAATGCCGAATAGCATTTTCATAAGAATGAAAGTCATAGGCATTAATAAATTACAATTTATCTGCAATAAGAATACTAACGAAACTACTGCTGGTATTTATTTTAAAATACAATATACTGAAAAATCCTTTAAAGAAAAAAAAAAAAAAAAAAAAAAATCACCGAAAAAAGGAAGCAAGCTTTTAAAATAAATCTAAGACTCACCTATGAAAGGTTATACCTTCACATTTAACATATCTTGAGTTACATCCAAACAAAACTTTCTATTTATTTGTAACAGGAAACACCTCATATAAATCCAATGTACTTATACGCGGGAAAAGTTGAAGGGAGTAAGAAGTCCATTTATATGCTGTGATTTTAGTATTGCTTCAGAAAAAGGTTGCCATTGTTCTCTTGATTTTATTTCATCTCGATGGGCAGGGGCTTCAAAGTGTCTTGATCAGGGTTTCTAAACAGCAGCCGGAAAGCTGTATTCTGTCCATGATTATTACTTTTGCGACCCGCGGCGCTCTTTGCAATAATTAATGTATTCTATAGTTAACTTGTCCCTGGAAAATAAAGTGTTTAGTTGTAATGATGTTTTTAAATTTTCGATTATGTTTATTTAAAAATACGGGTAACGAACCATTTTATTCAAGCGAGCTTCATATTTATATTAATTATTTCTACGTGACGGATAAATGCGGGCCGCCACACAATTCGTATGATCGGCTTGCGAAATAGGAAACTTGGGCTTTAGATTCTAAATCTAATAAGGGAAAGAAAAAAAAATACATAAAAAATTATATGGTAAAATCATCCAGTGCAGGGGCGGCGAAGCCGTATTCCAGATGGCCAATTGTCACCACTATTTCGCCTTTCTTAGTGACAGAAATTCTGCGATTAAACAAGACGAATATTTCTATTCAGAAAGAGTTATGTCAATTAGCCCGCTGGAACGCAGATTCTTTTTTCTTTTTCTATTAGCTTAGTAGTTTGTGGCCAACTGAAATGTTTTTTCTAAAAGAAAAAAAAAAGTTTAAACTGCCCTCACACAAAGCACATTTCGTTTTAACTTTAAAGCGATTGAAAGTGCATTTTTTTACCCCGAGAATTCAATTTAATGATTCAGAAGGTTTTATCGAATTTTAAGGAATGTATAATGATCTAAGGTATCTGCTGGTAATATGGCCTCCCTAAGGTTTGACATTTTTAAACAGTAGTAAAAATGGATTAAAAACAATAATAAGGTCTGTCTCAAAAGTTTAAGCACACACAAACATAAAATGTCGATTTTTAAAGCATTATAAAAAGTTAGAATAAATAAAAATTCTTTATTTGCAGATTTCGCAACATTATTTAAATAAATGATATCAAAAGTAAAAATAAATAAATTACATAATTGTATAAAATATTTTTTTTTAAGTAAAAAAAAAAAACTGTCTCAAAAGTTTATGCACAGTGTCAAAAACTACCAGATTTATAAATTTTACAGAACTTTTACTTACAAATTATTTTTCCGTGATTTCGGATTAGTTCAAATAAACGTGCGTCCATCGAAATTATTAGTTTTTGTGGGGGTTTAGCCTTTTGGAGTTCTTCAATAGAGTCATACTGCTTTCCATTGCCGTAAACCTGGCGGGTTAAAATACCCCAGACACTCTGAATCGGGTTTAAGTCTGGGCTTAAAGCGGGCCAGTCAAGAACTTTAACAGTTTTCTGAGAAAGCCAAAGTTTTGTAGAATGTAATACGTGGATTGAGGCATTATCTTATTGAAAAGTCCATTCAGGACCCCCCAAAATGTCACCGAATGGAAGCAAATGTTGGTTTAGCATCTCTTGATACTTTTTTGAATCTTGTATTCCTTTTAGAAAAGCCAGAGAGGCCTTCCCATTGAATCCAAATGCCCCCGAAACCATAACAGATTTATTGCCTTGCTGCCTGCTGAAAAATGCCCTATGTTGCTTTCGTAAATCATGCCAATACGCGTTTCAACCATCAGGGCCATCTAAGTTCCACTTTTTCTCATCGCTGAATAAAACAGTAAGCCATTTGTCCCCGTAGGACATGTGTTTTTTAGCCCAGTTCATTCTTGCCTGTTTGTGATGTAATTTGAGAGATGGTTTGCGAGCCATTTTCTTTAGTATGATGTAATCACACTCTTTAATACGTCTATGTACAGTGCCTTTGGACACCTGTACACTGAGATTATTTTTAATTTGCCGTATGTACATATTTTGCCTAGATACCAATCTCCGTATTCTCCGATCAGTCTGAACAGTCGTCATACGTGGTCATCCACATCTTGGTTTCCGCTTAAAATTAACATTTCTGGAGAGTACTTGATATATACCTCGCTTTGATCGATTTAAAACTTTTGCAATTTTAGAAACAGTTTTATTTTGCGATTTCAATTTAATAACTTTCAAAATCTCACATTTTGTGAATTCTTTACCCTTCGGTATTTTTAAAACGAGAGGAAATAATTTCTCCACCTTTTATACTTTTATAAAAGTGCAATATGATGTCATACAACGTCATTACACACGGCCAATCCCGTGTTTCTAAAAAAAATTGCATAAAGTGCTTAAACTTTTGAGACAGCGTTTCTTCAAGAAAAAAGAAAAAATTAAATAAAAATAAATATATATTTTATTTTAACCACCCAAAATGGCTTATTTTATTTTATTTTGATTAAATGTCGAGTATTTATTGTAAATTAGAATAAAATATTTTCTTCTTCAATTATTTTAAACCAGACTTGCAGAGTGCTTAAATTTTTGAGACAGACTATAGTAATTGACTAAGAATATGGCCATTTTTAGCACAGGAAAAATATTTTAAAATTTAAGTTAGTCAAAACTTACACCAATTGCAGTTTGCTAAAAAATTGCTAGTTGATGAAGGTAATATGGCCATATGCAGGTAATATACCTATAGGCGTCATAAAATGGAAGTGTCTTATTTAACGCAAGAAAAACACCAATTACTCAAAAAAATTATATTTTGAAAATCTATAAAAATAATAGAAAATTAATATGAAGTAAATTTAGACAACAATTTAAAAAAATTAAGATATATTTACGGGAAAAAGTATTTTTAATTTGTTTTTTAACGCGTAGAGCAACTGAAAACTTCTGTATCTTAACTGGTAAGGCCGACACATTTATCATACACTTAATTACGACAAACAACACATAATCTCATATCTACAGCTTTTTCGCCCATTTGGCCATATTGTCAACAAAAACCAATTTTATAAAAGTGTTCGTAATTCTGTCTGCGCACTCCGATATTAAAATTCGTTTATACAGTTAAAAAGAGCATTAAACCAGCTAACTATTATGCATAATAGTAAATAAAAATACTTTGTTTAAATAAGAAAAGTAACAAACTTACCAGAGACGAATTTATAATATGCCAACGCAACTAACAACGAATCAACAATGACTGCCCTCTTGTGCACGTAATCAAGGATTGCAGGCAACCCGGTACTAAACTATGTTCTTCTGACATCCGGCAACTAGATTCAAGCGCCATCCTTTAGATTTCACTGAAATTAATAACAGTATTGCGGATTGGCCATATTACCATCAGATACCTTACATGTCTACTTCATTTATTGGAACATTTTATGCATTTTGAGGTAAAAAGTACTGAAATATGAAACACATTTAACAAAAGCATATAAAACACATTAAAAAAAAGCATATAAAACCACTGCAGAGTCTATTAAAAGTCATAATAAGTAAAAAATGGTAAAATTTACTTTTAGCAGATATTAGTTTTATAATTGTTCTCAGTATCAATTTGCTTTTATAGATTCCTTTTCAAATAAAAAAGAAATATACCTAAATTCAGAAGATAATTATTGAATGGTATTTCAACAAAGCTAATTGCTAAAATAAAATTACCAGTTTTTCGACGATTCAAAACAAAGAAATGCATTCTAACTCTATTACGATGCCTCTTAATATACAATTGTGCTTCATATGAAATGAATTTCTTTCGTCAATGAACAAGATTTCAATATTACACAATATGATATAATGTAACACAGTGTGAAATTTGATGAAAGGAAATTTTTTTTATCCCTCGAGTTTCGTGTTAATGACTAAACTCCGTTGAAAATTACCATTAAACCATAAGTGGACTAAATGATTCTTAATCAAAACTGATGTTTGTCGAAACTCAATGGTATTTATCACAAAACTTACTTAAAGTGTCTTAATTTGAATTGGACTCTTTGCCTTTTAATATTACTTTCATTATTGAAATAATTTATAAATGTATAATAGCCAATCATTAATTCGAAAATGATTTCTAGACCTAATCTTGATCGATCATTTTAAATGAAAGATTTGATATTTTAACATCAATTAGGGTGCATTATGTATTCTAATTTTTTCTCAGTATTACTTTTTTGTAAGGTCCTTTGAGTTTGTCGAAATTTCTTCCGTGCATTAGAATACAAATAAATAAATAAATATAAAAGAAAACAAGAACGAAAAATCATGCGTCAAGCATAGATTATGAAACACTTACTAACACAGTCAGAAAACTGTAACGAAACTTCACCTTTAGGTGAAAGAAGAAATGTAAGTAAACAGTTTAGAAACATATAGCACATTGAAAAATACAATTTTCGATCTTACCCTTTTCAAGCTTACCCTTTGAAGCATTTCTATAAATAGAACTCTACATCAGCGGTTAAATGTTTATTAATTTACTTTGAAATCATGAGATATATTAGTTTCCACTTTCAACGTAAGTAAAAAAAGAAAAAAAGAAAGAAATCGAGTTCTCGACCTTCTCACGCTGTCCATCGAAATTTCCTCCACGAAGTTCTTACAGATGATGAGAGAGGGAATGGTAAAGACGTAAATAATCACTGTTCCGGCTCTTAGTTTGAGGTTTGAAATTCAATTTCTCTGAGAAAAAATGACACTGATAAAGAAAGACTTTTGAATATTAGATAAAAGAAAGGTTTTTTTTTTTTTTTTTTTTTTTTTTTTTTTTTTTTTTTTTACGCTACTGTAATTAAACAAAAGAAACATCAAAAAGCTGACTGACAATTGAGAGTGTTTTCAAAATTTTTATTTTCTTCGCTCAACAATGCTTATGAGAGATTCAAAATGTCATTTTCAAACGTAATTTCATTAAATTTGCTATTAAATGTTAAGGGATCTAATAATGTTTTTAGTTTTTCTGTGAATACGGTACTTCATGTATAATCAATTGCCCCTCAGCTCTTTAGCTCCTACATAAGATGAGAAGAATTGTTATACGTTTTCCACTTAATTTGAATGTTTTTGAGCGTTGTTGCACGTTGTACGTTTAAATGATTTCCGTACGACGATTTCTTTCGTTTTTAATTATCATATCATTTATCTTAAATAATTAATTATATACTTATCTTAAATAATCCAAAACCTTCATACTGAAGACTTTTTGTGCCATAATTGTACAGTAGTGCTGCCAACTTTTACTTTTTTTTTTTTTTTTTTTTTTTTTTTTTTTTTTTTGTTACCATTAAAATTTTATAGAAATTTTTACATTATTTAATCGAAGATTTTGGCGATTAAATGACAAAATTTACTGTTAACTTTTAGTGGTATGCAAAAATCATAAAAGTTGGCAACTATGAGTACTTCACTCACATAAATGGCATTAACTAACGTAACTGTTATTTTATTGCCATGCTGTTTTGAATTTAGTACATTTCTATCTTAAGATTTGATGTTTTATTTATTTTATTACTGTCTTTTAAAATAAAATACAAAAATTTATTTTTGTAGCGATTCCATTACTAAAATGCTCATGACCATTAATGAGTTTTAGGATATTTTAATTTGTTTCTGTTGTTACAATTAATTTTTGATTCATAATGGGAAGTATGACTTCAAAAATAGTTAAACCGTCTTGATAGAATGAGGTAATACAAATATTTTTGGAAAATAATAATTATAAATATTAATAAAAAACTGTTTTTAATGAAAATTCCTTAAAGAAGAGGTCACTGGCACATTCAAAATAGTTTGGCAGGGTGTGAAAAATGGCGGTAGTGGGATGAAACTAAAACAAACTAGTGTCAATAAAAATCTTCCGTCTTTTTAACACTTTCCAACATAGTTGAAGAGGGTTTATGAATTCGGTTTGTCTGTCCATGCTATAACTCGCATAAATATAATCGGATTGACATGTAATTGAAATACGTCATTGAGGTTTACTATGGCATGTTCGGTATTGAAAATGAAGTATGTAGCATTTGTATTTCATTTACAGGGGCACTCAAAAGTATTCCGTTATATTATTGTGTATGGGGGGGAAATCGCGGTGTATTTTAATGGTTTTACACTGTTTCAAACACAATGAAAATTATGTACATTATTGAACTGCACTACAATATGTTAACTATAGAATATGTCACGTGTAACACTTACAGTTCATTTACAGGGGTTTACACTTAAAAGTTAACACTTAAAAGAATCCCGTTATATTGTGGTCTGTGGGGGGAAATCGTTTGCAGTGTATTTTAATGATGTTACACTGCTACAAACACTATGAAATTGAATTGAATTTCTTAGTGAATTAAAACATGTTTTCTGTAGAATATGCAGTGCAAAGCATTTATCATTCATTTACAGGGTCACACAAAAGAATTCAGTTACATAATGATCAACGGTGAACAAAACTGTTTGCAGTGTACTTTAATTATATTGCACTATTTCAAACATGATGAAATTGATATAGATTACTGAGGTATACTAAAAGCTGCTTGCTGTAGAACATAATGTGCATGGCATTTATCGTTCATTTAAAAGGACACATACAAGATTTCGGATACAATACTGTATCCGAAGTATTGTCTATTAGGGATGATTGCTGGATCTGCGTTTTCCGTTATGGTGTGCGTTTTCAAGTTTAACTACATTTTTCCATACTACGTGGTGTGCATATTTTCTATAGATCATATACAGGGCTACACAAAATAATTTGCAAGCATTACTGAGGGGGAGCGTGAATTGGTTAAAGGTGTTTTTTTTTTATTTGAGCTATGCGTTTTCAAGATCAACTATATTTAGTGTACTAAGATATGTTTGTAGAATATAAATAAAATCAAATACAGGGCTATGCAAAGAACTGGATACATTGGCTGCCTATGAATATTAATACCTGGAAGTGCGAATTCAGTAGTTTTAACCATGTTTTTGTCTGAATTTAATTTTAGCTTAATATGTGGCGTATATAAAAATCTGTAGGTAATATACAGGGCTGTACAAAAGAATTCAAGTACGTTTCCTTCTGTTGGTAGAAATTGCTGAAGGTGAATGTTCAGCTGTGTTATGCGTTTTCTTACTAAACTAAATTTTAGCATACTATGTAGAATATATACAAATCTATAGATCATATGCAGGGCGCTGCACAAAAGAATTAGAGTACCTTTCTGTCTATGGGTTGTAATTGCTGAAATTTCGTATTCAAATGTGTTATGCGTTTTCTAAAATGTTTACTTAGGCATCTTCTGTACCTTATTAAACGTCGAAGTTTCGTTAAAATATTCTGGAAGTGTTGATAAGTGTTTAATAATCTATGCTTGACGCATGATTTTTCCTTCTTGTTTATAGATAAAACTGATAACCCTAGATGAGATCTACCACATTAATTTTTATTTTTTCGAATGTTTTTAACTATTTAGCCTCTAAATAAAACAATTATATGGATTTTTATTTATTTATTTATTTATTGCTTTATTAGGCTAGTAATAGTACCGCATAATGCAGTGTACATTGGACACTGAATAAATATCATTTCTTGACAATTTTTAAGCACAATACTTCTAAAACTATTGTATTAACGATATGTGGTTAAAAAAATATCAGTACGCACCTTTGAAAGACATAATAAACATAACGATTAAACATCGTTGAAAGGCACGAGGAAGTTTGGAAATTTATAAAAATCACCAGGTTATAATAGCAAGCATTGATTAGATATCAACACATTTATTAGTTTATCAAAACGTAAACGTCAATAGATGGGTCTGAACTTGCTTGTGGGGATTTTTTTATGATTTATGAAGCAATAAAGAGACGCTGGACTGGAGGGCGAATGACAATCTTTTCTGCGAGTAACCCTGTTATGAATGTTGGCTCAAAAGGCAAAATTTGACAGCATTTTCTGAAATATTTCGTTGTCTTTATAAAAGTTTCTCCCCGGGATTGAACTACAAATCTAGAGCGAAAGCTGGGTTGCCGGGGCGGTCATCTCTTTGTATTTTTAGAAATATCAGAAATGCTATTCGATTCAATGGTATCTCGACAAAAAATATCTGCAAGTTTTATGAAATTACAAATAAAAATGACTTCGTGAATGTGTTCGAAAATAGCGAGTTTGGATTTGAGGTAAAAAACTTTTTAATGATGCAGTAGATTCCCGATTATTCGACATCCTTTGAATTAAAGTAGTTCTTAAAAAAATATTTTCCCAGCGCACAACAATGCGAAACTTTCTGACACATTTTCCGACTCACTTTTAAACGTAAAAGCATGATACGTACAGGCATGATTATTAAATTGATTTTCAGTCCAACAATTTTTTTCATTTTCCGGTAAATGAATTACATCTTGAGTTATAAACGATTATTGTCTTAGGAGACAATTTTTTTTCACTGCCTGCGTTGTCGCGTTTGGAAATTCGGTTCAAAACGCCAACTTTGGCAGTATTTTCTGAAGAAAACTTCTGCCTTTTCCGAAAATAATAATAATAATAATAATAATAATAATAATAATAATAATAATAATAATAATAAAAACCTGTTCGAGCTTCCACCTGTCCGTTTGACATGTTTTCATAAAATAAATAAATAAATCTATACTAATAAAAGAAAGTTTCGCTCTGTGTGTCTGTGTGTGTGTGTGTGTCTGTCTGTCTGTCTGCGATGGCTAGGAAAATTTAGCGCACCTAGAAGTCTCTAAATTTAGATTTAGGTAGTCCAAACCCTCTCCTGGTATACCTGAGCGTCAGAATTTTAATATTTTAATTACTTTCTGAAATATTAATTAAAATGCGCAAAGAACTCTCATTAAAAATACGCTTTTATTCTCTTGGGTTGGTTGGTTCACTAGTTGGTTGCATCGATTCTTCACAGAAGTAATTAAATAAACCAGAGTAGCGATGCATAAATAAGGATTTCTAACTAAATAGTGTCAATATGGATTGAAGTTATCAGCGTAGAGGAGCCATGCGAGTGTCCCGCCATCTGTACATGACAAATTACACATACGTCCCACAGATTGAAATATTTTCCCGGCACATTTTTCTTCATGACAATTAGTCGGGTTTAAGTTTTTTTTTTTTTTTTTTTTTTTTTTTTTTACATGACATTTATTATTATGATGGAGATTGTTAATGCAGAAAACTTTATTTAACAGATTCTTTTTTATATTTTCGGGAATGAAGAGGGGCAAGGGTCTAATTACATTTAAGCTTCAAGGTGTATTTCTAGAAAGCAGTTACCAGAATTTCCGAATAATAGTGTAAGCCAAATTTCAAATTAAGTTCCTAGCTTAACCAAATGAATCAATCATTAAAGATGTATTGTGATCCTCCTAATTAGTTATTTGCTGAAGGCCACTTGAACAACCCCCGCCCCCCCTCCCGGCCCGTCCTTCAAGGTTTTTTCTCTAACTCTGCTCCGTTTCCATATCTCAGCAACTATCTTTCCGATTTCAACGCAAGTGATTTCAAACATTATAATTAATTTAATAGTCACCCTTTATAACATTAAACTAAATTTATGAGTAGCGGTTACCACTATTTACGAATAACAGTTTAAGCCAAATTTGTAATTAAATTCAAAGCTTAAGGAAACGAACGAATTTTGAAAAATGCATAGTGGTCCTCCTAATTAGTCATTTTCTGAAGGGCACTTGAACATCCCATCCCCCCCCCGGGACCTCTTTCAAGGTTTTTTCTCTAACTATGCTCCGTTTCCATATCTCAGCAACTATTTTTCCGATTTCAACGCAAGTGGTTCCAAACATTATAATTAACTTAATAGTCACTCTTTATAACATTAAACTAAATTTATGAGTAGCGGTTACCACTATTTCCGAATAATAGTTTAAGCCAAATTTGTAATTACGTTCCTAGCTTAAGCAAACGAATGAATTTTGAAAGATGCATAGTGGTCCTTCTAATTAATCATTTGCCGAAGGACACTTAAACAACCCCCCCCCCCCCCCCCCGGTCCGTCCTTCAAGGTTTTTTCTCTAACTATGCTCCGATTCCTTTTTTCTCTAAACTATGCTCCGTTTCCATATCTCAGGAACTATTTTTCCGGTTTCAACGCAAGTGATTCCAAACATTGTAATTGACTTAATAGTCACTCTTTATAACATTAAACTAAATTTATGAGTAGCGGTTACCACTATTTCCGAATAATTGTGTAAGCCAAATTTGTAATTAAGTTCAAAGCTTAAGCAAACGAACGAATTTTGAAAGATGCATAGTGGTCCTCCTAATTAGTCATTTGCTAAAGGGCACTTGAACACCCCCCCTACTTCCCCTCTTGCAAGGATTTTTCTCTAACTATGCTCCATTTCCATATCTCAGCAACTATCTTTCCGATTACAACGCAAGTGATTCCAAGCATTATAATTAACTTAATAGTCACTCTTTATAACATTAAACTAAATTTATGAGTAGCGGTTACCACTATTTCCGAATAATTGGGTAAGCCAAATTTGTAATTAAGTTCCTAGCTTAAGCAAATGAACGAATTTCGAAAGGTGCATAGTGCTCCTCTTAATTAGTCATTTGCTGAAGGGTACTTGAACCCCCCCCCCCCCCCTCCCGGCCCTTCCTTCAAGGTTTTTCTCTAACTATGCCCCGTTTCTATGTATCAGCAACTATCTTTCCGATTTCAACGCAAGTGATTCCAAACATTATATTTAACTTAATAGTCACCCTTTATAACATTAAATTAAATTTATGAGTAGCGGTTACCACTATTTACAAATAAGAGTTTAAGCCAACTTTGTATTTAAGTTCCTAGCTTAACAAAACGAACGAATTTTTATGCATGCATAGTGGGCCTCCTAATTAGTCATTTTCTGAAGGACATTCGAACATCCCCTCCCCTCGGCACCACACTCAAGGTTATTTTCTCTAACTGTGCCTTATTGCAATAACTGGGCTAATAATGTTCCAATCTTCTCGAAACCAGCTCAATTTCGTAGTGCGCCTACTATACAGTAACGTAGGCAGCGGGGACCTGTCTCAGAAGTTCGTTCGGAAAGAGGTTTGTTTAGAACAGAATGCTCCCCTGTCGGTGGTAGGGGGAAATAAAAGATTTTCTAGAGCGTACGAGCATGCCGGGTATACGGTTCCGAAGCCATCGTAGACCGTGGCCAGAGTTCCGTTTTTTAAGAGATTTAAGTTTATTACAAGGGCTCGGGCAACGCCGGGCGGGTCAGCTAGTAAATAAATAAAAAATGTCAGAAAGTAGACAGTTTGGATTTGAGAACAACAGACTTAAGATTATGAAGCATAATTCATATGCTCAGATAAATTGCTGAGCATATTAAGATCAGCATTTTGTAATTTTTTAATATGTTCTGCCATTAATACGACAATATGCGTCATAATCTTATTTTAGTGGGTGTAGAATAAACGAAAGTCTACTGTACGATAGAAATAAAATAATGCATCTCGAATATTTCCGAGCAAGGAAAAAAAGAAAAAATTCATTCAAATGTGAACACGCAATGCTTGCGAGGAGGAGAATCTATCAATAAAAGATTTTTTTTTTTTTTTTTTTTGAATATCTGCGTGGAATATTAAATTATTTTTACTGTTTTTTTTTCTTTTCTTTTTTCTTTTTTTTTTTTTTTTTTTTTTACTTTCTTAATAAAACTTATTTTCTTTTTTAGAATTTTTCATGAGTTATTTGTGTAACATACCGTTAGCACTCCCGTATAAGGATTTAATAATCAGACATTTTAAATTATTTTATCATCACTTTTATAAATTTACCATATTTAACAGGCATTGCTGACTGAAGAAACTTTTATTTCAGAATAATAACACATTTGGGTTAAATTCGTCATAATGTTATGGAAGAAAAGTAAACATCTTATGGTTATAAAGCATTTTCTTTTATCTCATTCTCTTTTTTTTCTTTCTTCTTAAGAGAGAGAGAAAGAGAGAATAGACATTTTTTTTAAGGTAAGAGGTATAAAGTATTCGAAATTCTTAACCTGAATAAAAATAGTTTCCCCAGTTGTGGAAGTTTCGTTCGTATTTCAGTTCAGATTTTTAATAGAAATGGAACAAAGTATTTATCCAGTGTGTCAAATTATAGATTACTTCTTAAAAAACAGAGTTTTTCAAACTGCTATTTTACTATAATTATTAGTTATAGTAATAGCAATAGTATAAGGAGTAACGATAGTAAAATTAGTGTTTAAAGAAATATATATATAGATAGATTCAATTTTATCTTTAATGTATTTATAATTTTTAAAAAAATGATAGGGAAAAATCGACACTCCTCTTCAATTTGTAATAGTCTTAGATCTCATGGAAAACTGGTTAATTCAGTCTCTGAAGACTTACCCCACTGGTAACTCTCACACCTTTCACCGAATTTGAGAAATTGGAGTCTAAGTTCGCAGGTTCATTTTATACTGCCAGAGAGTGGTGATTATTTGAACAGCAACGATTCAACCAATCTTTTTATATGTTGTTGGATACAGTTGTAGGATTAGAAAGAAAATCCAAACTTTGTGCGCAAATTTAGTAACCAGAGAGCAGGTCGCAGATGCATATTTAAGACTACTTTATTTATGCACACTAGACTACACTACTTATGTACATTAAATATTACTTTAAATTTTACCTTTAATGTATTTATAATAATAAATTTTAAAAAGTTAGGGAAAAATCGACACCTTTCTTCAATTTATAATACTTCTAGATCTCATAAACAGCTGGTTAATGCAGTCTCTGAAAACTTACCCCGCTGGTGCCCACTCTCCTGCCCTTCAACAAATTTGAGAAATTGGAGTCGAAGTTCGTGGGTTCATTTTGTGCCAAAGAGTGGTGATTATTTGAATAAGAATGATTTAACCAATCTGTTTACATATTGTTAGGTACAGTTACAGGATTAGGAAGAAAATCCAAACTTTGCTCGCAAATTAAGTAAGCAAAAATCAGGTCGCAGATGAATATTTACGACTACTTTACTTATTTATGTACATTCGATATTTTAAATATTTTATCCAATCATTTGAAATTTGCAAGAGCAGTGTGGTCCAACTGCAGCCCACGTGGAACCAATATTTTCTTACAGAAAACTTTGCCTTATTTAATTGCCGAATTTCCGCGATTAAATAAGGCGAATATTCCTGCAAAAAAATAGTGGTTTCACACGTTCCGCAGTTGGACCACACTATGGTACAAAAAAAATTACATTTTTACAGCATTTACTATGTCTTTCCTTAAAGATCTTTTTAAGATAAATTTATACACAATAAAGATAGTCGTTATAAATGCACTCTGACATATATGTGCTTATTATTATACAACGGTTATTAAGAACATGGTGTTATATACTTTTTTCTTGCTATTGAAACAAGGGTCCCGTACTTGTAAATGCTAGTATAAACGCACTTTACATACATAAATACATTTCATGAAATCATCTGGAAAACGTGCCCTTACAAAATAATAATATTACAATACAGTTATCCATCAGAGTTCTTCTCAAAACAAGGCAAACACACACCAACCACAACCACCTACTACGGATATAGAGAACTAATATATACATATTATAGTACTAGTTTTTGATTTCATACAGATTTTTTAAAAAATAAGAGCATTAAAATCTCTGCATTTTCTCAAAATTCCGAAATCGACACTGGCTTTTTCTCGTCTAAGATACAGACATATACGTATGTGTGTGTGATGAATGCTGAATAACACACAACATAAGTAAATAAAATACTAAAATGGAATGAAAGGTAATATAGTTTCAATTCCGCGAGATGATTTTGACCTGAATTTATCAAAGGTCAAGGTAAACCAGACATCTATATTTGAAAGAAAATCTATTATTTCAACGCGATGTATACGCTATAAACTTCCATTGTACGATTGCGCAGCTTTTTGATAACTTATGAAATCTTGCGCCTTTTGAAATTACTCAGGCGTGAGTCTTCATGATTTCTTGTTGTAATATTACTGAAATATTTTTATATATTTTTCTATCTTTTCTCCCTTTTTTAAATTGGATATTTTAAGCATTAGGTAGTTTTTCAAATTTTTTCCGCTTATCAAAAATTAATAGTTTTAAGAAATGATGTTTTAGTTTAGAGATAATAAAAGTTATTTTCCACAATTATTTAAATAACAAAGAAAAAAGAAAGAAAAAAAATTAAAAGACAAATTATCGTTTCAAAAGTATATTTTAGTTATTTTGCTTAAATGGATTTTACTTTTACGTATATAAAAAAAGAAATTCAAATGCCGTAAAAAGTTTTAAGTAAATAAATTTGTTTGGTTTGTACGTAACAAACAGGATAAAAATTCCCTCGTAAGTTATAATGATTATGACCATGTGCATGAAAGGAAGTCGTTTATAAAATCTATTAGTTTAATTTCGACACTGTTTGACAATTATTTTATATCTTCTAAAAAAACAATGCATGAAATAAATATCCGAACCGTTATTATATAATCAAATGTGTATCTATTCTAGTTGTAGCAGACAACTGATAATCTTTCTTTCATCAAGAATAAATTAAGCGAATAAAGTCGAATTCCGTTCAAACTAACTTTACGGGGCTGCAAATATATTTTCTCTATAACGAAATTTCGTTATACTAGAGCTTTTAATATTGTACTTTTTAAAATTTTGCAAGAATTTATTGAATGCAAATTGCTTTTAAAACTTAAAATAAAAAATAAATATCAACTTTTAGTGCTACTACTTACATACCTTTAATTTATCTTAGACCACTCTTGTACAGTAAAGGGTTTTCTTTCCGTATGCATATTGAATATAGATTTTGCCAAGGATTTGTAACAAAATTGTTGTAATGAATTTTTCGTTCTATTAGATTTCGCTATAATGGAACTCAACTGCGTATAAAAGAACATTTTCGTGAAGAAAGATTTTAGAAGATTTTTAGTAAAGTAACGTAGGAAAAATATTATTTTTTGATGCTTCGCTAGTAATATTTTGGTTCAAATTAAAGTTACTCATTCATAACTACCAACTTACATTTTTAACAACTTTTTTTCAAATAGAAATTTTCACATTATTTAATCGCATAATTTCTTCGATCAAATAAGGCGAATATTTCTATTTCAAGAAAGTGGTAAAAAGAGGGTCAAAATTAGTAGTTATGCTAATTATTTTAACCTGAAATACAAATAATTTTGGTACTTTCAAAAATATTTAATTCAAATCAAAAATTTACATCAAATCTTTACATTTCTGTGAAGAAAACATATAGTCTTGAATTTTAAAAAAGAAGAAGAAAAAGAAAGAAAAAAGCTGCACCACACTAAGCTATTTTACCATTAATTGTTGCAGAGAGATGAGAGAAGTATTGTTCCACTGGAAATTGTGTCTACTTTCTAAATATGAATACAATTTTTGAAATAGAAGTCGTCTATTCTATTTATTAAAAATTGTGCCAATTTTTTATTTTCAAATAATATCACCAATTAAGTTGATGTTTAAATGACATCATATTTGAGTTCCTTGATCTTCATAGTTAAAAGAGTTCAGAGTTTTTTTATACTAATTTATGTAACAAACTTTAACTTATATCTTCCCAAAAAAAAACAGCTGATTAATTTTTTAAAAATGACCCAAACATATTCCAGGTACTTTTTCAAATCAAAAACATACTTTTAAGTACACTTACACAAACTATTAATAATATTCATATTAAAAAACATATTAATTAGCACCCACATTAATTTTTGCATAAAAATAGCTACAACTGTCAAATACACGGGTGTTTAAGTTTTCAGCTCATTCCAATCATTAGTTTTCGAGATATAGATAAATTTTACTCTTCGACGGTCTAGGGAGACCGTCTCCAATTATCGTTGTCATCCACAGAAAGGAAAATCTTAGACAATCACCCAAAAATTTTTATCGAATTTTCTTTCTTATAAAGTGAGTTTAATCTTATATATTAATTGAATATTCCCGTTATTTCTTCTTGTAAGATCTTAATCCATTTGTTCCGCTTTGTGGGATTTCCTTCCAACATATAGTTTCAGGATTCGTACCACTAATTTCAAAAAGTAATATTTATCTTATTTAATGACAGAAATTTGCGATTAATAAGGAAAGGATTGCTATTTTAAAATAGTGTTATTCTAAAGTTAAAACAGTATGAATCCTGATTTTTCACCTACATAGAATGTTAAAGTAACAGAAATTCATTTTGTTACTTACTTGTAACTCTCCTCTATTATATTTAGTCTTTATTTTCTGCATAAAATCTAATTACAAGATTTGGTGTTGTCCCATTTACTTTCGCGTCATTTGACTGTGCTGTTTCCCATAGGGCTACTATAATACAGATTGAATCATCAAGCATTTTGATGCCCATTTAGCCCATCAGCGATTGTTGCCCATGCGGCGGCGTGGCTAATCGATGTTCTCCTATGGGCAATTAAATGGCGGCGTGAGTCAGCCCGGATTATAGGAGCCTTAGTTTCCCACTGGCAAGATTTTTGTCAGCCTTAAAATAACCAATAATTCAACAATAAATGTCAAATATGTTATCACGCAATAGATGACAAAGGAAAAAGTTGCATGTTGAAAATGCAAAGATTCTCAAAATATAATTTTCGGAATAATTGGATTTAATTTTATGGACAAACTCCTAATACATTTTCATATATAACTGGGTCTTTCTACAAAAAACGTTACTTTTAGGTACATAAAATTTAATTTTTGACTGAATATATTTTTTTAAATGTTATAAATGTTTTACATAATAGAACCCATTAAATATATATATGTGAGGAAGATTGATGGTTTGTGAATTTTTTTATTTTTAGGTATTTATTGGTAATGAATGGAGGTATTACTTGTATACCTCCGTTAAATGTTACACGTAATTTTCTTTCTTAGCAAATTCATTTATTTTGTGAATGTGATAAATATATTTATCCATTCAATAATGTATTCTTTACCTCTGGAAATTCCATTATATCTAAATTAAATTTTCTTATGAAAAAATAAACCAATTAAAAAAATTATTTTCGAATTTCTCTTACAAACCTTTCTTGTATCCTTCGTTACGCTAAAATTATGTGCAACAACCAATCATTCAGGTGCGCGCCAACCCAGTAGGCAATGTGTGTGGTGCACACAAGCGCCATGATCGTAAAATTTCAGGTGTAGAGAAAGAACGTGAAAAAATTATTTTTTAATTTAATTACATTCAAATTAATTATATTTTCTAGAAATGTTAATTATGTTTAATAAGTTTGCTTGAAACAAATCACTTGCATGAGTTTTCTGTTACAAACAATTTATTTGTTTAACCCTTTAACGGGCGGTGGTCACAAAAAAGTACACCTAATTTTAATTCCAAAACTGACGAATGGCACCAAGAATATTTAATTAAAATTTTCCTTTTGTTAAGAACCGGAAAATAAGCAAGTTTTTATTATCTAATGAATTCGTTTGTAATTCCTGGTGTCAGTCCATTATTTCATCATTTTACAAACAGACTTACTCCGCGCCGGAAAGGGTTAAATCATTCCAACAACTACGATGCAAAAAGTAAACAGAATTAACTACACACTAAAAATTTGTACTTATATTAATAAGTTTGAACAATTAATTATTGATTTTAAAAATAGCAAAAGTTGTTTGAAGTTAATAACAGTAATATATATTTTTTACTATACTTTTTAGGCAAATGAAATCTATCTCTTCTTAGTAAAAGTAATAACTTCACGATTCCAACAATGCTTTTTTTTTTAAAATGCACTGAGATTCTAGAAAATAATGATAATTTCATATTAAAACGTAAGTGGCGTGCAATTAACCCTCTGAACTGCTTATTCCGCGATTTCCACGGGCAAATCTTTTGTAGAAAAATGTAAATAATACACAATTTTTGAAGCCATTTTGTTTTAAAAATTCCACAGTAAAAATGCAAATGATAAATATGCTACATAATGATTTGAATACATCAAATACATAATGATTACATCAAATACATAATGATTTGAAATTTGTAATAATAGAGAACATATTGGTCGAAAGGATTTTGGAAAAAAAAAACATTAAGCAGTCAGAGGGTTAATAATCCTGACTTTAAAAACGTGCTCTCATATTTAGGAGATAAATTTCAGAATGAGATGTTCACTATACTGGCTACAAATATTACAAATAAAGTCATTAACTTGTGTTAACAATACAGATATTTTTCAGTTATTTTAGATTGTATTACAGGCTCAAAGGCTTATCGTACATTGAATAAATAAGTGTGATAATCCAATTTGTTCACATTGCAATTTAGACCATAAAAGGGATGAAATAAATTTGTTATTCCCTTTTTATCATTTTATCCGTTTTAGGTGCTACAACAACGGATATATTAGCACTATTTATTACCAATATACCAATCTTATTATTATTATTATTTAGACAAAATAACATAAGAGAACAGGACTAAGATAAAATCTTCTCTACGCGGCAAAAGTATCGGTTTACAAAATAAATAAGTAAATAAATCCTCTTGCATTTTATGTTTCATGTCCAAACCGTAGTCTAAAGTTGATAGTCCAATTACGCTGCAAATATCAATCATGAAACTTTTGATTTCTTAACTAAAGTGCAAGAGTTGCACATTACCCCTCCCCCCATTTTCCGTTTTTTTTCTATTTGGTGATCCACTACTTTAACTACTTCTGTATTTTAGTAAAAGTAGTCAAAAGTTTCAAATTAACCTTGAAGCTTGTATCAAAAACACGGTAATCGAGCAGATCTTGTGTCATATACAGTCGAACCTCGTTAACATGAAATCGCTTAACGCGAAATTTCGCTTAGCACGAAATAATACTGAGGTCCCGTCAAATCAGCCTGAAAATCAATGTTAATTAATTCGTTTAACACGAAATGAAATTTCGGAAAATCCCGCTTAACGCGAATTTTATTTATTTATTTATTTTTTAATCCAAACACGATTTCTTATGCAAAGGTTTCAATATTTCAAACTTAGTCGAAAAAAGTCGAAAGAAGCAATCTCATCTTTAGAAACCAAGCAAAACAGTTTAAACGAAATCAACGATAAAGTGCTAAAAAAAATCAGAAATTGCAGCAATGTATGGGATACCCAACAGCACACTCTCTACGATTTTAAAGAATCGTGAAAAGATTGAAGCGGCTTATGCTGTGAGTCAATTTGAACCAGTAAGAAAACGAATGTGTACAGGAAAAAATGAAGAAATTGAAATTGCTCTCTTGCTGTGAATAAAAGAGGCAAGAAGCCAGAACATTGTTTTAACTGAGAAACCAGAGAAAGCGCAGGCTTTTGCTGGTGCTCTCGGTGAGAGCTATTTCACATGTTCTAACGGATGACTGATAAGATTCAAAGAGCGTCATAGAATTATCTGCAATCGAAAAATTCTTGTTTTTCTGAGTAGATTTGCATAAATGAAGATATGCAAACTTCAGATGCGATGCCAGACGAAGAAATAAATGCTGTGTTAGCTGAACATGACAACATGAGACACAACTGTAAGAAGAGCATGAAGAAATCGACACAGAGCGGAAAAGTTTAGTGTCATTAAATGAATCTACCGTAGCATTGAAAACTGTACAACGTTTGTTATGGAACAAGGGGCGGCTTCCCGTGCTTTGGACAAATTAGATAAATTCCATATGTTCCTAAAAGAAGTACTCAACAAAAACTGACGGACTCAATAACTGACTTTTTAAAAAATAGTTAGCAAGTAAATAAATTTATTACTGCCCAAATTGATGATCAATTTGTTTTAATTTTTAATTAAATTTTCTATTTCTTATTAATTTATGATTTTAAGAACAGGCATATATTTGTAGGTTAATTCATTTAGTTTTTATATCTAACATAGATGGCGCCACTATTGTGACGGTTAACACGAAATTTCGGATAACACGAAAAAAATTCGCAGTCCCTTCAATTTCGTGTTAACGAGGTTCGACTGTAATAACTTTTATAAATATTTACCTGAAATGTATGATGCTTTTTTCGAAATGTGTAATAACTCTTCAAAACTAAGATAAATAATCAAAATATCAGTCAAAATCCTTAGCTGACAGTATTTCTACATTTACTTTTATTTAATGTCTTATAATTCAATTTGATGTTTTAAATAAATTATAAACAAATACATTATAAATAAATACTGAAACCGTAATCTATGACCGTCGCACTTCTTTTAGATATACTGAAGGATTTGAGTTAGTTTTTAAATTATTATAGGTGTGATGAAAATTTCATAGAAATTGTAGAAAGCTTAAAATTAACTACAGCAAAATTTGACGAGGAATCTGTATACTTTAGTAGAATTCCATTGAATCTACGTAAAAGACAAGACAATTTGATTAAGAGCATGCATATTAAAATATGGGACTTGAAATTTCATTTTAAGTATTTTTTTTCCTCTGCATATGATCGATCAAACCTTAGCTTCATTGCAGGAAAAGTTTACTTAATTAAAAGATCATGTGAAATCCTTTCAGTTTTTGTATTTTTAAGTACTTCACAACAAAAATTAGCACATGAAAATTTTAAAGATATTGACGCAGATAATTTATGCGTCATTATTGTTTAATATTTCATTTTTAACCATGTATTTCTAATTTAAAAAAACAAAGATACACCGTATTGACCACCGTTGCATCAAACAGTTCACCCAACATGCTATATTATAGTAATAACTAATGTATATAATATAATGTACGCAGCATAATGCATATGATATAATGTATATAGTATAATGCATATAGTATAATAAGAAATGTACATTTCAATAAAATAAAATTTGCTGCAGGAATTAGTAAACATGCTAACAATGAAGGGCATTTCTTCCTTCAAACGTGCTTTTGTATGGCATTTTTGAACCTCAATATCTCTGCCCCAAAGTAAAGATTTCAGATATATTTGGTGGAGCTGTATATCTTGCTACCCTTTACCTACCTGTAAAATTCGTTACAAACGGTGTGCAGTACTTCGCGAGTGTTCCGTCTGAGAGTGGTGCGATTTTGCGCTCCCATTCGCGAAGATGTTTCAAAAATTTTTATTTCATGCTAAAAATTTTTTTGAAAACATTGCACGAATATCCAGCTTGAAATGTCACATGCCAGAACTTACAAATTTTAGCTAAGGATAAGTTGAAGAAACAATGTTAGTTGTAAAAACTTCAAATATTGCAGATTTCTTGCTGCAAAATAAGGTGAAGGATTTCTGAAAAATTGTATGTTGCGGAAAGAAAAACCCTGTTCTGTAAAGCTTAAGTTATTAACTATAGCAACGAATACGAAATATTAATCCAATAAATGTTTGTAAGTACGATTTATGATCCAAAGTTAAAAATTAAGTAGAAAAAATATTTTATCTAAAATTTCTCAATACCAGTATTTTTCACCAGTTAATCTTTATTATAAATTTCAAGATATTTTCTTCCCACCTTATTTCAAACGAAACGTTTCTAAGACTTTCCCAAATTTCAGGCTGTTAACCTTTTTCAAACAAAAGTTCTGTTAGACTTTCCCAAATTTCAGACTGTAAAACTTGTTCCTTATATTTAGTCTTCTTTCAACCTGTTGTTAAGAAACAATGAGCATTTATAAATTTCATTTAATTTATAGTATAACAATTAAACGCTGCTTTTAATCAACTGGAAAAACGTTAGCTATTTTATTAATCTTTTCTTCACGATTAATGTGTATTACCGCTCCGCTCTGGCCAACAAGAAGGTCACTTATGTTTTTCTCCCTTCTTCCATTGTAGAAATCGAAAAGAAGAGAATATAATGGTTTTTCCAATCCACAAACATCGGAATGTATTGTTTGTAAACCGACAGGTAGGAAATGAAATCCCATCGCAAGACACCACATTTCTTTCTTCATATCTATTAAGCATTCTTATTCTAATTGAAGTTGAGATAATGTGTACTCTTTTAAGAAAAGAATAAGTACAATGTTTTATTTGATTTTTCGAGAGCAAAAAAGAAGAGACATTCTAAATGAATATTCCAATTTAACATTCATTACTTTACTATTTGATTCATATTTATATTTTTAATTCGTCACGACTTTTATGATTTTTGCCAATGAATATAAAAAATTAAATATCATTAGAGGTTACAAAAATATGTAGTCGAACATCAAATACTGTTATTGATATAATTTAAATTTTACCACTTCTTATTATACCGTAAACATAAATGGAAAAATACCTAGGCATGCTAGCTTAACACTTTTTTTCGAACCCTTGCAGGACCCCTTGAGCTTAGGACTCGGTACAAATGTTCCTCTTCCCCTCCGGTGCACGCCCCTGGTCTGTGACAAGAAAATCAAACTTTTCGACCTCAGTTGCGTTTGTTTTCAAACAAAACTAAGTTAGTCTGCCTCATAAGAATAAGTCATAAGAAAAAGTTATTTTCAGCTTTTGTTAACGCTAGAATAGCCGGAAAATTTACTCAAGTTTTATAAAAATATTTTATACTAGAATTTTTATTTAAAACAACTTATTTAATCCCCCCCCCCCCCTCCTGTGTGTTTTATATATTTAACTTATTGTATGAAGAAATTTCTGATTCAAATCGAAATATATTTATTTGGAACAGGTCAAGTTGACCTCTATAGCCATTCTAGTATTAAAAGTTACATTTTAGCCGAATAAAAATTGATTTAAATAGGTTACAGGAAGAAAATTTGAAAAGCTAAATTATGAAAAATTGCA
Organism: Maratus michaelseni; assembly: GCA_963931845.1. Lineage (NCBI taxonomy): Eukaryota > Metazoa > Arthropoda > Arachnida > Araneae > Salticidae > Maratus > Maratus michaelseni. The sequence continues at coordinate 258,448,347 of OZ007599.1, forward strand.
TTAAAAATTTCATTTTTATGTCAATTGTTGCGATAAGAAAAATAAAAGCTGATATTTAATTTTTACCTTACATAAAAATAGAAATATGATAGGATTATCTCTATATATTAGGGTATTCGTAACGAATATACTGTTTACTCACTGGTGCACCGAAGGGGAGATTTAGGGGTTAAAACCCATTAAAACCCACCCAGAACGCTCGATAACTGACAAAACAAATACGATAGAACCCGCGATTCTCCGAAATAATTGAAAACATAATTAAATCAAATAATAAAAAACTAGATTAATAAAGATTACACTTAATAAGAATTTATTTTTTTAAAAAGAAAAAACTGGAAAAAACAAACTTCATGGCAATTGCAAAAACTGTGAAATTATCGCAGATTTCCTAAATGCCTTTTTTTACATTTTAAAAATACTTTCTCAAATAAATCTCTAACTATAATAAAGAAGGAAATTTGTGTGTCTGTGTGTTTGTCGGCTGTGTTCTGAAGAGACCGCTGCACGAAGAACTACAAAATTTGGTGGAAAGGTATCTCTATGCATGTAGTATTGCACCTCGAAGCCCGATTTTAGAATTTTTTAATAATTTTTTTTAATTTAATTTTTTAAGCAATTTTTAGCGTTTTTTCACGTTTTGATGCGTTTTTCCACATTAGTAATAGGAATCCGGTTCCAATCTTTTTTAGCCCAATATAGAAAATTTTGTCTTCTTTTCAATAAAGTTTGGGCGGAATTCGTAGAGCAATTTTTGAATTTTTATTGAATTTTTTCCTTCGACACTAAGAATATTTGCCCAGATTGCTTCATTAGTTCGTTGGTTGCTTTCATTTCAGCATCAGCTCTGCTCAAAATCGTCATTTCCCCCCCCCCCCCTCTTTTTATCTTGAAGAGAATTGATAATTCTTTACAGATAAAAAAAATCATGATTTTAAAAGGGGAGAGCGGGTTATTGATTGTCCCGATTTGAATTGTTTGATTAGATTTATTTTAATTTCATTTTTACGCATTTTTTCATGTTTTCAACCTTTATTTTTTTTAAATGACGTCACAAATCGCCCACTTTAAGTCAAACATTGTTGGAGGGCCGTTGTGATTGGTAGCTACGAATATTGTAGGCACAGCTGGAAGTCAACCGGGCAATTGTGATTGGTGGATGAAAATGTTATCAGCTGATTGCAATTCGAACAGCGATTTGTTTTATGCGATTTTTAGAGTTTTTTTTTTATGTATGTGACGTCATTTATGTATTTGATTTCAGAAATTACCAACGATAACTTACTGTATTTGTATGTCAAAACAAAACAAAACAACAAAAAAAAAGTAATTTTGTTTCTGTTTCAAAAGTTAATGATAATTCCTAATTTTTTAAAGTAGCTGATTTATTTATGAGGGGGGGAGGGGAGTGTCCAGTTATAATTTAAATATCGCGTTAATGCTTCCTCCTTCCCCCTGCCTCCAAAATCAGAACTTTTTTATTATTAGTCCGATTCAAACGAAACTTTTTCTAATATTCTTCTCAAGTCCCCCATGTACTAGATAAACTTTGGTATCATTTTTTCAGCCCTTGGTTGCCACTATTTCTGAACATTAATTACCAGGGAAGGGTATTTTCTCAGGTTCCATGGGTCCAATTTCAATGAGAATTAGTTCATTCAACTTAACACGAACTAATTAAGATATAGATAACTAATTAAGATACGGATTTGGTGCCCCTTGGCGGTAGAAAGTGGAACTAAAAAATTTTGCAGCGCTAGTGCAACACGCCTGCTATACGTTGTCGTAGACAGCAGGCACACGTGCCGTAGTTTTGATCGGAAAGAGGTTTATTTAGAACAGAATACTCCACCTGTGGTGGAAACGGGAACTAAAAGAATTTTCAGCGCGTGCGCAGCATGTCTACTATACACCGAGACATGTGCCAGACACACGGGGACAGGCAGCGGGGACATGTGTCAGAAATTTGTTTAGAACAGAATGCACCCCCTGGCGGTGGAACTAAAAGATTTTCCTGCGCGTGCGCCGAAAATGGTTATTTTTATTGAAACCGCAAAAGAAAGTTACCGATTTGATAATCCCAGTCAACAAAATATTCCCATTTTCACTCATCCTCGAGTATTAAAAAACGTATTGGAGTTATTGATTCGAAACTTATTTTTTCTGATTACGAAAATGCAAATTTTGTGAAAATCCGACAGTAACTTTTTAAAATTATGACCAAACAAATGACCCGCTTGGAATCAAATGATCTAAATATTTGAGGAGGTTGTATTAAATTTATTCCCGCTTCGGGGTCCATCTCTCTATTTAATCCCCGAAAGACAAAGAGTTACCAGAGGAACCGTTTCGTGCAGCGATTTTTAGAGTAATTTCGCATTTCGTATTATTTTTTGGCGGGACCGGACAACGCTGAGCGGATCTGCTAGTAAATAAATAAATTAAGAAAGTTAATTAAGAAAGTTCCAGCAAAAGATTTAGCTTTTTAAAGCGTCGAAGCTGTTTTTAAGGGCTTCGAATCATAATATTTTTTTTTCTTTTATAAGCGGTGGGAACTTACACAGAATATCCCAATGTTTTCTTTAAATTGATTGCTTTTTTTTTTCGATTTTCCACTAAAGAATGACCTCCTTTTATAAAAATTTGAAATTAAATGGTATGGTATATTTATTCTGACTGTTAGTGCATTGCTTCTCTTAATATTGGACTTTAGGTATACAAATACAAAAGACAACTACTTATGTACGCATTTTTGTTCTTTTGTGTAATTATATTTTAATCGCCTTCCCTCCCCAACACACCTAAGAAAGGAAAACACCTGGTCGTATCCCTATTATTAAAAATATATAATTTGAAAATCTATATTTTGTCTAAATTAGATTCTAACAGCCAAAGAATGTTTAGACAAAGATAAATGATTTTATATAAATCTCCAAGGTTACACAATAATAATAAAATATCAAAAAAAGTTTCATGTGGTTTCAAGTGGCTTATTAGAAAGTATGTAATTTGGAATGCTACATTATTATTTAAATTAATTAAAGAATGTTTAGATAAAGGATTTATGTAAATATCCTGTATAAAAACGTCTTGTGTGGTATTTTTCAAGAATCTCATGTGCAGATTGATTCAAACGTTATAACGAACTAAAAAAAACCTTAACCCACGTAGGCAGGGCCCGATTAACCTCTGAAGCTAGGGGGAAACACAATATCCTTTTAGGGGCCCCTTTCATTTGGAAAAAGTTTTCTAAATTCTACATACAGGGAAACTTATGATTGCCACAAATATTATTCCCGGGAGTGACTTAACTTAGTTCACAAATTTCATGAAAGAACTTTTTTTTTTATGTTCACTTTATATACTATAGACAGAGTATATTTTTAGTCACCGAGTTCCATACATAAAGGGAGATTCGTTTTCCAATTCTCCAACATGATTTCCAATAGTCAGCGCAGAAGGCAGAAGGATAGAGTGACGATAAATTTAGTTCGCAATTTTTGCAAAACATGCTGTTTATCGCATTGCTTTACATGATTAGAGAATCATTTTGTGAACTAGACTAATTACAGTAGCATAAATTAGGATAATAATAAATGAGAACACTAATATCTAACATCGACAACACAGACTAATTTATCCTTTTGCCTTGCAAGCTTCTGACCGCTGACTCAGAACTTCTAATTATATAAAGAGCTCAGTGTTTGTAATACAAGTTTATCAGGAAAGAATCATCTGATTACAAAATTTAATATTTTCCATAATTACAAACAAAAAATTATATTTAATATGTCATTGTAAAGGAAAAATGTTAATTTTTAGTTTGTAACATTGTATCTTCATCAAAGGTTTACGGTCCGTTCTTTTTTTTTTTTTTTTGCCTTAAAATCAGTGAGTGGTATTACCTACCTCGATATGTTGGAAATTTGACTTTTCCCTCAGTTGAAGGAAGATATGCAAAATTTCATTTTTCAAAAATATGGTGCACCGCCCCACTGGCATTTGGAGGTTCGTAAATTTCTAAACAGAGAGAACTACCACATCATTGAATTGGTCGCAGTGCAGCCGATGATTTGATCCTACACAGCTACACTGCAAATATTTATACACTTTTCAGAACACTTTTTAGAACACTTATTTTGTCCCCTTGTTTAGCACACTTTTTGGAACAGTTTTCGAACACTTCTGAGACTTTCTAGCACACTTTTTGAACACTTTTGGGAACACGTTTGAGAACACATTTTTGTCCCCTTTTTCAGCACACTTTGTAGCGCACTTTTTGGAACACATTTCAGAACACTTTTGAGAACACTTAATTTGTTCAGCACACATTTTGAACACTTTTGGGAACACATTTGAGAACACTTTTCGGAACACATTTTGTCCCCTTTTTCAGCACACTTTGTAGCGCACTTTTTGGAACACTTGTCAGAACACCTTTGAGAACACTTAATTTGTTCAGCACACATTTTGAACACTTTTGGGAACACATTTGAGAACACTTTTGGGAACACATTTGAGAACACTTTTAGGAACACATTTGAGAACACTTTTCGGAACACATCTTCCGTATTTTATAGAAATTTTTATGGCGTTAAAATAAAATTTATAGGACAAAAAAAAAAAAAGTTACTTCGCGAGGACAACCTTATAAGGGACAGATACATTTCGGCATCTTTTTTTTCATTTCTGAGTGAGTTTATAGAATTTGCCCAACCCTACCGAAGATCGGAATCGAACGCATAACGTCCGGTGTACTAACCCGATGACCTAGACCCCGACGCTATGACCTGTCGCGCTTTTCGTTCAAATGCTGTAACTTATTTGAATCGCTTTTTATGATGCAAAGATGACTTGAGATTTCATCTGTAGATGGATTTTTCCAATGTTTTTAATATTTTCTTTTCATAATTTTCAATAATTTACTGTATTATTTGGTGTGCCTTATAACAGATAAATTTTAATTTATTATGTATTATATGCACAAAAAAATTGTATTAAGAGTAATAATTGCTTCTTTTTGCAACAGAACTAACTAGTGTTGAATTCAGACATTTTTCTCCGGGAGGGATTTCTGCTGTGTGTGTGTGGGGGGGGGGGGGGGGGTATTGCACTTTTTGATAATTAAAAGTATAAAATCTTCCGAGGGGAGGATATTTTAATTTTCCTGGGGATAATGTCCCCTCTGGGCCACCCCCAGAATTCAACAGCGGTACCAACATTTTCTTTTTTCGAACGTATACTTTTTTTAAATTATTTGCCTGATTATCTATTTATCAATTCCAATAAAAACATCAATTATCTTAATCAGACTTATTTATTACATGCTATTGAAATATTATTTTTTTATTTCTTATTTAAAAAAACTTACGCAAACAAACGATTTTATAATAAATTAAATTATTATATTTCAGCTATGCTGAGAGCTTTTGCGTACGGTTCTGTTAAATATTATATTTTTAACATTACATTAAAAAAATAATAATAATAAAAATAAAAATAATTAATGACTTTGGGATAGGTAAGTTTAAATATGGACTGATTTATTTTAAATTAAATTAGTTTAATTTATAAAAATATGAACTAACGAAATAAATTAAAAACGTTATAAAATTAGAAACTTGATTTTTATAAAAGTAAAGAAAAAACACCAACTAATTTTATAAATTTAAGGAAAAAATTGTAAACTTTGTAAAATTATAAATTATAAAATAATAAATTTTAGCGTAATTCATAAATTTGTAAGCCAAAACAGTTTAGTTTAATACCAATTTGCATAGCTATAATTTGCAGAGATATTATGTTATGAAACCTTTAAATAACACAATGTTGCCTCACATTAATTAAAAAAGATAAATTTAAAAAAAAATAGTGAAACAAAATCATAAATTTGAAGTACTATAAAAAAAAAAAAAATAAGTAAATTTAAAAAATAAGTAGATTAGATTTTTTTTTTTTTTTTTTTTTTTTTTGTAATTTATAAAAATAAAATAAATTTCTAAATATTTCATTAAAAAATATAAATATTACTATTATTTTCACAATAAATTGACATGGCCTCGATTAGAATTAGCCAGCTGGTCGAGCCGGGCCAGGCCTGTATCCTACAAGAACTCTAGTAAATATAACAATCTTAATTCGCATTTCAAAAAAAGCGATTTCTGTACTCAACCTTTAAACGTCATTTACGGAAATTGTACTGTTTTGAAAGAAATACGGAAAAAATCCATTAAAATTACGGAAAACTTTCTGCATATTTACGGATGTGAAGTCTCTTTAACGGAACTAATATCATTTACGGAAATTGTACTGAAATTTTGGAAAAATGAAACTTCTACGTAAAATTTTACGGAAAATCTCTTGTATTTTCACGGATTTTTTTAGAGTGTATATCGTTCAAACGACAATCACTATAATGGTTCAATTGGTTGGTTGGTTATTTGTTACTGCAAATTATCTGCGCCAGGGATATAGAACGGTGGGAGGGGGGAGGGTGCCTTCCATGACGGACCTTTCTAAGGGATCCTAACCCGTATTTACGCAAGGTTCGAAGAAAACCGCGGAAAACTCCGAATGGTCAGGTCGACGGGCGCGACAGTGGTTTGAACCTAGCACCTCCCGTCTACCAGCTTTGAAAGCAGAACTTCTCAGCCACTGGTGGAGCCACTATAATAGGACCCTTAATATAACGAGCTCATGTGCGCTGTAAAATAAATTTTAAAGTTTAACTTACCCAAGTAATAAAAACTAGTCGTTGGGGGCCACCGTAATACTTACCCATCATGTATATGTATAATGTAAAATATTAAAATAAAAATGTGTAAACTACTTATAAAATGCATTGCAATTCAAATAAAATCGTGGCTTGATGACGTCATAAAAAAGCTCGATTACTGAATTGCTTGAAAGAGGTTTTTCCTTATAACTCCAAAAATAATACTCCTATAAACTAGCGGTTTATTGCATCTGATTAAGCGTCAAATTTCCAATTAAAATATATCTTTGAAGTGAAATTTGGATGAAATACAGGGTCATGAAAAATCGAAGAGTGTGGTAAATAGGATTACAAATATCTCGGCAACTCATTATCCGATTGACTTCATGTTTTATGAAAAATTTATGTTTTTTTATTGTTTTTTATATTTACTACTTAAAATAAACAATTTCGAAAATTTTTATGTACCTTTCATCAGAACGAATATTTCGAGAGTCCGAAAAAAAATGTTCCGGTTAATCGAGGTTATTGAAATGAAATAGGCTTCTTCCCATTATTACATACTAAGTACATACCAAATTGAAAGTCTCTATCTCAATTTGTTCGGGAGATAGAGCACACAGACGGACGGCAAATTTTTTTTTTTCTAAAAATATGTTTTTTGGAATCTCCAGTGTCTGAAACGTGTAAATCCGTCAAAAACGATTACAAGACTTACCCTATACTACGTATGATGGGTAAGTAATAATGATCTTGAAATCCGCATTGATTGCGATCAAGGCTTCTTAGTAACAAAGTAGGTTGTAACAAAGCGTCGTTGTAACAAAGAAAGAGATGATTTAACAAGTGCGTCCAAATGTGTTCCAAATCTGTTCTCAAATGTGTTCCCAAATATGTTCCCAAATGTGTTCCAAATCTGTTCCCAAATGTGTTCCAAATCTGTTCTCAAATGCGTTCCCAAATGTGTTCCAAATCTGTTCTCAAATGTGTTCCCAATCTGTTCTCAAATGTGTTCCCAATCTGTTCTCAAATGTGTTCCCAATCTGTTCTCAAATGTGTTCCCAATCTGTTCTCAAATGTGTTCCGAGTTTAGATTTAACAAATATCCTGAGCAGAACACTTTCGGTACACTTTTCGGAACACTTTCTTTATAGCGGAACACATTTCAGTACACATTGAGGTAACTGGAACACATTTTTTGAATCAAAGTGTTCCAAATGTGTTCCCAATGTGTGCTGGGAATTTGCAGTGTACCCTCCTAGGTCACCTGACTTAACCCCTTGTGACTTCTTCCTTTGGGGATATGTCAAAGATCTTGTGTTCATACCACCTTTGCCTGAACTTAAACAACGCATTTGTGATGCTTTATAAACAGTTAATAGTGAAACATTACAACGTGTTTGGCAAGAATTGGCATATCGCAATGATATTATACGGGTAACTAAAGAGAGTCATATCGAACACTTGTGAAAAAAAAATTTTTTTTTTTCTTTACAATGACATATTAATTATAATTTTCTGTTTGTAATTATGGAAAATATTAAATTTTTTAATAGGATGATTCTTTCCTGATAGCCCTGTATATATAATTGCTGTATGATCAGTTACTCCAGAGATTTCTTTTTAGCACACAAGGATGCCACATGTTTGGTTAGCAGCCTATTGATCACATCCAGATTTCCAGGTTAAATAAGCTTCCTAAAGCAGTGTTGATTTTCTCTTGCATTAGGCGAATTTTCCTTTCCAAAAAAGTTTTTTAAAACGCAATGTAAAAATAAAATTAAAAATGGGAATTAGAGGCTTCATTTTACAGTAATATTAGAGGCCCTCTTAAATGTTAGGAGGAAGCTCGTTCTTCACGTGCCTTTTGGATAATCAGTCCTTGCATCTAGGAAATTGGAAATTTATTATTTTTACACCACTTAAATAAATATGGTTTGAAGTAAAAAAGAAGTATTGTTTTGAAAAGGTAAATAGTTTGAAGTAATAACAAAGTTTCTAAACTTTTCATTGCAACGTAAAAACTAGATTATAAGAATTTGAAATATAATTGCAATTCAATTCTTGTAATAAATTTTTAGTTTAAAATAATTTCATTATTTTCAATGTGATTTTATATAATGAAGGGAAATTATTTAGCGGTTCTGAATCATTCTATTTATTCAGAATAATACTATGTAATCATTAACTAATTAGTTTATTTATTTTATTCTCCTAAAAAGTGTCAAAAATTAATTAACTTATTACAAGAAGTCATTTCTATTTTTTTAGCAGTATTTCATTTAAAGTTACAGTATTTATATATTTATTTTCTTTCTACTTATCGATATGTCATGCAGTTTTTCTAGAATTCCATGCTTTTTTTCTGAATTCGCCTGGCTTCTCCTTTTTCTGATATAAACAATGTAATATTTTTCAATTTTTAAAACAAATAAAACAATTTCTGTATTATACAATTAAAAATATTTCATTGAAACAACTTTCTATTATGTAGTATTTAGGGCTATTGCGGAGGGTATATACGGGGGTATACCCCGGATACATTGTAATTTTTTTAAGAGATCCTGTACAGTGTATACCCTCTGTTTCTCAAATAAAGCTATACATACACTCTCTGGTTTTCTTACGACTACAGCACTGGTAACAATTAGCTTTGCTAAACTTTCGTCTCTTACATCCGTTAATCATTCAAACTTCAGAATGTATAACTCAATCTCGTGTTTATTATGGAAAGGTAAGTTAAGATGACACACTTGAGGAAACATCACGACACACATTGAAAATGGCACGGAGTATAATAATGTTGCGGGACGTCCAGATTTCCAAAAGCTCCATAACCTATCAAGCAGATACACATGCACGGGACGCCTAAAATCCAGATTTTTCATAACAAACAATTTTTTAATACTTTCTCTTACTATCCTGCTCTTTAGTCTCAACAGAGATGTTAACAGACAATGTATCATAGAGTTTAACTTAATGTAACAAATATAACGAAAATTTTAGAATAATCTTTAAAAAAAAGACTTAAAAAAAATTTTTTTTTTTGCAATTTTGCATCCATTAAGTGTGTAGATTGTTGCCCTAAAGCGGTTTCGTGATATTCCAATTCCTTACAATTTTTTTTTTTTTTTGTTGCTCGTTGAACGTAACACCGCGGAAGTCAGAAAACGGTTTTCTACGCGCAGCTCTTCTACGCTTGAAGTTTATTGCGTCTCAAAACCATGTCGAAAAAATTCCATCTCAAAACTACACTGCTCAAAACAATTAAAAGATATTTGAAGTTTTATATAAAATAAAGATATAAACGAAATTTTTTTTGCCGAAAATAGAAGAAGAGAATCACAAATGCAAATTTTTCTGGTTTTCAAACTGTGGAGTATGCAAATTTTGAGTTCGACGTCAAAAACGTCGCTTCAGCGGCAGCGAATGAAATTTGACTTTCAACTGGATAAAAGAGAATGAAGACAAGGATGATCGGCATTCAGTGATTGCTTTGTTTCGATGAGTACGATGTCTCAGCGAAGTCATTTGACAGATTCAGAAGCTTGGAGAATTGTTGGTAGGTTAGAAGGGGGCCAAACTCAAGCCGAAGTAGCGCAAGCCATTGGAGTGTCACAAAGTGTCATTTCCAGGATCTGGAACCGTTTTTTGGAGAGTGGATGTGCAGGCCGAAGACCAGGGCAAGGTCGTAGACGGGCAACAACGCCCAATGAAGATCGGTATTTAGCGTTAACAGCTCGGAGACACCGAAACATGAACGCTACTCTTCTCCAACAACACCTTCGCTCGGCTACAGGCACCACGATTTCAACTCAGACTGTCCGAAACCGGCTCCATGCTGTAGGTCTGTATGCTCGCCGACCGATGGTATGTGTTAGATTAACATCAAGGCATCGTCGCGACAGCAGGGAGTGGGCAACCGAGCATGTCAACTGGAGGAGAAATGAATGGAGCAATATTCTGTTTTCTGTCGAGTCCCGTTTTTCTGTGCATCCGGATAATAGGCGTATTTTCATCTGGAGGGACCGTGGCAGTAGGAATAATCCTGCGTTCGTGCACGAAAGTGTCAGATTTGGCGGTGGAGGAGTGTTGGTGTATGGTGGCATCTCCATTGACGGGCGCACTGACCTCTACATCATTCGAGATGGAGCTCTGACTGGTCGCCGATATAGGGATGAGATCCTCAGACCTATTGTAGTCCCTTACGCTGCAGCAATCGGAGATAACTTCATTTTAATGGACGATAACTGCAGGCCACATCGTGCAAACCTGGTGGAGGATTTCCTTTTCGAGGAAGGAATCGTTCGAATGGAATGGCCAGCGTGTTCTCCAGACATGAATCCAATCGAGCACGTTTGGGACGCTCTAGGAAGACGATTTTCTGGCCGCCAACAACCCCCACAAACTCTCCAAGAACTGAAAAGAGCTCTTCTGGAAGAGTGGGGCAGAATACCCCAACTCGTCATTAATAGCCTCATTGAGTCCATGCCTCAAAGGTGTTCAACGTTGCTGGCCGCCCGTGGAAACCATACCCCCTACTGAAAATGATTTTCTTTGAAGAAAACACCTTTTCTTATTCTTTTTTTCTCATATGCACAAATTGTGTTTTTTTCCTTTTGTACACAAATGCGCAATAAAATGCATTTTTTTCTGCCATACATGTGTAATTTATTCTCATATAACCTACTATGTCTGTCGACCATGTATCAATCAGCTAAAAAGTTTCCCAGATACAAAATCCACCTAAAACTGCAATATCCTTTAATTGTTTTGAGCAGTGTATGTCGAAAACGTTTCGAAACATTTTTTTTTTTCAAACTGGGCGAATATTTTTCTCGAGAACTATTCGACCTATTTCCTTATTTTTTTTTTTTTTAAGAAATGTAATCATTTTTGCTGGAGCTTATACCACCGAAAAGTATAAATTTCATTGATTAATTATTTTTTCCAGCTCGAAAAAGGTACAAAAATGATGAAAAAAATGTTCTTTTCTGTTCAAAGGACAGTCATTTTGCCCAAAATGAACTTTTAAGACTAATTGTGGGTATAAGTTCTAGATAATTTAATTCCCTTTCATAATTTGGCGATCAATTTTTTTCAGATGCTTGAGACCGGAGAAAAACGGTCGGCCGATAGGAAGTTCATGGCGCGCACCTGCAGATGCGTCGCACAAGGCGTATTATTATTATTTTTTTCACACAAAGTTTTAAATCTAATAAGTGAAATTTCAGTAAATATAATGCAAAAAATCCGAAAGTGATATCTCTTTTTCTTTGTAACTGACAAAAAAATCGTAAATTCACTTGAAATTTAGACCAAAGAAGTAGAACCTCCCCTTTACCCTTTGAAGGTTGGTGGTTCATTTTTGGATAATTTAATTTTAATCCCTAAATGCCATATTAGCACCAGAATTTTGAAATAAAAAATTTCCTTTTATTAAGCACGTGAAAAGAAAAATATAACTTTTAGTTATTTTCAAATAAGTTTGTTTGTTAAATTCTGGTGTCACTCAATTATTTCAGCATTTTACAAATATAAGTACTTTGCCTCTGAAAGGGTTAAGAAAGTAAAGTTTTAGTTTATTTGTTTAATTAATTCATTAAATTTGTTTTTAAGGGTTTGATTTTTTTCATTTTTATAATTGATGGTTTATTAAGAGTATATACATGTTTGATTTATAGCTAAATAAACCTAGAGCTACACAGAAATTGTATTCGTGTTGCATATTTGAATAAGATTGTTGAGTTTTATTTACTATAATATTTTTGATTAATAGAGAGGCTAGCTAACTTTTAAGTAATATGTTTGAACTGTTGTTGTGTTGGACACCACAATGGCATGTCTAGAAAATTTATAAACGTTGATATACAGGGATTCCATAATTAAACGAACCGTAGTTTAAAGCTGTCTACAGACGAAACTATTGGTCAGAAAGTTGTGAAATTTTGTGAAGGACATATAGAAGGAATGGGAAATTGTTTATAAAAAAAAGTTCAAAATTTTGCCACCAGATGGCGTTTTTAATGAATTACACATTTAGCACACATTTACGATAGTTTACATATTTTTTTGCAACAAAACATGTTCCACAGTTGGCCGCAGTGTGTTCTGGGAAATGATAAAAACATGTCGCGAAAAAAGTTTTGTTCAGCATGTTTTGTTGTAATAAAATTTGCAACCTATCGTAAATGTATGATAAATGTGTAATTCATTACAAAACGCCCTCTGGCGGCGAAATTTTCAACTAATTCTTTTTCGTTTAAACAAATTCCCATTCCTTCATTATGTCCTTCACAAAATTTCACAACTTTCTGACTAATAGTTTCGTCTGTAGGCAACTTTAAAGTAGGGTCGTTTAATTATGGACACCCTGTATATACACGCATGTTCAAAATTAAGAGAATTTCTATATTTTGTCGAATATTATGAAAAGTACTGAACGAAAGGTAAAACTTAATGCTTCAAAACAAAGATGAAAATCTTTAACCAAAGGAAATTGAATATTTGCTGTTATGCTGCTCAGGAAAAACGGTTGGCTGGGTGAAACCAATCCAGCATTTGATAAAATTTGCATAATGTGCCTAAACTTTTGAGACCGTGTGTTTTAAACAAAAATAAAACAGGCGTATTTTTAAAATAAATAATGATGATGAAACCATTATAATATCTGTACTATATTTCATTTCAATTACATTTTGAATATTTATTATGAAATTATTCCACATATTTCTCTTTCCAATTTTATTATCGTGTTTTTGCGTGTGCTTAAACTTTTGAGATAGACTGTACTTGAAAATTTAATATTGTTTAAGTTTCATTTATGGACACCGACTGTCTGACAAGCATTTTTAAGTAATCCAAGGATTAAGTATGTTGTTGAATTAACTACAAACTGTGTCACTTAGAAATTGTTCAATTCGCCTAAGTTTAATATAATGACAGAAAACGTCGTATTGCTAAATTCCAATTTAGATGTCACTCTGTACCGCCTCCCTCTCCCTTATTTACTGTCTGACTCCCATAAGAAAAACCCTGGAACTGGCCTCGCCCCTGTCCTGTTGCCAGGATAACTGGTCAATCAATTTCATTTTAGGGAATTTCCACCTTTCCTGTTCTCGCCAATTTATAGCCATTGAATATAGGTTATTCCGTGAATCATCGCAGTCTTTATTATTGTTTTTCCACCGAGACCAGTTGTGTTTTTTCAGTGCTCTTAGAATTTGCCGGTGGTAGGAGATGCTTTTAACTTTAACCCCTTATATCTCCCCCTTTCGCTGGTGGTTTTCTTCGAACCTTGCCGTAAATATGGGTTAGGATCCCTTAGAAAGACCCCCACGGAGGGCACCTCCCCCAGGGCCTATATCCCTCGTGTTGATAATCGGCCGTCATAAAATCAACCAACCAACCAACCCCCTTTCGCTGTGCCTGTGTTATACAGCAATAATCTTGATTAAATATTTTTTAAATATAAAACCGATTATTTTTTATTTAAAAATTTCTAATGATTTAGTAATTGGCAAAACATTTCTAAAGTTATTGTTGTGGAAACGGGATGTAAAAACTAGCACAAACAAAAAGATATACACTCATTTCAAAGCTTCATAAAATGATCAGATTCTTTATTGCAAAATGAAAAAAAGAAAGAAACTGAATGAAATTAGAATAGCAAAATAAATAAAAAATAACGTACTTCCGCACCTATAAGCAAAATATAAATATATTGTATCTATTAGTTGGAAAAAAAGTTTAGCATAAATAAGTATATTGTAATTTAATAATATCAACTTGTTTAATATTGTGAAAAAAGTCAAATTTGTAAGGGAAAAATAACAGTACAATAGTTTGCATTTCTAATAGTCTGTAACAATTTTATTCGGACCTCAAAAATCACTCTACGTTGATGCAAGAAGAGTGTCGCCTTTATAAATAAAAGAGTGGCACCCACATTTCTGAACTTGGCAATACTTGTCTGGACGAGTTAGATTAGACGAGTGAGACAAGTCAACAAACATTATCTTGGCGACAATGTGAGGCTCGTCAAATATTTGTACAAAATCCTCTCGACCAATCAAATTTTAGTGGTTCTGTGTTGCTACTCTCTTATTTATAAAGGTACTCTAATTTCCAGCATCGTTCACGTTTGATACGCAGTAGACAGCCATGAATTAAAACTTTTGACGTGTCCCTGAAAAAAAAAAAACTATGCACGATACGATGACTGTTTTTAACTTAAAACCTTCTCTGGTGTACTAGAATTGTAGTGTAAAAAGTTACATTTCGTTCTGTGGTTGTTGAAAAAAATGAAGAGCATATGTACATACTTAGATACATACATATATAACTGCCAAAAACACAAGCTTCTTTCTTTGAAGTTACTTAAAAATCATTTGGGTCCTCAACAAAAAAATTCAATCCCATCATTAACTGAAGTCTGTGTACTTTCTTCAGTTTCAATTGGATAAAAAGTATGAGACCTTCTCATATCATTATTTGCTTCAGAAAATTCTCATTTGTAAGTCAACCTATGTCATTACACTGTTGTGGTTCATCGTCACGCTACGTTCAACCGCAACAGATAATGACTGCTATATGAATTGATACGGAATGCTTACCGGAAAGAGGCTCTAAATATGTTTTGTTTAAGGAAGAGTACCATACAGTTTTTTTTCTTACTTTATCTGCTGCAGTGATGCGGTTGAACAACCATTTACTTCAGAATCTTTAACCAATTTCATTAAGATCATTTTTACTTTTGCAAGTTTTTAATGAGGCATTGAAACAATACATTGTTTTTTAAATTGTTTTGGAAAGTTACATTTGATGTATAGTGACGCTACTGAATGCATAATAGTACACATTTGGGGGATAACAACTATTTGTTTAAACTCTGATTTCATTAATTTAATCAGTGATTATTCGGCCCACAAGGTTAGTGAGCTACCCAGAAATGTGAGGATCTCAGCGTCAAAACTCGCGGGTTCGATTCAGTAAGGTCCTATTGAGGTGAATGCGTAAGGTTTTATACAGAGTTTTACTTGCACGAAAATGATCATTCATTTAAAGGTTATTTTCCCTTAAGAAGTTCTCTATGAAGGCATTTCACCTAAGATAATATGGCCAGAAGTGACCGATGCTTCACACATTTGTGCCTAATGTTCCGTTGCTGGAACATTTGGAAGTTATTTATATCCTACTGGAAGAGGCTTATTGATGTGGTCTGATTTGTTACACCCCGTTTGCTTTCTAAAAGTAGATGGTTTCACCTAGTGCATAAAGTTCGTCACTTTCGCTGATATGCGGATATAAGTATGTTATGAAAAAGTGACCTGAGGTTTCATGTAATTTTTGGAGTTTCTGAAGACGAATAACTTTTAGCGCATTACACCGTGAACTTTGATTTTTTTTTTAATTTCTCATGCTAATGTGCTGAAACAAGAAAATTCAGACCTTAATGTTGTTATGTGAGTTACTGGCTTGAAATTTTGCTCAATGTTCCGGATTTTTTGGGGGAAGAGATGTCACATAATTCATAAAAGGAATGAGATATAAAAAATACATACAGGATGATTTAAAAAATTGGATAAGCTTTCAGAAGTGGTAGATCAGACTACAAAAAACAATTTTTGTATTGAAACCAGAATCGCCATTTATTCACTCAAAAATACAGAGTGTCTTACTCCCATACAGACATAATTATTGTTATTAAATTTAACAAAAATAAAGATATGTATTTTAAAGAAATTTTCAAGAGACTCATCTTGCTTTATGTGAATTGCAATGGCAACATGAAAAGTGATGTAAGGGTATAGCATTTCCTTAGGTGAAGCCCTGTGTATTGTCAATTACATTCGGAAATATGAAGCGTCCAGTTTAGCGCTATTTGGATGTGATGTGGCCACTTATACCACTTTTCGTAATATCGTTGCATTTCGCTCAAAGATACGGTAGTAAGTCTGTTTCAAAAATCGTTAAAATATTTAAAATATTGTTAGTTGTTAGTTATGAAGAAAAATCAGAGTTCGGATTGAAGTGAGGCATTCTTTATTGTTGGCTGGATTGTGAATTGTGGCCTTAATTGTCTATACGTAAATTGTTCGTTGTACTATGCACTACTATCTTTTAAAATTCATCCAATATTTTTTAATCACTCTTATATTACATTTCTCTACTTAATATAAACTAATTTTTTCTACATAGCATACATGACTTTGCACAAATTCCAAAAATCAAACCTTCGGCGTAAATGGGTAAATAGTCATAAACGCTAATATAATAGTCAAACCAGTGATTCGTTTCCTTCTTTTTTCTTTTCTTTTTTCCCTTTATTTTCTTTTGTTTTTATTAATATTATTATATACTAGTTAATCTGCCCGGCGTTGCCGATTCCGTCAAAAAATAGTACGCAACGCGAAAACAAAATTGCTGCATGAATTCTGAATAAATTTAATTGAAAAGAGAACAAAATTTACTATATTGGGCTTGAAGATTGAAATCGGATTCTTTTAATAATGTGGAAAAATTGCAACGAATCTCCAGAAAACACTAAATTCACGAAAATGTATTTCAAAAGTCGTATAGGACAAAGTTTACTATACATTGGGCTAAAAGATTAAAACAGGATTTCTTTTATGAATGTCGAAAATTTGCCGTGGAACGCAAAAAAAAAAAAAACCCTCAAAAAATCTCAAAAAAAATTCGCGAAAATTTAAAAAATCGCTGTAAGATTTCCGAATAAACTGTATTGAAAAGAGGACAAAATTTGCAATATTGTGCTAAAAGGTTATAACCGAACAATTTTACGAATGTGGAAAAATCGCCAAAATACAAAAAAGAAAAAAACCTAAAAATTGCATAAAAATTGTTAAAAATTCAAAATCGTAAAAGAAAAAAATTACTATCGTGGAGTGGACCGAAAGATTGTAACCATAATTTTTTCACTTATGTCCAAAATCGTCGCGAAATGCAAAAAATCGATAAAAATTGCTTTGAGAAATGTACTTGCTATATTAGAGTAAATGTTTAAAACAGAATTCTTTTTACGGGTGTCAAAAATTCGCGCGAAAAAATGCTAAAAATTGCTTTGAAAATCTCCCCAAAAATGCAAAGACTTCAAAAATCGTGTAGGACAAAATTTACTTTTTAAGAAAAAAGTTTGAAATCGAATAATGTTTACGAATGTCAAAAAATCGCATTAAAAATCGCTAAAAATTCAAAAATCGTGCAGGACAAAATTTACTATATTAGGCAAAAAGCTTGAAACCGAATTCCTTTCACGAATGTCAAAACATCACCGCGTGCCGCGAAAAACGCAAAAGAGTGCATTAAATAGCGCTAAAAACTCAAAAATTGCAGAGAACAAAATTTACTATAGTGGGCTAACCGCTATTGTAACCGTAATTCTTTCACGAATATTAAAAAGTCACCGCGTAACGTTAAACTCAGTTAAAAATCCATATAAGAGTCGCTAAAAATTCTAAAAACAAGGAGGATAAAATTTATTATATTAGGCTAAAAGTTTGAAACCGAATTCATTTTTTCTAATGTTGAAAAATCAACGCGAAAAAAACTCTAAAAATTGCCTTAAAAAAAGTAGGACTAAAACAGTGTAACCGGAATTCTTATCAAATGTAAAAACATCGCCGCGGAACGCGAGAAAACGCTAAAAATAACATTAAAAATCAGAGAGGACAAAATTTACTATAGTGAACACTGAAATTCTTATACGAGTGTCAAAACAGCGCCGCAGAACAGGAAAAAACGATAAAAATCCCAATAAAAATTATAATAAAAATCACTATAAAACTCACTATACTCAATAAAAATCACTATATTCAAAAATCGAGGAGGACAAAATTTAGAACAAATTATGCACCTATGTAAAATATTTTTCAAACATTGACCAGATCACAAATATAAAACTATTTGTCTGTGGACCAGATTATTTTGAAGCATTTACGATTGTCCGAACCTTTCGAGATTTTTATACGTGGTATATATGAATAGACCAAAGACCATGTGAAACAGTTGTGGATTTTTTAAATCCACACGTGCGTAATGTTTATCCTAGGGGCAATCGCGTGAAAAAAAACCGAAATTCGACAAAACTGACTTTAGGAAATAAATTTTCTTCAAAGGGTTAATATTCATATTTTTTTTAACCTAATGTATCTTTTTAAAGCTGAATTGCACTGGTTAAGCGTGCGTGATTCACTTTTTCGTATTTCGATAAAAAGTTCCGGGGGCAGAACGGTAAACGTAAAAAAAAAAAAAAAAAAAAAAAAAAAAAAAACAGACTTCACGAAAGTGGCTTACGGAAACGAACGGTTTTGAAAGGGTAATAGGAATACGTTTTAAAACCGAAGGCTGCATTTTAAAGAAAATGAAAGTAGGTTTGGTCTGGAATCTTTGGTTTGTCCGGATTTGGATTTTCGAAGCCGATGCCGATTTTTAAACATGGTACAAAAAAAGCGAAATTCTTGTGAGTGAATTTCGGAAACGATTTTTTTTAAGTGTTTCTTATTTTTCAAAACGAATTGCAGATTTCAAAATGTAAATGCATGTAGATTTGATGTGGCATTTTTAGTTTTTTGTATCTTGATCGGAAACGCAGATTCTAATTTTTAAAGATTGCAGAAATTGCGAAAATCGTGAAAGGGACTTATGGAAATAACGTTTTTGAAAGGGTTGATATTCATATTTTTTCAAACTGAAGTCTCCGTCGTAAACAAAATTGATTGTAGATGTAGTTAGATGTCTTTTTTTTTTCATCTAGGAAGCCGATGTACAATTTTAAAAATCGCACAAAAAAGGAATTCACATAAGTGAGATTGTAGAAATCGCAAATTGCGCATGGAAAATAAGCTTTCTGTAGAGTTAATATTAATATTGTTTCAAACCGAAAACAGCGTTCAAAAGAATAAAGTCAGATCTTTAATTTAGTGTAATCGTTTTTTCTACATTTCTTTTAGTTCGGCGGGTGCGAAGTTCGAAAAATTGGAGAAAATGAAAAAAAAAAAAACCCACGAATTCTTTGTTTTGTAATTAATTTTTTTTAAAGGGTTAAATTTGATATTTTTTCAAATCGACTGCGTCTTTTGAAACGTAAAAGCACGAAATTTCAGACTATATGTAAGCAGTTTTTTAGTATATCAAATGGCTCGGACGTGACAAGTTGAGAAAAACAGAAAATAAAACTACCTTTCTCGCAGTTTGCTTCTTCTCTGACTCGCGGCTGCGAAAAAAAAGGTATCTTGTGCCAAAGCTGACGTAAAAAAATTGCTTTCTAATTGAGGTTTTTAATTAACTCTTCTGTGGCAACTTCAGCACAATTTTTTATTCGAAAGTGAGTAAATAAAAAAAATATGTTCCTAGGTAAAATTGTGCGAAAACCTTTCAAAATTCGCAACTTTTTTAGTGGGAACAAATGAAAATTGGCAAGGGGTTATTCTAATAGATCCTGGTATATCCACGGTATCTAAACTAAGTCTAAGACGGTAACCTACATACCATGGGTACCGTTTTGACATAATTGTCTTAGACCCATCTCTGCATTTTGTTTTTAAACGTTCAAGTTTAAGTGACTGCATCTCAGCGTAAGCTTTAAGAGAAGTGCATAAATTTTTTTATAACGAGACCTTTTTTAAACTGTCATAACTTTAAAATGTATAACTTTAAATTTATAGCTATAAATCTATTGGAACTAAAGGCCTGAACCATAGTTCCCAAATTTGAGGATGTCTGCGAATTTACAGGACATTTGGTCGCGTGTAGCCCGAAACCAAGGCAACACTAGATACGGGGCTTGTTCATTAATTCTTATAACGTCACAAATAGTGGCTGGTCGCGACCAGCGATTTGTGCAAAAAGTTTGGTACAAAAGTACCCATCGTTTTGTGCGAATCGCTGTATGTCTTTTGTCGCGGCTTGCCACCATTTGTGACGTCATGATAATGAATGAGCAAGCCCGGTATCTAGTGTAGCCCTGCCGAAACACGAAATAAACGATGGGACAGACATAGATGTCTGAAACAAAAAAGTAAATAAATTTCACTAACACATTTGTCTATATATAGAAAATTTTAATGAACATATATAAAAATTTCACCTATCTTTATTCAAATAGCTATAAACAATTAAACACTTTTTTTTTATTTCTGTAAAAAATCACATGTACGTGCATATCTTTAAGAAGTCCTGCGTAGAAAGATAGATTAATCTACTGATTTTATTTTCTCTTTTCTCATATGAGCGCGAAACTCACATGCTTACGTTGTGGTGACCACTGAAACACGGAATTTTAAAATTGTTTTTTTTTTCTATGGGTGCAAAGCTCACATACATATATAGTCACTGATAAACAATCGAATATCATGATCGATTATCCTAATTCATCGAATATCCTAGTTTCCTGTCCCTGTATATTCACTGATTACTTTCTCTGTAGACGGGAAACGCACCGCTGAACTACCGAAATCCACTATAGTCCAGTATTATATAATCCTGTATTTCTTAAGAAAAAACAAGCACAGGTTATTTGCAATTTTTTTTTTATATACATCCGAAAGATCTACGTCGCAAAACATTAGGAAACAAAACCTATTATTATTTCACACATTTTTGTATTTTGTCCGCTCGAGTTTTACGATTCAAATAGGGTGTGATTTCAAACCCATTAAAGCATATGAGAAATTTCGGACTAAATGTTGGTCTGGAATTTCTTGAAGTGGAGAATTTTTCTTTTTTGGACTGGTTTTTCTATACATCCTTAGGGAAACTAAGACTATAAAAAAAAGAAATAAGCAGCTAGAAATTGACTATAATAAATGATGTATCACATTTATCGGCAAATAAATCGTAAGAAAACTTCCCAAATTATTCATTTGGAATCTAAATTGGAATACTTCAGAATATTATGCATGGGTGAATAGATCTTGTTTTATGATTATAGCTCAAAGTTTACGTAAAAATATGTTTTTGAAAGAAAAAAAATGGGTAATTTAAAAATAGCCTTAAGATATTTATGTTACAGCTTATTAGTCTTCTATGTATATAGATACAGATATTGATATCAGGGTTCTTATCTCGTCCACTTTTTCCGCGAAGTCTTGAACACCAGAAGAAATTGGACAAAACAGGCGAAAATTGCATAAAACTGGACAAAACTAAATTTCATTGCATATTTTTATATTTGTTCTATAACAAGCCTATTGTAATATAATAATATTTTAGTCTGAAAAGTATTTATTTATAAAATTAATTTACTTTAAAATTAGTCATGCTTTAGATAAATAAATAAATGATATTTTAAATATAATTAATATAATTTAACTATTATATAGATATATATATGGAGTTGATAATTATACGTTGTGCGTCATTAAGTAAATATTGAAGGGTTTTTTCCCAATTTCAGCATGATTCATAACAAGCCTAGGAATAGGCTAGTGTTTCGAACAGCTACAAAACTGGTTATGGCTATAAAATGTTACGAATTAAACACAAATAACTTGATTATGAAACTTTTGAGAATTAGTAATGCTCAAAAGCGATAGAAACAGCCCTTTTTTTTATGTATATTACCTTTCATGTATAGCATTCTTCATCAACAGCTAAAATTCTTTGTTTTAAACATTAATTCTTATAAATAAAAGATGTAGATTACCTGGAATTGTATACGTATTTTCTAAGTTTTATATCCATTTGTTTTTGCTGCATTATCTTTTGTAAAGATAAAATATTCCTATTGTGTTAAAATATTCCTAATGTTTACACTTCTCTTTATGTTTTCTTATTATTTCTTAATAATTTAAAATCAACTTTATTAACCACTGATACATTGCAGAATAATAATTAGTAGATGGACACAGACTTTATTGAAAAATAAATATGATATGACAGTTTTTATCAGACGAAACGCAAATTGTAAGGAACAGTAGTGACGTAATTACGCACATATTTAGAACTGTTAGTTTATTATTTAAAAACTCTGTTTTGGGAATTTATTTATTATGAAACTATAAGGGGGAGTCAAAAGTCCTTAGACAAATTTTAAGGGATGATAGCGCATACTACAACAAACAATTTTTGTATAAGAAACCAGGGTCATAATCCTTTCATCCAGCCCAAAAAAAAAAAAAAAATAAAAATAATACAGGGTGTCCTACTTCATTCAAAACACAACCATTGTTCATAATTTTATTAAAAATAAAGGTATTGAACGAATGTTTCACAAGAATTCCGAATATTATCACGGACTTTTGACTCCGACTTTTCTACGTATGACTACTTTACTTTGTATGAAATGTAATGACATCACGAAAATCGCTGGAAGTACGTAGTACTTCTAGGCGTGAGACAGTATGTAATGTTAATTATATTCGGAAATATGAGACGTCTAATTCAGAACTATTTGAATGCAGATGGTGCTCACTTCTAACACTTCTCGTGATATATTTACATTTCACATAAAGAAGGTAATTTTGTTGCAAATTGTGTTACAATATCTTCATTATTATTAAAGTTATGAACAAAATTCCGGTTTGGGACTGGCGTGAGACACCCTCTATTTGTGACTAAATAAATGCATTACGACCCTGATTATCTACAAAGTGTCTGTTGTAGTGTGCTCTACCGCCCCTTAAAGTTTGTTTAAGAACTTTTGACTTACACTATAATTTATACATATTTGAAATTTTCTGAGTCTACTTCATGTTTATTAAGCGCAATATTTAAAAATCGAAAATCTGAAGCATTTTTGTACTCTTAAATATAATAATATATTGTATTTTGTGCTCTTAAATCAATGAAATAAAACTATGATGGACAAAATAGACAAAATTGTCTATTCCAGCCATATACTCAACCTTTTTACCGCGCGGGCCGCAACACACTATAGTTATACAATAATGTTAAAAAAGGTAGTTATAATAGTAACATAACGTATATAGTAATAGTAACATAAAAGTAGTATAACAAAGCAATCTAACAAAATTAATATAATTAGCATTAGCTATATAATAAAACGTAATAATATAATAATGTAGAATTTCCAAATTTTAAAGATTAAAAAAAAAACGGCCTTTCTTTTAAAAATCTGACTTTAAGTCTAAGTTAATGCTAAAGCTTTTTATCTGTTAAGATATGAAAATATATAGTGCAAATTGAATTTACTTTAAATAATGTTTGATTAGTGGTGAAGACTAAAAAATATACACAGCTCTGTAACGCAAATAAGACTATGTAATAAGACCTTTTAAAAAATCAAATGACATACTTTTACATTATAAATAACTGGGCAGATTTTGTTTTTATATGTAAAATAATAATGCAGATCTTAAATAACTTTTATGCAGGTCTCAAAATTTTATAAATGTGGATTAATGATCGTCTGTTTCGGGCCACACATAAAAGGCCGCTAGGCCGCAGGTTGAATATGGCTGTTTTTTTCTGTAAGTTTTTTCGAAGAGGGGGGGGGGGGTCCAGTTGTTTTTTCAGCTTCGGAAGAAACCGGAACAGTCCTGATCGATAAAGCTATTACAATTTTTTCCAAGATAAATTTATATATATTTTAAAAGGAATTAAACGAATAGTTTTAAATTTTATCACAAAGAATTTTAATTATTTCTTTTATGTAGGCTTCATCTTTATAACATTATAATAGAATACCCTATTTTAACGTCTAGTTTAAATAAATATGACATAATTCGATACACTCTTTTGAAATAACATATTGAAATTAAAAAACAAACAGTAAATAATTTAAAACAAAATTTAATTTTCATGTTGTCTATGCTCCAACAGGGTACATCAGTTATTACCGATGTATCATTAGTAGTTTCTTAAATTATAATTTGTGTAAATATGATTATCTATGATGCTATATTTTGTTTACAACTGAAAACTTTGATTAGCTATTAAAAATTCTTTTTTATTTTCCAAATGAATAGCATTTAATTCAGCTTGATATTGCGATATATTTGTCACCATCAACTATTCAAAAACATTAATATAACTTAAGAACTCTGCAGAACATTTAATACTAAAAAGAGAAATGATGGAGAAAAATGCAATGTTAAATTAATAATTCTGAAGCACGTTAGAGTTACATGAATCATATAAATATTTAACTGAAACATGACAAATTGATTTACATTTCATGGCAAAAGTTTACAAGATGATGATTTGTCAGGTGCAAATTCAAATATATTTTAGCCAAAAAATTATTTTTTCTCAATGAATAGCGAATAATGATAATCAAATCTTATTAATTAATTATTTTTCTTTTTCGATATACTTTGCACATTTATTAATACTAATGAGCACGTTAAAAACCCTATTCTTATTATAATTAATTATAACTTGCAACAAAATAAAGAATATCGCATTGATATTTTGCAACTTTAATGCATGATAAACCTTTGTCGATGATTGTTAAAATGTTATAAATTTGCATACTGCATAAAAAACTATATTTGTTTTTAAATGTCTAATTTCATGTCATCCCTGCTTTCACTTACGTGCATGTATTGAATTGTAAATGATGCCATTCTACACCACTGGAATATAATCAAAATCTAAATTGTTCTCAGAGTTCATTAAAATTCGTCACCATCTTTAACATTTCTAAAAGTCCTACGTGACATGAAATCAGTAGTTTTATATTCTTAAAATAGAAATTACATTATTTGATGTCTTTTACGCGATGACGATTGTAAAATGCATGTTTTTTGAATGATACATATATTTATTTTTTTTTTCAGCTCTCAACTACACAAAAGATGACGACAGGCGGAAAGAAGGGCAGGAAGATGAAAATAAATTACAAGCGTTGCTATCGATATTTATATCATCGTCATTTATAACAACTGCCAACTCATCTCTTTCAAAATTGCATATGAACAGTTCAAGACTTTTTATCACAGAGACTCCATACATTGCAGGAACTGCAACTCTTCCAGATGTTAACTCTGCAAGTTTGCTCAATGCCAGTATTCAAGATTCATCTGTTGATGAAGTATCATATCATCATACTGTTCATGCCACCACATCTCCTTTGGTAGATGTTCCTACATCTTATTTATTAAATTCACTATATTTATTAGAGTCATCTTATTTATTAAAAAATTCATTTTATTTATTACACAATTCAAATAGTCATGATTACAGTGAAACTGATTTTCATACAGTATTAGAATCATCATCAGTATTGCCACTGTTATCATCACTATCATCATCGTCATCATCATCATCATCATCATTATCATCATCATCATCATCATCACCACTCACCTCACAAGACTTTGATTTTTCTATTCAAGAAGATTTGCATGCATATTCCGACGATATCATTCAAAGACCTGTTTCTTCCCCGGACATTACTCATGCACCCTCGGCTGAAAGCCATGTTTTAACCATGACATCGTACGAAATACCTACTCCGTCAAATGTTTTTGTGCATGAAAACACGAAGACATTGGAGACAATGCAAAATAATAACGGCCAGATAAATACGTCAATTTATTCTCAAATTCATCATGACCATTTGTCAAATTTTTACTCAACATATGATGATGATGCACAATTTAAAGAAAATCAGCCTACTGTTTCCTTGACGGAAAATGTCAATACTGATTTTAGCAATTTTCTGATAGAAACAAGTGTAATAATCCCAAATAATCAAGATAAAGAAAGTTCAACAAGACAAATACATGATCTGGAAAGTCAAGCAGCTACGCTTCATGAAATTTCAACTTCTATAAGTGAGCCACTTTCTATTGTCACCTTTAATTCTTCAGAAACTAGTTCCGATATTGATTTTTCAGAAGAAGTCAACGACACTAGTAATACATACCCTCATGAAATTATCAGTGATAACAAAGCCTTGAACAACAAAACATTTAGAAACGAAGATGCTGAGATTGACGAAATTATTAGCGGCATCATACACCTATTAGCCGGCAATGTCCAAGTAGTAAGACCTACAAAAAATGCATTGGGTATGTATCCCACGCGTCTTCATATGCCACCTCCACCTCCACTTGTGTCTACTCGTATCAACAACAGGGGACCGATAAAACCAAATGGCTTTAGCCGAACAGTAGTAGTATTTTCTCAACCACCAAATAAAGGCAATCCAACAGAACTAGCTCTTCCAGGGCATTTGTTACCTTCAACTATTCAAAATCACCAGTTTGTAAGAATACGGCCGACAAAAATAGGAGACCACCCACCTTCAACTATGATACATTTTTACAATCAAGTACTTAACCCACCACAACTTGTCCCACAACCAAACATTCCTTTTCCGCCTCCTCATCATCAAATTCCTTTTAGAGGAGAAGTTTTTAATCCAAACAATCGACCAAACCCAAATAATAAAGTACGATTCACAGTACCACCAGATGAGTTTGTGAAACCATCTTTTACCAATCCCGAAAAGCAACATTCGGTAAATGGAAACCCTGGTAATAAATATCATCATTTCATCTTTTCGGACAATGCAGCTTCATCCGTAATTGTCCTTCGGCCTTCAAAACCAACACCAGTAGAAACATTTACAAACACACAGCCTGACAGACATAAAACAGGAAACTCTAATTATAAAAACACATCACAAAGTTTCGAAGTACTGATTGATGACACAGTTAAGAAAAAAGTTTTTGTCAGCCAAATAAGTTCAGTTTCTTCCAACAATTTTGATGTTTTTAATGAAAAATTAACTTCTTACACTCCACTCACTTCAGATGCTGTAATTTTTGCTACGAAAGCTGAAAATATCTTTCCACATGGTCCAGTTACTGATTGGGTTCCCTTTTCAGAAAGACCATCAGTGAGACCAAACGAAACCAACTCTTTCGCAGAAGACTCTAATGTTTCTATCATAATGCATCCAATTATTTTTGATATCACTGTGAGCAATTCGGTAGGAGAAAATAACCATTTCAAAAATGCTACTTTAATTGAAGATAGTTCTTCTATTCCTATAACTGATACTGAAACTCACAATACCGCTTTAGATAGTACTTCAGGGACAACTGAAAGCTTTTTAGCTTCAGATACAGAATACAACAATCTAGAGTTGACAACTAGTTCCAAAATTTTTGATAAAGAATACTTACAAGATGAGAGTGAATTAATATCAAGTAAAATTATAATGAATGATGCAACGCCTGTTTCAGAAATAAAAAGCTTGATTTCAAAAACTACAAATGCATTTTCCTCACCTACAATAGACATGACCTCTACTTATACTATTGATTCAATCACAAAACCATTAACTATAACTCCGAATTTTGATTTGCGTTCATCTTACAATCAGGGTAATTCTTATACCGAAAAAGAAACTGTTACAGAAAGCACTGAAAATATGGAAGTTCCTTCTCAACTTTCTTCTTCAACAGTTACCTCATCTATTTCTAGCACTTTCGATATAGCAAATACTTCTAATATGGCTAATATAAATGGTAAATCTAATATATCTAGTACATCTAGTATACTAAATATATCTAGAACATCTAGTGTACTAAGTATATCTATCACATCTACTATACCCAAGAAATCAACTATAACATCCACTCAAGCAAATGAACCAACATTAATAGGAAGACCAATAGTAATACCTGTTGACATTGAAGAAGTTCGACCTTTCGTTGGACCCATTAATCCTCTCAACCAAGATCAGAATAGAGAAAATCCGTATCAGAGGCCATTCCCCAGAGACCAAGGAAGTTCTACAGAAAACATATACAGGACAATATCTTCGACAACGACTCGTACTCCAATTATAAGAAGCCAGCAAAGACCCAGGCCTAATACTGTTAGGTGAGTCAGATGTTTTTTTTAAAAAATCTTTTTGAAATAATTTAATGGGAAGCGATGTTTCATTACACAATATTTTTGCAAAAACATTATAACTTTATCAAAATCAAACCATACTATGGTAAAACCTATGAAAACGGAATCTGTCTGTAAATTAATTTTGCAACCAGAAAAATTTCATTCTCTGAGCGAAAAGACTACAATACAATAAGAGTCAATGTACATGTTAAGACGAAAACATGCCTAAACGGAATTAACTATGGGCAATTACGATTCTATCTTAATACATTTTATTGTAGATTCAGCTGATCATAAGTCCATAAAAGACACCACATTTAGAAAAGAATCGAGTTGTTATTTATTACTAGCGCAATAGATGTGTGCCTTTTTGAAAACTCATTACATTCCTATGATCACGAACACAATTTTAATGCTGATATATAGTGCCTGATTTATGGCAGGGTACTCGGGGCACGGGCCCAGGGCTCCGGCCCCTAAAATGCTACTGAAGATTTTTCAATTATTGGCTAAAATCTTATGAAGTTTTAACAATTAAAAAACAAAATTAATATGAAAAAATATGTTTATCATTTCTTTTTAATTTAGAAATAACATTTTAAAGGGCTACTTCACTCACATGAAAATACCCGCTCGCTAATGTTATTGCTATGGGAGAATTTTTTTTTAATATACCGTTTCCATTTCAATATTTTTAAATGATATTTTATTTCATTAGATAGTTGAGGTCGATCCCTACAAAGGCCGTTTTTTACTTTTTCGATTTTGCTTACAGTTTTTTTTTTATTAGTATACTTTCACTTTCGGAACAAATTTCGAAAGATCGAATATTCGTCGGCGAGATAAAACCCTAAAGATTGATTCTCAGGATGTTATAAAAACTTTTACTGCTAAAAAATTGAGAAGTAATTTTATATAAAAAAAAATCATTAAATATGTATAAGAACCTTTCTCCTGTATCTTTTTAGTCTTTGATGCCTTAAATCTTAACAGTAAGGAAATTTTAGACTAGTTTCTTGTATTTAATCATAGGATGATACATTTAGTTAGAATCGGGATTCGTAAATTGAAAATAGCCGCATTATATTTGTTATTTGTTAGATTTTTCAGCAGGAATTTTACATTTCATTCTACATTCTATTGTGTTTGTATTGTATTTTATAAAATCATATATTTTGTCTAAAACATACATTTTTAATTATTTTATTGCGAAGTATTTTCTTTTATCTTTATAATTTTTAAAATATATTGTATTTTTAATTCTTATTTAACCCTGTTCTTTTCAAATTATTATTCTCCAAAGACAAATTTAATACTTTGTAACCATTTTACCTTTAATTATTAGTGCTAAATATTTCCAAACTATGCTAATATGGATATGGCCTGAAAAATTTGGTTTCATTAAAGAATTTAATTTCCTTTTCGTTTTTCTGTATTTGATAATTTTAGGTGCGTTTGTAGTATCAAAACTGATTCATTGTTGGAGTTGATGTAGAATTAAATTTTATTCAGTAAATGTTTTTAACTCATTGGTAATAAGTATAAGACTAAATAATGAATTTAATTATGCAGTAGTTTTAATTTTTCCTACATATACATTCTCTTTACACCTATACATCTCTCGTACCAATACTAATATAATAAAGAGAGAACTCCTGACTGACCGACTCATCAAGGCAGAGCTGAAACGACTAAAGTCAGGATCACGAAATTTGGACAGTGGATTTCTATTATGACGTAGGCAAGCAATAAGAAAGGATTTTTGAAAATTCACCCCGGGGGTGAAATGGGGGGGGGGGGGTCAAAATTTTTAGGTTATTTTGCCATATCTAAGCAGCAGATTTAGGTACGAGCGTGAAATTCAGCATAACAAATCTACCAAAAAATAATTAAACGCGAATTTCAGCGATTTTAGAAATTCAATCACCAAGGAAGTTAAATGAGAGGGGGGGGGGTCGAAAGTTTTAGGTCATTTTGCCTTTTCGCCATAACTCAGCAGCAGTTTTAGGTAGGAGCGTGAAATTCAGGATAAAAATGTACTAAAAAAATAGTTAAACACGTATTTCATCGATTTTATAGTTGTTTTAGCAATTTTGTTGCCAACATCGGCTATGAACCCGATTATGGAAGATTAGATTAATAAGAGAACTGTTGCTGTTTTTTTATGAGATATTTTTCCAATGACTTTTTCCTGAGTTCGATTAAACGAGTGAGGATGGATAGACGAGTATTGTTAAACTTCTGGAATGTGGGTTGCCATAGTTTGGACAAAAACTGTGCATGCGCATTTTGCGTCTGTCGTCATTTTTAAGTATAAATGCATTCTACCTATTCAATAACTTTCCAGAAGCAGCTCCATCTATGAGAATTTTTGTACTATTTTTTTTTATTCGCTTAAAAAAATTTCCAATTATAAGAAGCATTTTCGTCCAAACCGCACTCTCGTACGCCAATTGCATGATCTTTTATTGATTTTTAAAATGTGTCAAGGACTTTTGAGGCATCCTGTATTTTTTTTACCACTGTAAACATCGGTGCTAGGGGGACCCCCATAAGCTTCTGTGCCCAGGGCCTCAAATTTGTAAATCGCTCCCTGCTGATATATTTGCAATTCCGTTAAGGACTTAGTCCGTATTTAACAATACTAATATAATTTAGAGGTTGAGTGGGGAGTTCAAAGTGCTTCTTCTTATTGAATACGTATTCTTCAGAATGACAAATACATGAGAGTGTAATTTAACATAGCATATTAACTGAATATCTTGTACATTGCAATTGACGATGAGTAAGCAGGTTGCACAAGTTCAAGACATGATCTACTTGACATTTTTTCAAAGAGCTGTGATCAGTTATGTAAGAGCGTAGACAGGAGGGGAAGGCAAGGGGGCAGTTGTATCGGCCCCTAGGCTCAAAGGGGGGAATGTGAAGGAACAATATCGTATTAAAAATATGAATATATAGGGCATACAAAGGGTACATAAATGTCATCTGTACCGTGCCGCACAATTTCTGTGTACACCTCTAATCTGTTGTATCACTTAAAGGGTATGGTATGATTTCCTTGTAGCTGACAATGCAATTTACCCTAATGGTCGACTTACTAAGTTATGTGAAGTCTTAATTTTATGTCCTCAGCTGTGAACAGGCTATTCTAAATCTTCAAAATCTGTTTGGGCCCACTCACCCCAGTGGTTAGCATGCTGGCCACAAAATGAGCAGCTTGGGGCGATGTTCACAAATTCGGTAACAGCACGATTTGAGAGGGGTGACTGTGCAAGGTTTTTGGGATTCACCTTGTATGATAACAATAATCCGGGTCACTTCCCCTTCAAAAATCCTCCCTGGCCAAAACTGGTCGATGCTTTACAAATCCCCTCTCTCAAAATCTGCTTCGTCAAATTAGCTTTACCCAAATAGACTGTACAATTAGACAAATTACTGCCTACTAATAATGATATATACTAAAATGTTTAGATACATTTCAAACCATGAGATGTATTTCTGTGTTCATGTTTATAGCATTAAAATTTCGGTAATATTTAAATAAATATTCCTTGTCTTCATATCACATGTTCAGTATACCTTGAATGATCAGCCATTTTTGATTTCTTATTAGAATACTCAGTAGTAGTTATTTTAAATGCCTTCAAAAATTATCAAAATTATCAAAATTTATGAAATACAAAGCTATTAATTATTCATATTTATTAATTTCGTCTTTCACTTCACTGAAACACTTGAAATTTAAATATTTATCTTATTTTTAGATTAGACTAATTTTTTTTCAACTAGATTGACCTTATCTGAGACAACATTTTAGATACGTACAAGATTATAGTAGTTGGCTTGCCATTGACCAAAAAAGGTAATAAAGTTTAGGAAAGACAGAACATAAATTTCTTACAATAAAATAAAAAAAATTTCAAATTTAAATAATTTACTATGGTTTCGTTTCACGTGTCTTATGATTTCCCATATAACTATTTTTCAAATGTGTGATTAATATTTTTAAAAACACTCACTAATACAATTATAACAATAATAGTTGGAGTAATACTCTATTAAATAAAAGTTCTAAAGTCTTTTATGATGTAACATTCGTATTGGTTTATAATGAATGTTTCAGAATTTATCAGATAATGTAAATTTAAACAATTACCAAATTTTAAAATGGTGATTATTGCTTTGAATCATTAAAATAATTAAAACAATTTCTATGATAGTAGAGAGAAAATGAGCGTCCGGCCTCAGGAGGAGCTCGGAGCCGGAGGAGGGAGGAGGGCTCCTCCTCCCGAAGTGCCCTCCTCCTCCTCCCAAAGTGCCCTCCTCCTCCTCCCAAAGTGCTCTTCTCCTCCCGAAGTGCCCTCCTCCTCTCAAAGTGCCCTCCTCCACCACTTAAGATAAGGGGATTAATTAAGGATTAGTGTTAATTAATTTTAATTGCCAGACTTAGAAAATTTTCGAAGCCTTTTTTTTTTTTTTTTGCGGAGAATTTTCTACTAGAATACGAGGTGTGTTTCAAGGGATTTATTTTAGCGAATTAGAAATTTAATTAATTTTAATTGGGAAACTTAGAAATTTTTCGAAGCAAATTATTATTTATTTATTTTTTTTTTTTTTTTTTTCAACGAGAGTATGCAGTTTGATTATGACTGTATGCAGTAGAAGTGAATGATTAATTAATTAAAAATATTAATTAAAATAGTAATTAATTAATTTTAATTGCAGAACTTAAGATCTTTCGCGAGATTTTTTTTTTTTTCAACGAGAGTAGGGTATTCGATATACATGTTAGAGGAGAATTTTAAAAGTCAATAATGGTTTAATTAAAAATGGTGATTAATTTTAATTGGGGAACTTAGACATTTTTCGAAGCAAATATTTTTTCAACGAGAGTAGGCTATTTGTTATACATGTTAGAGTATATTACAGGTGAATTTTAAAAGTCAATAATGATTTAATTAAAAAGGGTCATTAATTAATTTTAATTGGAGAACTTAAAAAATTTTGGCGAGATTTTTTTTCCCTCAACGAGAGTACGCAGTTTGCATGTGCAGTAGAATGGTAGATGCTAGTAATTAAAAAGGGTCATTAATTAATTTTAATTGGCGGACTTCAACATTTTTGAGGCAAACAGGCGCGTTTTAATGAATTCGATATAGGTTGTGGTAAAAAATATAGGGTTGCGTATGAATTATACAGTACTAAATTTAACAGCTCGCCCCCTCCCCCCCCTCCCTTTTTTTACCCAGAGGAGCCCTTCGATAGCCTAACAATACATACTTCAAAAAATAGAGTGCTACAAAACGAAGAATTTTAACGTATATATAAAATAAACAAGAATGAAAAATCATGCGTAGCGACATAATTCATGAATCACTTTCCAACATTATCGAAATGTTA
This sequence comes from Maratus michaelseni, assembly GCA_963931845.1. Lineage (NCBI taxonomy): Eukaryota > Metazoa > Arthropoda > Arachnida > Araneae > Salticidae > Maratus > Maratus michaelseni. Next base: position 258,482,302 of record OZ007599.1, read on the forward strand.
TGTGAACAAAATATAATTTTACCATCTAGTGCATTAGTTAATTAAAATAGTGAACAGTTACAGATCCCCTTTTTAATAAAAAGGCCTAAGACCCTTCACAAAAAAATCCAAAGGATTCAAGAAAAAGCTTTACACTATACTGATAGCCAAAACATATAGGATTCTTAAATGGATTGAAGTATACAAATAGTTTATACAGGAATACATTTATTTAGGTTAGCATGCAAAAATAGTTAAAAGTTATAGGGAAGCCTTTGAATGGAGTGATTATACGTTTTGGGGACCCTTCAAAAGAAACTGGAAACAGTTATAGATATTGAACCCTTCACAAAAAATTGGACAAATCCCCTTTTTAATAAAAAGGGACCCTTCACAAAAATTCCAAAGAATACAAATTATGCATAAATACTAGAACCCTTCATACATTCAGTTCATCGATCCCCCTTTTTTTTACCCTTCGAAGTGTGAACTCGCATTAGACTAAAGGGCCCCTTCATAAAATAAATGAGATAGGTGCCCTATTCAAATAAAAACTGGCCTTCACAAAAAAAATTGTAGGAGTCCCCTGTTTGAATATAAAGTCTAGTTCTCAAAAATTGAAATGTGTGTTAGAGGAATCTTATGATATAAGAAAATAATTAATATATTTTTTTTTAAACTGGGCCCTCCTCCGCCCACTATATATATTTTTATCTAGCGCCCCAATATTTTTGCAGCAAGCTCTTTTTTTTTTTCAAGAGTATATGAAAACTATTATTCTTATACGAAAAATTCGCACTTTGGCGAAAAAAATGCAACTTATGAAGAAAAAAAATATTTTTTTAACTGGGCCCTCCACCGCCCGCTATATTTCTTATAGCGCCCCAGTATTTTTGCAGCAAGATCTTTTTTAATTCAATGTTTCATATATGAAAACTGTTATTCTCATATGAAAAATTCGCACGTAGGCAAAATAAATGCAACTTATGAAGTAAATAATAGTTATTATTTTTTACTAAAATCATTCAGAATTAATATCTAATTTTTAATTATTAATTATCTAATTTTTTATATGTGAAAATTAAATTATCTAACCTTTCCATGCTACACAAGTCCAGGCAGGCTTTCTTATCGCTATTGTCATCAGAGGTAATCCCCAATACTGTGTCACTGATAACAGGTTGTATGAAGCCCCGCTTAAGGGCTTTTCTCAAATCCAAAACAGGCTACTTTTTGACACATTTTTAAATTTCATTTATGATCGCAAATGCATGATATTGGCGGATTTCCTTTTTCAGAAACTATATGTAATCGAAACATTTTTTCATTTTTTTTTTATAATTCTTCAAAAGATATGAATAAAGCACATATGTTTTACACTGAATACATTATTTAGCATAGCATTCAAATAAAATCTAGGAACTTTTCGAATAAACGTTACTAACATATTCTAACATATAAGAAATAATCGCATGCCTCAGATTTTTTTTTTTTTTTTTTTTTTTTTTTTTACTACATACAGTACATAGTTTACCAATTTACTTCCTAGCTTTATCTTACCATAGGCAATGGTCTAAATCAAGTTAGGACATATACCTTGGAAACTCACTTGTATTTTATTAAATATCTGCAGAAATTAGCATAGTTTATTAAAATTATATACATTCTTATTAGTTTATGAATCTACTAACTTATAATATCTATATGGTAACTTGGATTATTAGTATTCCCACTTAAAAATTTCTTTTGTAGATTTAATATGATGAACACTAACATGAGACTGACTAAAGTTTTACCATTTTCATTTCAACTTAGTTTTAGGAAATTTATCTACATAGCTTTAAATTTTACTGTTTAGTAAGTCTATTATTTCAAAGTATTATTTTTTAGTTCTAATATTCAAAACATATTCATATCGTTTTACATAGTAGGTATCAAATTAATTTAAAGTCATATTAAAAAAATATATATATACAAATACTTTTCTTACCTAACACGCCAGCTAGCTAAGCACCCAACCGTCTCACACCAAGGCTCTGAGAAAAGTGAATGCTTGTTCAGGGTCTTATCAGCTAATATAATCACTGATAAGACTTGATCACGTGATCTCTGACGTCATTGGTGACGTATTGAATGATACCACATGGTCACGTGATATCACTTAAACAGTGACGTCAGAGATCACGTGATCAAGTCTTATCAGTGATTATATTAGCTGATAAGACCCTGAACAAGCATTCACTTTTCTCAGAGCCTTGGTGTGAGACGGTTGGGTGCTTAGCTAGCTGGCGTGTTAGGTAAGAATAGTATTTGTATATATATATATTTTTAATATGACTTTAAATTAATTTGATACCTACTATGTAAAACGATATGAATATGTTTTGAATATTAGAACTAAAAAATAATACTTTGAAATAATAGACTTACTAAACAGTAAAATTTAAAGCTATGTAGATAAATTTCCTAAAACTAAGTTGAAATGAAAATGGTAAAAGTTTAGTCAGTCTCATCTTCATCATATTAAATCTACAAAAGAAATTTTTAAGTGGGAATACTAATAATCCAAGTTACCATATAGATATTATAAGTTAGTAGATTCATAAACTAATAAGAATGTATATAATTTTAATAAACTATGCTAATTTCTGCAGATATTTAATAAAATACAAGTGAGTTTTCGAGGTACATAGTTTACCAATTTACTTCCTAGCTTTATCTTACCATAGGCAATGGTCTAAATCAAGTTAGGACATATACCTTGGAAATCATATTCATGCGACTAAATAACCTGGGGCTCACTCAGCCCAGTAGTTAGCGTGATGGTTATAAAATACCTGGGCTTAATCAGCCCAGTAGTTAGCGTGTTGACTATATAATAAGTGGGGGCTCACTTAGCCCTGTGGTTATCGTGGTAGCTATAAAATAAGCGGGGGCACACTAAGCCCAGTAAACGTGGTGGGTAGAAAATAGCCTGGGGCTCACTCAGCCCATTAGTTAGCATAGTGGGTATAAAATAGCCTGGGGCTCACTCTGCCTAATACTTAGCATGGTGACTATAAAATAAGCGGGGGCTCACTTAGCCCTGTGGTTAGCGTCGTGGTTATAAAATGACAAGTCTGATTATATGTTTGTGGGTTCGAAACTTGTGCGGTTTAGACGATGGGATTTCAAGTATTCAGAAAAGTCGAAAAAATCATGATGGTGCTCCATATTCTTATAAATATTATTGGTTTTAATATGATAAGTTAAGGAATCTATATCCGTAAAGAGTAAAACTGCACGATCTTTGTATGTTTTCTTTATAAAATTGTAATGAAAATCATACATAACTAATTTAGATAATACTAAAATAGAAAATCCAACATAGATGATCGGTTCATTAAAATGCTAGTTTTTAGTCGTTCTACAGCAGTTAAATCTTCATCATATGTCTTGATTGATTTAAAAGTAGGCAAAGCTACTAATTTTTTTTTAAATACATTTCCAGTATGAATTATTAAATCTAATTCACTTATTTCAAATTCTTAACGATAGTCCCATAGCATTGGAAAGTGTTTCATAAAGTATACCATGACTCATGATTTTTCCTTCATATTTATTTATTGTCACTTATTGTAGATCCTATTTTATAATTTACGTTAAAATTTTTCATTCATTCCTATCATTTTCTGGGTACTCTGTATATATTTTTTAGGTGCGTATTGTTAGTCTAAATTTTATCGAAGTTATTTCTGTGATAATATAGGTGAGGTAGCGCATTAATGCAGTATAATTAATGTGTATTTTAACTATAATCTCTGTTTTAACAAGACTTGTATAGAATTAGGTTTTAATTAAATAGGTTAATGAATCTATCTCGTATCCCAAAAATTTTTTAAGTTTAAACATTAGCATATATCTTAATTAATATTTCATAGTTAGTATTTTTCATTGAATAATCATTGAAGCATTTTAAAACTTTACAGATTTTAGTATATATAAATATATATTTGGTTAGTAGCATCTATACAGAGCTATACGAAAGAATTCACATATATTAATGGTTTTAAGTATGAATCTCGCTTTAGATAGTCACGTGACGTACATTTAAAAAATCCATATGTATCATGGTAAAAGAAAGAACATATGTGATATATCTTAAAGTCTGCATGAATATAACGAAAAGGATGTCTGCGTTTCTGTAGGTGTAAGTCTTTGTATTACTAAAGATTAAATTTCATAGTTTATGTTTTAATTGTGACTACCCTACGTAAAGAGAAAAATAACCATTTCTTTTAAAACAAAATAAAAAGTACTTTAAAAATATATTACTACTTACCTACTATATATATCTACATACCTAGACCTTACAACCAACTAGTATACTTTCTTTAGAAGAAATGAATTGAAATGTGTTCTTATCAGTGAATCTTATCTAGAATGTTATCGCGATCAGTGACGTAATCAAACCACGTGGTGAAGAATCCAGTTGAATTTAGGTGAAGTCCGGTAAATCGTGCTTGACATTTGTAGGTAATGATAAATTTATATATATATTTCTATATATATGTTTTTTATAACCAATATGTTTTAAATCATCTATTAATAGTTCATGTCTTGTCAATATATTTTTACAGGACTTGTTAATATATTTTATGCGATAACAAAACGCTGACTTTGATAATATTTTGTCTTTACCAAAAAATGAAAAACTTGTATCGAATACATAGTGACTCAGTAAGAAAATCTGTCAATTTCATGCATTTGCGAACAAAAATAAATTTTAAAATGTGTCAGAAAGGGGACTGTATGTATTTGAGAAGAACTTTACACGAAATTCTACTTGTGAATAGGGGGTGATACACTTATTAGTCATGCGATAAGCATAAGTATGTGTTATCTCTCTAAGGCATATATCAAGTTAGTTCGGTGGGGAATGAATCCTCTACCGCTTTCTGAATATAAAATAAGAGGTAATGTGATTTTTTTTTATAATTCTGCAAATATGTATGTATCTTAATTAATTTTTTATATTAAAATATATTCGTATAGAACTAGTCTCACTACGCTCAAAGGGGCCTTTAGAAAAATGAGCCCTTTAGGGAAAAAAAAAATGGGACCTCTTTTAATTTATGGTCACGCTGTAGCCTAATAATATATGTTTTATTTTAAATTGTGTTTTTAATAATGTATGTTTTATTTTAAAATTGCTTACTTTATATCGGAGTAAAATGATATATTCATATGTAAATCTTTATGCCTTATAATATAACTGTTAACCTATTACAGTTTAAAATATGCCTACATTATAGTGACATAGTTTGTACTTATTATTATTCATGAATTTATTTTCGTGCTGTTATAATCACATTGGTGTAAACTATTTATGTTAATTAAAATTTTTGCATATGTATTATAGGGTTAGTTAAATGCAAATTCTAATCTTAAAGTATTTATTTTAAGTAAAATTATTTGCATATGTTTTCTTTTCATAACATACGCAATCAATGCTATAAGTTTACATATTGAATGAAAAAGGCAAACTTCCAAATACATAATTTCTTGCATAAGTAATTAATATTTTTTAATTGTCACTGTTTCAGCTAGTATAAATTCTTGAGAAAATATTAGTGTAAAGTTTCAATAAACAGAAATATAGTTTACTTAAAAATCTTTTTCAAGCAGTATTATTAAAATTTCTGTATTCGTAAGCATAAAATTGAATTTTGTTTTACTAATTAATATGTAAGGTAGTGTCGATCTAAAACTGAACCGTATAGATTTCTCACAAAATTTTAAACAAATATTTCATTCCTATCATATTATTTTGAATTCTAATTAAAAAAAGTGTTATTGATTCACTAGTAAAAAAAAAAAAAAAAAAAAAAAAAAAATCTGAGGCATGCGATTATTTCTTATATGTTAGAATATGTTAGTAACGTTTATTCGAAAAGTTCCTAGATTTTATTTGAATGCTATGCTAAATAATGTATTCAGTGTAAAACATATGTGCTTTATTCATATCTTTTGAAGAATTATAAAAAAAAAATGAAAAAATGTTTCGATTACATATAGTTTCTGAAAAAGGAAATCCGCCAATATCATGCATTTGCGATCATAAATGAAATTTAAAAATGTGTCAAAAAGTAGCCTGTTTTGGATTTGAGAAAAGCCCTTAAGCGGGGCTTCATACAACCTGTTATCAGTGACACAGTATTGGGGATTACCTCTGATGACAATAGCGATAAGAAAGCCTGCCTGGACTTGTGTAGCATGGAAAGGTTAGATAATTTAATTTTCACATATAAAAAATTAGATAATTAATAATTAAAAATTAGATATTAATTCTGAATGATTTTAGTAAAAAATAATAACTATTATTTACTTCATAAGTTGCATTTATTTTGCCTACGTGCGAATTTTTCATATGAGAATAACAGTTTTCATATATGAAACATTGAATTAAAAAAGATCTTGCTGCAAAAATACTGGGGCTCTATAAGAAATATAGCGGGCGGTGGAGGGCCCAGTTAAAAAAATATTTTTTTTTTCTTCATAAGTTGCATTTTTTTCGCCAAAGTGCGAATTTTTCGTATAAGAATAATAGTTTTCATATACTCTTGAAAAAAAAAAGACCTTGCTGCAAAAATATTGGGGCGCTATATAAAAATATATATAGCGGGCGGAGGAGGGCCCAGTTTAAAAAAAAATATATTAATTATTTTCTTATATCATAAGATTCCTCTAACACACATTTCAATTTTTGAGAACTAGACTTTATATTCAAACAGGGGACTCCTACAATTTTTTTTGTGAAGGCCAGTTTTTATTTGAATAGGGCACGTATCTCATTTATTTTATGAAGGGGCCCTTTAGTCTAATGCGAGTTCACACTTCGAAGGGTAAAAAAAGGGGGGATCGATGAACTGAATGTATGAAGGGTTCTAGTATTTATGCATAATTTGTATTCTTTGGAATTTTTGTGAAGGGTCCCTTTTTATTAAAAAGGGGATTTGTCCAATTTTTTGTGAAGGGTTCAATATCTATAACTGTTTCCAGTTTCTTTTGAAGGGTCCCCAAAACGTATAATCACTCCATTCAAAGGCTTCCCTATAACTTTTAACTATTTTTGCATGCTAACCTAAATAAATGTATTCCTGTATAAACTATTTGTATACTTCAATCCATTTAAGAATCCTATATGTTTTGGCTATCAGTATAGTGTAAAGCTTTTTCTTGAATCCTTTGGATTTTTTTGTGAAGGGTCTTAGGCCTTTTTATTAAAAAGGGGATCTGTAACTGTTCACTATTTTAATTAACTAATGCACTAGATGGTAAAATTATATTTTGTTCACATAACATTTCGATAATGTTGGAAAGTGATTCATGAATTATGTCGCTACGCATGATTTTTCATTCTTGTTTATTTTATATATACGTTAAAATTCTTCGTTTTGTAGCACTCTATTTTTTGAAGTATGTATTGTTAGGCTATCGAAGGGCTCCTCTGGGTAAAAAAAGGGAGGGGGGGGGAGGGGGCGAGCTGTTAAATTTAGTACTGTATAATTCATACGCGACCCTATATTTTTTACCACAACCTATATCGAATTCATTAAAACGCGCCTGTTTGCCTCAAAAATGTTGAAGTCCGCCAATTAAAATTAATTAATGACCCTTTTTAATTACTAGCATCTACCATTCTACTGCACATGCAAACTGCGTACTCTCGTTGAGGGAAAAAAAATCTCGCCAAAATTTTTTAAGTTCTCCAATTAAAATTAATTAATGACCCTTTTTAATTAAATCATTATTGACTTTTAAAATTCACCTGTAATATACTCTAACATGTATAACAAATAGCCTACTCTCGTTGAAAAAATATTTGCTTCGAAAAATGTCTAAGTTCCCCAATTAAAATTAATCACCATTTTTAATTAAACCATTATTGACTTTTAAAATTCTCCTCTAACATGTATATCGAATACCCTACTCTCGTTGAAAAAAAAAAAAAATCTCGCGAAAGATCTTAAGTTCTGCAATTAAAATTAATTAATTACTATTTTAATTAATATTTTTAATTAATTAATCATTCACTTCTACTGCATACAGTCATAATCAAACTGCATACTCTCGTTGAAAAAATAAATAAATAAATAAATAAATAAATAAATAATAATTTGCTTCGAAAAATTTCTAAGTTTCCCAATTAAAATTAATTAAATTTCTAATTCGCTAAAATAAATCCCTTGAAACACACCTCGTATTCTAGTAGAAAATTCTCCGCAAAAAAAAAAAAAAAAAAAAGGCTTCGAAAATTTTCTAAGTCTCGCAATTAAAATTAATTAACACTAATCCTTAATTAATCCCCTTATCTTAAGTGGTGGAGGAGGGCACTTTGAGAGAAGGAGGGCACTTCGGGAGGAGGAGAGCACTTTGGGAGGAGGAGGAGGGCACTTTGGGAGGAGGAGGAGGGCACTTCGGGAGGAGGAGCCCTCCTCCCTCCTCGCACCACACACCACCTCCTGAGGCCGGACGCTAATTTTCTCTCTACTTATGATATTATTAGGCAGATGCTTATTTTCTCACCATGATCTTTTACTACTTAGTAAAAGTAAGTTGGATAACTTATCGAGACGACTACCAATTTAAAATTTAGACTATAGCTTTCTCAAAAACTTAGCTGGTAGCTCTTTCGCTGAATCAGTAATTTTATTAAGACTTATGAGGTGTTCACTGTTCAGTGAAAACTGCACTGTTTAGTTCTTCTAAACTGATTATTTGTCGAATAATCATACACATAATACGTACAGTAATTTATTTAGCCTTTAAAGAGTGCTAATTTAACTAGACATAAAAAAGTTTTACTTTACTTCCCTTACTAACTATACTACAATCGTTTACTCAAAGCTACATCGTACGCCAATGTTCAGACGCGTAAAATCAGGATTACCGTAATTTCCGGCGTATAATCCGCGGATCAAACAATCATGTTTAGACCCAGAAATTTGATTTAATAATTGATGTCAATTATTTACAGCAATCTAGTAAGTTACATTTTATAAAATAAAATCTCTGGGTCGAAACATGGGTTGTTTGATCCGAGGATTATACGCCGGAAATTACAGTAAGTACAGCAACCTCAATCCTTCACGAATCTCCGAATTCTTAAATGCTGGAAACAACTTATCTATACTTGCATAAATAACCTAAATTATCCCGATCGGCCGATTACAACCAAGCTAGAAAGTTAAAATTTTCACAGGGGAGAATAACTGTAACTAAGTACTTATGTTACAGGAGTGTTCGATTTCCTCTAAATTTCCCGAGTATATATTCCAAACCTTTATATATGCTAGTAAAATCTATCTTATGCTGTCTATCTGTTAACTAATGGCGACACATAAAAGAATCCTTGAGAGTAAATATATGAGTCGGAATCAGAATGTAATGCGCATTACCAACTAGCCAGCTAACTACTTTTACAGTAACTTGAAACAAAAATCCATTTATTCGCAACTTTCGAGGTAATTCTATTCTAATACTTTACGAAATTAATTTTCATTAGTATTTATAACCTATCACAAATTGTATGCTAGTATTTTTCAAGCAAAACTGAGGCATTTGAAAAACTAGTTCATGAATGAAGATTTCTTTTCTCCATACTCTAAGCAATGAAGTGTAAAATTACTCAGGTAAATTTGGCTGAAGTTTCAATGTCAGTTAAGTTCGCCAAGTTCAGTATCGCGCATAAAATTTCACCGAATCTCAATCATTTTTTAAAACAAGGAGAAAAAAATTGCGCTTAACGATGCATTCACTTTTCCCTCGAGGTAAGCTTGTCTTCAAAATCTTGATGAATTAACATTTTCGCATTGAAAGTGCTTCATATTTCTAACAGTTTCCAAATTACGCGTTGCAAACACGGTGCAACCCGATAAAAGATGAGTGCGTGGCATTGCTCTTATTTATTAGAATCCTGTCCCTATATATATTTTCATTTCCTTTTCTTATTACAATGATTTTCCTTTGAAATATCAATTGTGATTTTCAACAAAATCATACATAAAGGATCTAGGGTAGTGGCACCCAACCTTTTCTTCCGATGCTTCGCGTTAAAATATCTAAAGTGTCTTTCCACCCTTTTGATATATAATTAAAGTGCGTCCCAAAAGTTTATAGACAACCATTTTTTTTAAATTTAAGATCTAACTAAGCGAGTAAGAAGGGCGAAATAAATTTTGCAAATATATAATGATGAAACAAAAGTAATAAAATACTCAAAAAACTTTTAGCAGTCATAGATTTAATATAAAAAATAAAAACAAAAAAATGATGTCCCAAAAGTATATAGACAACAGGTGTGAAAGCTGATTTAAGTACTGATATCCAAAATTTGCATATTCCAAGGTCATGTACTTGTAACACAATAGTTTCCGGAGATAAAGGCGAATCTGTCTTTCCGTTTCCGACTAATTGCAAAGATGCGTCGCAATGTACCGTTTTCCAAAAAGGAAATTTTGCAAATCTATCATTTAAAGGTTCGTGGATGGGAAGTTGTGAACATTGCAAGAAAAGTTGGACGTAGCAGGGTTAGTTTTTACCGAATTCTGTCAAAAGGTGACAATTTTGTAACAAAATCTCGTTCTGCACGACCAAAGAAAACAACTAAACGGCTAGACAAAGAGATTTTGAGATTAGTTTCAACCCAGAACATGTCTGTGTATGGTCAGTTTCTAAAGAAGTAAGCTTCCAGTATCAAAATCCACAATCAATCGACAGCTGCAGACAAGTGCATTTCTTGATTATCGCAAAATACGTTGTTCGCCAAAGTTTACAAAACGACATAAAGACGCTTGTGTTCAGTGAGCCCGAAATCACATGAATTGGACAGATGTATGTTTGAGTGTTTTTTTCAGTAATGAAAAGAAATTTAATTTAGATGGCCCCGATGGTTAGGCATATTACTGGCACGATATTCACAAGGAACCACGAACTTTTTTCAGCAGACAACAAGGAAGGGGTTCACTCATGGTGTGGAAAGCATTTTCTTAAAATGGAACAACCAATATTGCTTTTTTAAAAGGTCGACAATATTCTAAAGATTAACAGAAAACGCTTGAAGTACAGTTACTTCCATTTGGAAACTTGTTAGGTGGGTACAAATGGATATACCAGCAAGACAATTGCTCCATTCACGTGTCCAACTCTATATTGCAATGGTTTAGACAAGACAACACGAAGTAACTGTTATGGACAGGCCAGCCATAAGTCCTGACCTGAACCCAATAGAGAACCTATGGAGAAAATTAGCTAGAGAAGTTATATGCTAATGGAATCAATTTGCAACGGTTCAAGATCTAAAGCTGCAAATTGAATGAAGTTGGTTTTCTTTAAAGCCACAATTTCTTCAAACTCTTGTTTTGAGTATGCCTGATCGAGTTTCTAAAGTGATTAGAAAAAAGGCTTAAAAATTTGAATGTTAAAGGAAAAAGAAATAAGTTGTCTATAAACTTTTGGGACAGTAAAATTTAAGTTTTAATTTTTCTCACAAAGTCTGTGATTGTGTAATATTATTTTTGTATACTATTATTATTATCTTGATATTATTTATAATTATAAATTGTTTTGAGATTGTTACTCCTCATTTTCAATTGTAAAATAAGAAAACCCCGTTGTCTATTAACTTTTGGGACGCACTGTATTATTATTATTTGAAAAACGAGCTCTCATTCATGCAGAGGAAACTTAAAAGCCATTATTTTGATTTAAATCAATTTCCAAAGAACACGGAATCCGTGAAAGTAAAAAAACCAAAAAAAAAAAAAACCAGAAGGAGACTTGAAATATTGAATATGAAATAACTAAGAAATTGTGAAAAGGGTAATAATATGAAGTAATGTGAAAAAACTGCAAATAAAGTTTCAAAACTTAATATAAACGTGAAATGCATAAAAATAAAATATTCTTGCAATTACCTTTCAGTGTTAATTAATTTTATTTACATCGTTTGGATTTTAATCTTCGCAAAATTGCTTGAAGAGACACTCGCATGTGCAACATGCGATAGCATTGATTTATTTTACAGTTTATTTTAGAGTTATCGCATTAAGAACAGATAGTAATACTTTTGGAAACTAAGTTTTCTTTATAGATAACACAATGCATGGGAAATTCCGGATTATCATCTTTCACTAGTTTTAAGTAGTCATTTTTGTCACCCATCATAACTATAATAACTATTCTTGAACTACCCCCATAAAAATTAAATTGACCTTGTGAGGCGTGGGTCCCATGTTGTAAACCACGGATGTATGGGAAGAATAATAAAAATTCTTTTTTTACAGAAATCCATTATATAAATTTGAAATTTGTATAATTGTTAACCTAAAATATGGTAAACTGAGAATTTTTTGTCAGAATTCCCTGCGAAAGACAATTTTAAATATATCAACATAAATAAAAATACAGAAATGTGACAAATGTACCAAATAAGAAATATTACAAATCCCCATGTATACTTCTACCTAGTTTTTTCAAAATAGGGAAATGAAACACTTCTTCCCCACACAGCACATACGTTCATATTACATCCAGTTTTCATCTACCAAGTTCGAAATACGTCTAAAGATGTATTTTGGACGTAGACAGCCAGCTAAAATACGTCCAGATTTTGTTAAATGTTTGACATTACGTACGCACATAATATCTACAAAATATGGACGTCATTTTATGACGTAAATTGGATGAAAACCGAACATACTCTCGTCATATACTTATGGACGAAATATCTACAAACTATGGACATCAGTTTAGAACATAAATTGAATGAAAACGCAACTAATCCAATTTTCATCAGATCCGGAACCAAATCTTAACAAGTTTGTCCCCATTTTCTGTTTTACGGACGTAAACTGGATGAAAACGGTACTAATCCAATTTTCGTCAAACTGGATGAAAATTGAACCTCTCAGCCGCCATTTTTTTTATGACTGCGAACTTTTCAACTGCTAAACCTTGCAGACTTCTAGAATTTATTTTTATTTATTCTATAAATTTATTTAAACTAGTAGTAAAGCCATCTCCATTTTTAAATATATTGCGTTTAGTTCAGCTCCACTTCAGCTAATCAATCAATCCATCACTGTTTGTAAGATTTTTTGTTGATATTCATGAAAATTGGCGCGACGGAAGTTGGTAAGTAAATATTACATTTTGTTTTCTAGATTTATCGTGGTGATGTGTGTACTTTACATAAAACATTTCTGTAACGATTCTTTTTTCTTACTTATTTATACTTATTAATAATAATTCATATGATTTTACAAGTCATACGTAAGTGGTAGAGAAATAGAAGTTCGTTTACTTTTGAATAAGAAAATTTTGTAATATATTTTGTATTGTTGTGTATAATGAGTAGAAATGTTATGTTATGAAGTATTATAAGTCTTTAATCCAATTAAAAAGAAAGTTTTAATGTTTTTTAAAACACAAAAATCCAGAAGATTGTCAGTTAAAAACAAATCTAGTCTTGTAAAAATGCTTTTATTACCACAGATTTATGCAATATTTAGTTAAGATGCATTTTTTTGGTATGATTTAAGAAAATATGTGATATTTCATGCCTCGAAATTAAATTAATAATAATTTATATGATTTTAGAAACCATAGGTAAACGAAAGAAAAATCGGAAAAAAAGGCTGTTTTTTTTTTTTTTTTTTTTTTTTTTTTTGTTTACATTTCAGTAACAAAATTTTGTAATTAGTTTCTACTATTGTGCACACTAAGCAGGGTTGGCAAGTTTTTGACAGTGTGACGGTTTTATCCGGTTATAACCATGGTTTTAACCGTCATGTCAAAAACCCCTTTTTGACATAGTTTTTGACAACGACTGTCAAAAACTTAAAATTGAGCCCAAAAACTGTTTATAGTTATTTTTAAAACAACATTAAATTTACAATTTTTCATAATTTTTAGTGTTAGACATGTGGGTAAACTTTTTGACAGTTTTAGACAGTAAAAACCACATATCCTGTATAAAACCAGTGATCGATTCAGGAAAAAGTTCGGACCTATCTAGGGTCCTCTTCACAAAAATTGATTTAATACATCAGACCCCTTCACAAAAAGTGATTTACTAAATCAGGCCCCTTCACAAAAATTGATTTACTAAATCAGGTCCCTTCACAAAATTCATCTTAATAAGACGGGTCCCTTCACAAAATTCCTCTTAATAAAATAGGACCTTTCACAAAATTCTATTCCATAAAAACATACTCTTCCATGGATTATTTTTATTTTGTTAGGTTTTCAAATGTATAATTTACAACGAAAACAAGTTCACAAGAAAGGAAAACTTTAGCAGAATAAAAGGTTAAAGAAGTTATTATTAAATGCTTGGTTTGAGTTTGAGCAGCTTTCATCTTTCATAACAAAATGATAATTTTCACAAAAATATAGTAAATTTCACAAAAATAATTTTTATTTTTCACAAAATGGGCTCCACGAAAAAAATCTTCATTGACCCATGAAAACTCAAAACATGACTTTGGTTTAACAAGTTGCTTAGAAAATAGAAAATAATTGTAAGCTATAAATATAGAATAAAAAATAATTCAAAGTATCGTTACATTAAAAATATAAACTAATCAAACTATTAAATACTTGTATAATTTAATGTATAAAATTTCATATAATTTTTATATTGTTTTGATGTTTGTCCCAGGTTCATAGAATTCAAACAAAGCAAGAATGTTACACCTGTTCTTTGCTTGTAAATGCACATTCCAGAAACAAATGATTAAGGCTAGACTTACGGTTACAAACTTGAAATATTATGCTCCAATAAATAAATAAATAAATAGGCACTATTTTATAATGTATAAAAATTAAATTTAACATAAACAAATCATTCTAAATAATTAAGCTGAAACTAACATAATAAAATGAAGATAATTGAAAATAACAAACATCTTCTTTTAAGTTATTGATTTAAAGAACGTTTAATTATACTGATTTCATATTATAATTCATTTAATAACTCAGAGAACATTTGTGTTGCAATTGTGGTTTATATCTAATGTTTATGTACAAACACAAACATTTAGAATCATTAAAAGTCTAGGTAACTTATGATCAGTCATTGAATAGTAGTGGCCACTTTAGCTTTACACAAGATTTTTTAAGCATAAATTAGACTGCTAAATTTTTTTATAATAAACTGAACACTTAATAGTACTTTGAAAAGTAGATAAAAAGTACTTTGAAAAATGCACTTACTAGTAGTTTCAATATTTTTAACTATTTTTCCTAGCATGACAATTAGAGAAAAAATTTGAATTATGATATATAATTTTATTACAACTTAATTATAGCATAACTAAATAAAAAATATTTATATAACATAAAAAATATTATTTAATCAGTTTTTAGCTTGATTTAATATAAAATATCACTAATGATTGCTAAAAAAAAATGTATTAAAGGTTTTTGACACTTTTCGACAGTTCTTGACACTTTTCGACAGTTTTTGACACTTTTCGACAGGTTTTTGACATGTCATGTCAAAAACCACTTTTTGACGTCAAAAACCCAACCCTGACACTAAGTAGTAATTAAGTAGAAATACTATATTATAAGCCTTTAATCCAATTAAAAATAAAGTTGTATTGTTCTTTTAAAACACAAAAATCATAAAAATTATTCATGGTTAATTTTACTTATTACTACAGTTTTACATAATACAGTAACCCCTCAATATATCGTGCTACTTGGGAGATAAGAAAAAAACATGATATACTGGGGGGGGGGAGAAGAATGTTTATAAATTAAAAATAAACAGCTCTAAATTTAGATATGAGGTTTTCGATATAATACTTGTTTAAACAAGCTACGAGTTCAACAAAAAAGAGATGGTAAAGCATTGAAAAAATAGAAAACCATACATATTACAGTACACATATTTATTTACATTTTACAGTATTTTCTGAAAATAAAAATCCAGAGTTGTTTGTTGTTTTATTTTCTTTGATTGTCTGCTTGCCACTGGAAATTAAAGAACAAAAATGAACTAATTGCATTTCAGTTACTTGCTTAGATTTCGTCGTTTCAAAAGTTGGCTATGATGTCATACACTCATGCACAGTTTTTCTTTTTTTTAATTGGTTATAAAAAGGAAAAAAGTTGCCAAATTTAGGGGATTTTTTCCTTTAATGGCAACCTAGCTATTGTATTAAGTTATTGGCTTGACGCAGGCTTGAAAACTGAAAAGTCACCAAACATCAGTGCGTGGGTATAACACATCTGTTCCCAAAAATTTTACATGCTTTTTCGAGAAACTAAATTTATCGGGGGATAACTGAAAAAGAGCAAAATAGCCGAATGTGCAATATAACAAGGGATTACTGTATATCTTGTAAAGCTGTATTGTTTTTACATGATTTAAGTATATAGAAGGTATTTTGTGCCTCTGTCTAAATTAATAATAGTACTTTAAATGATTTTAGAAATCATAATAAACAGAAAAAAAAAAATCAAATCAAGAAAAGCAGTTGTTTACTTTTCAATAACAAAATCTTGTAATATATTTTTGATGAATATATTTTATTATTTTTAGTTAGATATCAGTATTGGTAATTAAACAAACATACTATTATTGCACTCATATGCATTTTTTATCACAGATAATTTATTTCAGTATTTTTACAACTAACCTCTTCTAAAGAATATTACATTCATGAACTGAGTTGCATAAAATGTTATCTATATACAAGAGTGAGTGGTGACATCTGTACTTCTTAGTTGCTAGAGATTTTTATATTACTGACTAGCTTATACATTATTTTACAGTACACAGTGTACATTGGTTGTTGATTATTCATTTAAACATTCAAGATCGAACATCAATTCGTTTCTTGAATGAGATATTTGATCAATGTTTGGTTCTCGACCAGGGAAGGAAAAATAGGGAATAAGCAACTTAATTTATTATTTATTTATTGTATTGTTATGGGAGTAAATTGTACATACATGAGTTAAAGTGATCACAACATTTGCAAAATTCATGCATTTTGCTTTAGAACAAGGTTGCTGGATTCGCTAATTTTTTTTTTTTTTTTTTTTCTTTTTCAAATAACAGTTACTTAAGCTTCTTGTGTTTAGAAAATCGTCTGGCTTGTGAATAGATGTCAATCTTGCTTCAGTTGTTTTTGCTTCCAGAGGATCTTAGATGAGTAGTTATGTGTTCGAGAAAGTGATTACCATCTAAGATCCTTCGCAAGAAAGTCCTATACAAGATAATTGGTTAAAGGATGGACTCTAATATTTCAAGCAGGATCGAACTTTGAATAGGGTAAACTTTCTTTTAAAATCTATAAATGTTATTAAATAAAATGTTATCTTGTATGGTTATAGGTTTTGCAATATATATATTAATTTTCTGCTTCCATAAAGAGTGAATAATTTGGTACTTTTATGTTAGTTGGGCACAAATTATACTAACAATATATTTTTTTCAGTTACCAATAGCAACTTTTATTTTTCCCATAAGTAAATTAGAAATGATGGTTAGGTATTAAAATAAAATGTTTTGGTTTATGGTATTATTATTCTTATTACATTGTATTTTAAATGAAATAAGTGAAAGTCATGTATTTTAAAGAATGTGTTTTAAATTAAAGTTGGGTATTTTAAATGAAACAAATGAAAGGTTTATATTTCAAAGGTAATGAATACAATATTAATGATAGGAATATTATTTCGTGATCTATTACCTGTGCGCCGCTAACATAATAGTACTCCATTAATTTTGTTGAATATAAGCTAGCACAGGTGATAAATCGTCAAATATTGTTTGAGATGCTATCGTTGACATTGCAAGCATTTCTTGTCATTCTTCATGTGGTATTGTAACAACTAAATCTTGATTATATGAACAAGATTCGAATATGCTTAATTGTAATGAAAGTTTGGGACATTCGTACAATGGCTGAACAAGTAAAAATAAATAAATATATTATACACTATATCAGAGTTTCCTCCAGTTTAAAAAAAGGGCAGGGTGCTGCTGGTGAGAATAGAGCACTTTTTGAATTCTAGAGGGCATTTTTAAGATTCTTAAGGGCAGTTTTTTTTACTTTTAAAGGTATTATTTTGTTTTTTAAAGACACTTTTAATAGTTAAAAGCCTGAGCACTCTTTTCAAGACAACATTGAGTTAATTTTTTCTATGAATTATAGGTGCAGATTCACGGTCGCCAGTCGCCACGTGGCGACTAATTTTTTTGCTGTGGCCACTAACTTTCGGTGTTTAAGTCGCCATGTGATTTAAAAGTAATCAATTTCTGGTATTCCCAGTCTCCACCGTGAAATGTTAATTTTTTTTTAAAGATTAAGACCAAAACACATAACAAACATTACTATTATCTTTTAATAACATTTCAGAATGATCTGTTTAACACAGCAAACTATTAAATATATTCTAATAGCAATGTTATTCGTAACAGTTTGTACCTGATAATTTTACATAGACTGTGATTTTTAAATATTAACTGTGTTTTGATTTTTTATAGTGCAAAATAAATCTCACGAATTCAGATTTTCTTTCATATGTACTTTTGTCTGGCAAAATTAAAATAAGAAATATTGTTTTTTTTATATTCCCCACTATCATGATTACTTAGCTTATACATATTTTTTTTTTAAACCGTATCTTGCCCAACTTTATCTTCAGACTGTACATGATTTAAGATTTAATATTAAAAATTTTTTGTACATGTGTTTACATTAAATTACTTTACACTTTGAATTTTTTTTTTTTTTTGTACCCCATATAAAGACTATTGTTTTTATGTGTTTGTTTTACAATTGTGGCCACTGGATTTTTTGGGTTTAGGAGCCAGTGACTCCTTCCAAATTTTGGGAATCTTCACCTATACTATGAATGCAAAAAGGAGAAAGTACACTTTTTTTACTGAGGGGCAAGAAGGGTGCTAATTATTTTACTGGGGCACAAGAATGGTGCTAATTTATTTTATGAGGGGCAAGAAGGGTGCCATTTTGTAAACCAAAGGGCAGGCAGGGTGCAGCACCCTTCCGAAACTGTCTGGGGGAAACTCTGACTATATATATACACACGCACATACATATCTATAATAAAAAGAAAAGTTTTTAGTTTATGGTATTACAGTAGAGTACCTCTAATTCGCAAATGTCTGTAATCTGCACAGCATATGAGAATGTAAACAAAGAAATTTAATTCTTAAAACCAATATTTATCAATAACATTATTTTTTTCACTTCAACTTTAATTTTATTTCTGATATATATTATCACTTTTCATTTAAATACTCTTTTTTATAGTTTAAAATGATAACATATATATAAAAGTATTTTAATTAATTAACCATTTATATGTAAAAAAAAAAAAAAATCCTTTTAAAAATGTATTTGTCTTACACATATATTTTTTACAATAGTTTGCCAAGGATACCGAAATTACTAAAAAACAAACTTTTGTGATTCAGTAGACAATTATGCCCATTTGTAGGCTGCAAGATACAGTATAAAAACATAAACCAAATGTTTTAATACCAACAACTATTGATGATAGATTTAAAACATATAAATATAGATAAATTATTTTTTTAATAATTTTTATTTTATTTGTGTGTTTTTGTTTATTTTTCAGCATTAACAATCTAAACTCATCCGAAGTAATAAGTTAAAAAAATGTAAACAAAGATTAAATAGACATAATCTGTAATCCACAAAAGTCTCAAATATGCAAAACACTCAGAACCAAGCTGTGCGGATTCGTGGTCTTACTACTGTATTTGGTACTTCTCCATTATCCCGATGTTCACTTTTCATTAACTCACCAAACTATGGGATTTAACACCAAAAATGAATGATCGTGATATTTACTTATTAGAAACACATTATTTAATTTTATTGACTCATTTATATATAATGATAAAAGTTTTTAATACATTTTGATTTTAAAAAACAAGATGGCGGACCGCAAGTGAATATGATAGCTTAGCCAAAGTTGATATTTTATTCAAATGGGCTTCTTCTTTTTTCTTTTTTTTTTTTTTTAGATTCTAAGGACAACATTCTTTTATTTGTTTATTGGCATTAGTGTTATAGCTTGGCAATAGTTTTTATGGAAAGTGGTTGATGGGATAATGGAGAAAAGTACCTGTTATTTCTTATTAAACCTTTTTTCTTTTCGTATTTCAAATGTAATGAGTAAAAAACATTCTTATTTTATTTATTATTTACAACTCAGTTTAAAGAATTTTTTATGTATATCTTATAACATCTTCTCTTATATTCATTGAAAATTTACGTTCTGCCAATGGTTGGCATGATTTAAAAAAAACGGTAAATTGACATGCTTTCGCATCTTGTCTTTTGGAGTTGCAACCTAATATCTAAATATCACAAAATAAATTTTGGGCAGGGGGGCAGGCTATGCTTGCAAATTGTAAAAGTATTAATATTACAGTTAATTATAGATAAAAATTAACTTCTTTACTCACTGGTCACTGGCCAGTACATGGATTTTTTTACTCAGCAGTTTTTTTTAAGCACTGGCCACTAACAAACTTACATATACTTGATTGAAAAAATTTGTCAAATAGTCTCGGGAAAAAAATTGCAAAATTTAAGAAATAATATCAGGGGGGGGGGGGGGGAATCGCAAAACTCGTCAAACAATCGAGGAACAGAATTGCAAAATTCGTCGAACGACAGCGGAAAACAGTGTGCAATTCGTTGAACATCAGCGGAAAGAAAGTGTGCAATTTGTTGAACATTGATGGGACAAAAACATGAAATTCGTTAATCAATAGTCAATAAATCGCAAAATTTGTCAATCGATAGTGGAAAAATCACAAAATTCATCAAATGGTCTCAGGAAAAAAAAAATATGTGGATATCGTCAAATGGTCTCAGCTATAGGTGCAGATTCACGGTCGCCAGTCACCACGTGGCGACCACGTCCTCCATAATTCTGCAATATTTAGCAATTTTATGTATTTTCCAAGCCATAATTAAATAAATACGATTTAACATAGATGCCACATTTCTGCTGAACCACAAATTTTTTGTTTACTTCTTTAAAAAAGAAAAAAAATAGTAATAAAAAAAATCATGTTGATATGCGCTGTGAATGAACTCTGTGGTGGCGACATACCGCAATTAGCTTGCAACACAAAAAAATTCGTAACGAGAATACAATAATTTTAGATCCCACTCATTAAATTTGTAGCTCTGGGATTTTTCCGATATGTTCTTACAAGTAGACATAGATATCAGCATGCAATTCTTCCATGAATAAGCAGAACTCTTCGAATTATCATTATTTATTTAGTTACCGTATTTACCCGCATATGCGTCGATTCTGCGTATAAGTCGACCCCCCCCACTTTCCCGATCAAGAAATTTGAATTTTCTTAAATCCCGCATATAAGTCGACTCCGCCCTTTTCCGAGCAAGAAATTTGAATTTTTTTAAAAATACATTATTCAAAATCACCTGGAAAGAAAAGAAAGTACTAAATATACAATAATAAAGAAACTTTGATTTTTTTTTGTGCATTTATTCGAAATCATCTGAAAAAAAAAGTTCTAAATATACAATAATGAAGATAATAATATACTAAAGTAATATACAAAGTTAAACTGATTCAAGGTCCAATTCACTATCGGACTCACCAAACAATTCACAAAAATCTTTCGTCGTCATCGGCTCATCATGATACACGTCTGTATCGCTACATTCTTCCTCGTCGTTATCACTTTCGAAAATGGCATAATTTTCTGTGCCGTCTAGTTCGTTGCTTATGCAGCATTTCTTGAACGATTTTATAATCATTTCGGAAGAAATTTGATTCGACGCATCTTTAACCCACTGGACAATTTTTCATGAACCCCAAACTGACGAGAAGAAGCACAGTTGTTAGACTCTTCCGTAAAAGAAATAACTTTAAGTTTAAATCCAGCTGCGTATGAATTGCGTTTCTGTTTTCAAAAGTGCAGTAAGATAAACGAAGAAATAATGAATAAGTGTACTATCAAGAACACGTAAGATAGAACACGGGTCACGTGTTTTTTTAGAGAGTCGCATGTTTCTAGCCACTCGCGGACGATTCAATTGCACATAGGGGTGATACATTCTCGGAATTTTATCTACTGATCTTTCAGACGGAGGGGGGGGGGGGGTAGGGGAGTAGTAGGCTTAAATTCATCAGCACCAAACCCGTTACTCAGTCTCCAAACCTTTACCTCAGCGCTGATAAAGAAAATCAATTAATTCCTCTTTTTCTCTCCTGGTATGGAAATCGACAGTAAACGACGTCATTGTGTTATGGAATGTGAAAAGAAAACAATTGCCTTTCAGAAGGGCATTTTTGACTTTTGGTTAAAAAAAAAAAAAAAAAAAAAAAAAGGACCCTCGCATAAGTTGACCCCTCTAACTTTAAACCGTTTTTTAGTCCAAAATTTCTCAACTTATACGCGGGTAAATACGGTAGTTAGAGTTGTTCTGCAAAATGAATTTGTCAATCGTTCGCAAACTTTGTGAAAACGGCCACGGAAAAATCCAGCAAATTTCATAGCTCATGAAATAAAACTGCAAATTTCGTGAACCGGTCGCAAATAAAACTGCAAATTTCCTCAATTGGTCTCCAAGAAATAATAATTAAAAAAAACGCGAATTTCAACAAACGGTCGAGGAAAAAAAACCCGTTAATTTCATCAATTGGTAGCAGAAAAAAAAGCAAAACTTATCAGTCGATTAAAAAAAAAAAATGTGAATTTCGCCAATTAGTCCAGGAAAAAAATTATGAGTTTTGTCAGTTGCCCGTGGTTTAAAGACGCAAATCTCATCAAGCGGCTACAAAAAAAAAAAAAAAAAATTAATCAATCACAGAAAAAATTGTGAATTTCATCAATCGGTCACAGAAGGAAAAATCCTGAATTTCGTTAGTCGCAGAAAAAAAAATACAGAATTTCGATTATTAGTCGCAGAAAAAAGCATGAATTTCGTCAATCAGTTGCAAAATAAAATTGCAAATTTCGTCAAGGAGTTTCGATAATAAAACATGAAAATTGGCGATCGGTCACAAAAATTGTAATTTATTATTAAGGATTTAAAAAATCCTTAAAAAATCCCCTTGCCAACAAAAGTTGCAACGAGGCTTATAGTGTTCGATCTTTCTCCATCATCCCTGAATGTCAGAAAGTATTGAATTTATTTTATTAAAATCTATAACCTAAAAGAAAATAAATCTTCTCCATATTTTTCATATATTCTTTTGATTTTATAGACATATTTTTTATGCAAATCTCCATGTTGAGTGTTTATTTTCAGCTATATAAAACACCTTTTTTTTCCTTTTGGCGTGGGAGGGGTGGGGTGGGGGAGTTTATTCATAGAACAAAAAAATTTAGGGAATTGTTTATATACAACTATGGTGGGAAGAGTCTATAAAATCCCGCTGTCCAAATTTAAAAGAGAAAAAATATTGTTTTTATGCTTTTGTGTCAAAATATGGCCACTGGATTTTTTGGGTTTAGGAGCCACTGGCTCCTTCCAGATTTTGGGAATATGCACCTATAGTCTCAGGTAAAAAAAAAATAAGAATATCGTCAAATGGTCTCAGGTAAAAAAAATTGAGAATATCGTCAAATGGTCCCAGGTAAAAAAATTGCAAATATCGTCAAATGGTCTCAGGTAAAAATTGAGAATATCATCAAATAGCCTCGAGAAAAAAACTCTTAATTCGTCAAATTATTTCGGGGAAAAAATCGCAAAGTTCACCAAATGGTTTTGAAATGCGTCGAGCGACAGCGGAAAAAAATCTTTTTCCATTCAATCATCGCTTTTGGTGAGTGTGACTATTAAGTTTGGCCTGTGGTGGCAATAAAGTCAATTGTCAAATTTTAAGTATTACTCGCTGATTAGCGAGTGCTAATTTTTTCAATACAGATAATTGTTGAAAAATTTTATGGTGAATAGTTTAGTGTAATACAAAATTTGAATTTTGAAATGGGCTTTACCTGCCTATTGGTCATTTTGTAAAAGATTCATTTGATTCAAAATTCATTTCGAAGGAAATTTTTTGTAATTGAAGCTCTCAATGTAATTAGCAGCTCCGCTGACTAGCAGGCAAAATTCGCTAGTTATGTATTAAGAATAATTTATGAAAAATGTTTTATATATATATATATACACATTTAAAAGTACAAGATAAGTTTCTTTTGTGGGGAATTTGGTGATTATCGGTCTCATCTATTTAATTTTTAGGTACTTTCTTGTTATAGCAGACTTCGATGGTGAATTGCCAAGTAACCAAGATGTATCACATATTATAGTCGTATATGATGTAATGACATTTTATTATTCTATTGCCAAATTATAGTCATATATGTAGTATATATATGTATGTAAATAAAATATCTATGAAGTATACACATAAATAATGTATATTGTTTGAATGTAGGGAAGACTGGTACACACTGGACATATGGGCACAGTGGACCGACCATCCCCTAATATAATATTTTATTTATATAAACAAATTTTAAGCTTCTCTTCTATTCTAATAGACAACAGCACTGGATTGATTATTTACAGCCTGCAGAGAACATGTTTAGCTCAGAATGAACCATTATATCCTGATTGGTTGTTTTGAGATTCTAAAAGTAAAATTTTTCATCATCATATTTTTCTTTTTTTAGTAATTAAAGATAGTAGATAAATAAGATAAAACAACTATTTTGCAAAGATACTTGTTTTTATTTAACTTTAAAGTTAATATGTTTAAAAGAAAGCTATAAACAATATTAATATGATTATTTATTGAAAAAAAAAAAAAAACCTTAATATATATATATATATAGTCATGATTTTTCTGGAATTATTTTGATTTGAAGCATAAGAAATTGGTAGTTTTTTCAAACTGAAATTTTCAATAGGGTGGTCTAGAATATTATATTATATTCAAATCAACTTAATCTAAAATTTAGACATAACCTTTTTTTTTTTTTTAATTGCCCAGTGTAATGCCAAAATTTGTAAATTAATGCTAGTTTTCAAATTCTCAGTAACTCAGATAATGTCTTTTTTTTTTTTTTTAAATTCTATTTTCTGGTCTGTTGGAAAAGAAGTAGTAAGGTCAAAATTGTAAAATTTTCTCACATTTTTTCAGAATATGCAGAACTCAAAGTAACATTAAATTGTATATATAAATTTATATATAATTTTTTTGAGTTTGTGTTCTGAAATAATACTGAAATACTTAGTAAAATTTCTGTTTCTTTTCTCCTTTTAATTTCAATATTAAAGAAACTAAAATTACAAAATTAATGTAGGTGACAATGTGAAATTTTCACCTTTAAGTTGCGGAACCCGAATTTACCTTTTCAAAGTCATGGTAAAACCCAAATGCTGAAATAGTAAAATTTCATATCTATATAAGTAGATATTTTTTATTATTTATGAAGTCTTCTATTTCTGTAATATTAACTAAACATGTATTTTATAGCTACTTTTTTTTTTCTCTTCATAGATGCTGTTGAGACTTCTATTTTGACAAATGAGACGTCAGATTGCCAAATTGAAAAAAGTTATTGCAAATTGGTTGTGGCATGCAAAAGACTGATTAGGGGGGGGGGGGGGATTTAAAAGCTGTTTTTGTTTGCAAATTTGTATTGCATATTTTTCTTCAAACAGTGGCATGGGCTGAATGATTTTATAGATTGATTCTTTTAAAAATGCATTATTTTTTATATTAATGAAAGTATTAAATATATATTTTTAATAGATTATTTAAAGGATAATATTTTTAAAAATCAGCCTTAAGCCATGGCTTATTTTTCATAAATTAACAAAATAATTAAACTGTTTTGTTATTTAAAACTCATTGTACAATGAAAAATTTATATAATTTATAAATGATTATGCAAAACTCATTTCTTTTTTATATTAATAGATGACATCAAATAGCTGAATAGATTATTTTTTTTAAATTTAATTTCATAGTATATGATTAAATATACAAGATTTTTTTTCTGATTTAAATAAGTTGTAAATAAAGTACTTGCTTTCATGTTAAGTGAATGAAATTGAACTTTTTTTAAATTCATACATCTGTAATGAGAGTAAATTCTTGTATGTCAATATTTTTCTTTGAATTCTTCTGCTCTCTGGAACCAGAAGTGAAGTCGATATTGTAAAACTTTGATACTTTTTTCTCCCAAGTATGTCTTAAATAATACCAATTTTACTGTCAAGAACTTTTAATCGCTTTCATTTATTGTTAGATATAAATTTTTAGCCATAATGCAAGACATACAAATCTTCTAGCCTATTTTCATTTGGTTATTCATAATATTGTTAAAGTTTTCAGTTTTGCCTTGAATAGGTTTCTTGCACCCATGTGTTTTCGCCTTTTAATTTCGTTATTCAGGAAGTTAAATTTGTAAAATTTCCAATTGAAGCTATGGAATCGAATTAATGCTGAAATAGTAAAATTCATATACGTATTAGTAAATACTTTTTTTTTTCATATGTCTTCTGTTTATGTATTAACTAAATATGTGTTTTTTTTTTTTTTTTCATCTTTTTCTCATAGGTGCTGTTAAGACTCATGTAAAGTGGGATGAAACATTAGAGTGCCAAATCGAAAAAATTATCTCAGATTAGTTGTGGCATGCAAAACGTCGATTGGATAATAAAAAATAAATAAATAAAGCATTTTTTGTTTGCAAATTTTTATTGTATATATTTTTTAAACAATGATGTTGGCTGAATAATTTTACCCATTGAATCTTTTAAAAATTCATTAATTATTATATTAATAAAATAGATTTTAAAATAGATTATTCAAAGAGTAAATTTTTTTAACAATCATGACCTTTAACTATCTGCATTACTTGTAAACCCTTAAGCCATTATATTTTTCATAAATTAACAAAATAAATAATTAAAATGATTAATATATATATATATGTTTAATTTGCTGTGCAATTAAATTATTTAATAATTTTTTTTTATGTATAATTAAAAATCAAATATGCTAAAGAAATTTAATAATGGCAAAAGTAGATGAAATTGAACTTATGGATTTTTTTATCCATGCATGTGTAATGAAAGTACAATCTTGTACTCAAGGAATGTATTTAAGAATATTAGGGAATGAGGTGTCAGGTTGAAAAAGTTACCACATGTAAAATACATTTCTTGCATACTTTCCTACAAATTTCAATATGTAAAATTTTATACACAATATACAAAAGTTGGCAAGAAATATCTCATTTGCCTCCATGAGTTAGCAATATTTGAAAAACTAAAATTTCTTCTTTTTCTTCAATACATTTAGTCATTGTTATTCTTAAGTATAGCCATACTTAAAGGAAAAAATATGATTTTGCCTTCGAAAAAGCTATTTTAGTGAAAAAGAAAAGTGCAATAGTTTAAAAGCAATGATTTTACTGACAATTTAAATGGAGGAAGGGGGGGGGGGATGATTCATCAAATGCAAGACCTTGCAAAATAGTTTAATAATTTAAACATAATTGTTTAATAATTTAAAAAATAATAAGTATCCAATTACTATTTGTATATATTTGGTATTCTGGAATCTACAAATTTAATTATTATCAGTGTATAAATCAGGAATTTTTTCAACGAAAAGCAAAAAAGAAGTTTTTGAGATGGAAAAAAAAGATTAAGACTGAGACTTCAATTTTCAGCAGAAAATATAGCAGTATGGTACATCAGCGGTTCCGAAGCTGTGGTCCAGAGGGTTCTTCAGGGGATCCATAAAGGCCCTGTGTTCAATATAAAAACTTTCATTTTCTGAAATCGGTGACTAATCTAGTGAATAAAATAAAAGGCAATATAGTAAAACCTGTGAACATGGAATCAGGATAAAATTATTTTTTAGACAGATTTCTGTCTTCACAGGTACATTTGTCCGGTGTTTTTCTCATTGGGACCATGGAATTTTTTCGTTTAAGACAGAATTCCGCTACGTTAGAGACATGTTCTATCTTCATATGTTTTACTGCACTAAGAATTTTGTCAAAAAATGTAATACAATTAATTTGCTTATACAGTCGGACCCTGATTTAATGAATTCATCAGGACTAAAATTTTTATTCGTTAAATCGGGGTTCTGTGTAAGGCTCTCTCTCGGAAAAATATAATTCTCAATTTACTATGATTTATATCTTGTATGATTTATTTTTATTTTTGTCTAAATTATTTTTACACAGAGCTCTTGAATCCTAGAGGCCTGATGTATGTGCATCATATAAGACATTTGTGTACCAATTTCAGTACTACAGTAAGATAATATTGTTGCATGTTTTGAGTCAGGTAAATAATGTTGTCCTTCACTTGACCATCCTCTGAGGTGCACTTCTGCTTACTGAAAGGTTAGAGAAACCTGTTCTAAAGAATCAGTATATCCAGTCTTAAATCCTGGGAATCTGTGAAAAAGGGTCTATAGTAAATAAAAAATTAAAAACTGCTGTGATAGATCATATCATCAGATCTAACTGGAAATTTTCACACTAAAAAAATAAATTTGATGTAATTTAAAATGTTTAGACACAAAAATGTTGCAGTTGGGTAATTTTTTTCTAATCATGATTAGAATACAATACAGCAAAAAGTATACAAAAAAGAAAAATCATGCATCAAGCATAGATTATGAAACACTTTCAGAATACTTTTACAAAACTTCGCTATTTAATAAGGCAAATAAAATACCTAAGTAATTATTTTAGAAAATGCATAAAACATTTGAAAACCAGATTTCAGCAATTACCACCCATAGACAGAAAGTACTCCAATTCTTTGATACATTTTGTCATTGACTTCTTAGTATAACCATACTTAAAGGAAAAAATATGATATTGCCATCGAAAAAAGCTATTTTAGTGAAAAAGAAAAATGCAATAGTTTTTAAGCAGTAATTTTACTGACAATTTAAATGGGGGGAAAAAAGGATTCGCCAAATGCAAGACATTGCAAAGGGCAGTATTGTCTGCTAATAAATGAATATAATAAATTTTTACAACTGGGCCACCTCTGATTTCTAATGAAAATATTTGCAATACTTAATCTCAAATATCTGCAATTAAATAAGGCGAAAACTTCCGTTTAAAAATAGTGCTGGTTAAAAATCATATCAGCATCATTACTAATGAGAATATTATGACAATGCTGAGAGACCAAAATGATATGAGAAAAAAACCAAAAAGTTTTTTTTTTTTTTTTTTTTTTTTTTTTTTTTTTTTTAAAGTAGATAGTAAAATAAAAATGTGAACAGCTGAAGTGCATAGATTTGTAGTAATCGAGAATGGATAAAAGCCAGAAGGTATCTTATAATTTCCATTTCTTATATTTATCATAAAAAGTTATTGTTACCCAATATGAAATCATACTGTCAATTTGAATACATTCACTTAGTTTTAATAAAATGACACAAAGTAATCATATACATGATTTTGGATAGCAAAAGATAAATCATTTTGATGGAAAAGATTAATTTATTGAAATAAATATATTTCGATGCATAATATAAGTTCAGTGAAGGCATGATATATTTAACTGTGTATTGAAAAATTAAAAATATTGTTTGAATGTGTAAATACACTTTAGAAGACAAAACAAAAGTAATTTTACTTGAATTTTTAAACGAACCTTTTAAAGTCACACAAATTTTGATACATCTTTTAAAGTCTAAATTTTATATATTAAAGCTTATGTCATTTTCTTTTATAACAATAAATAAAATTAATTTAAAAAAATAACTGTGTTCAGGTGAAGGACACTTAACTAAAATAGTTTCTTTAAAGGTCTTACAGAATTAAAAGTAAAGTTAAATAAGTTTTATTAGCAATAATATTAAAAAATATTTATATGCTCTCAATATTTTGAATATATATATACTTTTAAAATATTAAAAGCACAATAAATTTGACTGAAAAAGTTTTTACTTTTTATTAATTTTTATCCTTCCCTATAGGAACCCACATAACACAGATTCATCCAATTTTGGTTTAAAGTACGTAATTTGGACTTATGGACGTGTCCAATTTTCGTCCAAAAGTAGTCTGTACTTCATCTAAATCTCATCAATTTACGTTCAAATGTCACCACCTTTTACGTAATAAGTACGTCTTTTAGACGAGAAAGTGAACGTAAAATGAACATAAGATGGACATAATACGGACGTCCAAAATTTGTTCATATTATGTCCAAAATTTGTTCATATTACGTCCATTTTATGTCTTTCAGACGAGAAAATGAACATAAAATGGACGTAATATGAACAAATTTTGGACGTCCGTATTATGTCCATTTTATGTTCATTTTACGTTCATTTTCTCGTCTAAAAGACGTACTTATTACGTAAAAGGTGGTGACATTTGAACGTAAATTGATGAGATTTAGATGAAGTACAGACTACTTTTGGACGAAAATTGGACACGTCCATACGTCCAAATTACGTACTTTAAACCAAAATTGGACGAATCTGTGTTATGTGGGTCCTTTTTCCGCCAGAGAAGGGGTGGGGGGAGAAAATAAAGGAAGCTAAATTTAAAATTTACAATTGAAGTATTATAAGATTGTATTGAATATATTACATGATTATATATTGAAGATTTATAATTGAAGATAAACTTAAAATTTAAATCTAAAGGGAGATGCAAAAAAAAAATCTTGAATGCAAAAAGAAAAACCATTTGTCATCCACTGCGAGTTCAATGGACAGAGCCCCCCCCCCCCCACAGGCGAAGAACCCTTATTTTTTTTTTTTTTTTTTTTTTTTTTTTTTATCTTTAATCATTTGAAGTCACTTGATAAGAAAAATTATTGCTTTTATTTTTTCAAAAACAGACAAAAAGAAAATTTATTTAACTAAATTTCAAGATCCAGGGAGGAACAGTCACTATCCACAATTTTTTTTATTTTTATATACAAAATGAGGAAAAGAATAATTGAATTCCAGATCTCAAGAAGGGGTAATTACCTCTTTCATCCCTCAAGTAAAACTGCCAGTGGCAAAAAATCTCAGGTCCTAATAAGACACGTAAGATGAAATTTTGTAGGATGACAAATGATTTTATGAGATAGACACTGGTAAAATGATTCTTAATTAAAAATTTGAAACTTTGCTTCAAATTGGGGGGGGGGGCATACCTCAGCATCTATCAGGCACTTTAAGATTAAATTTTGTGGAATGTCCCCGAACCAACCGTATAGACGGACAAATATTGGCTAGTAATATCAGAAATACATCTCAAAATGTAGTATATGTCAACGTCCTCATGATGATGGCAACGACCAGCACTACAGCTTTCGTTTTTATCGCCCAAATATCACTAAGTATCACGTAATTTCAATTTTTACATCATCGAACAGAGAAAAAGTGTACTTTCAAGTAAAATTTGTTTGAAAACTGTAGCTCAATTCATTGATATTTTTTATGACTTTTTAAATTTCAGGCATGATTTTTTTTTAAAATATATCTCAACAATATACATTTGTTTGCTACAATAATGTAAATTAACTAAAGAGAAAGTGGCAGAGTTACCACAATTGGTGATTCATTGCTCATACTTGATGATAGCAAATTAAGGTTATTTTCCAAGGCAGGACAAATTTTCTACGAAAAGAAAAGCAATCTAACAAATTGAAAACTGTGCTATATTTAAACCAGAATTTTAATTGCATTTAATAAAATATTTTAAAATTTTTATATTAAAATAACATTATTTCTAGAGTTTACAAACAGAAATCATACAGTTTCCTGTCCTAATATTTAATTTTAATTTTAATTTAAATAAAAATACTTTGTTTTTCACAGATCGTATTCTTTTTGTACAGATTGAATGTCAGAGAAATAATTTTTATTTAAAGAAGGTTATAAAATAAGTTCCTACTATACTGAATGTATAGACGATTTTTAAAAATTCAAGAGCTAATGATTTACTAAAGAGAACCGATCATTTTGGTGTGTGAGCGATTCCGATCTGGGGCTCTGCCATGAACGCATCGAAATCCGCTCTTTCTCGAAAACTCTTCCTAATTTTCCGATGTGACGTCTCATTCCGAAAACCCTGGGATAAAGATTTTTTTAGGGTCTTGTGATAGTTGTGTTCAAATTAATTAGCCATGTAAAAATAGTAACGTTCCAAAGATTATTCTTCCAAAACCTGTAATAATGATGTCAGACAGTGGTCTTTTACATTTCGACTATTTTAATATCTAGTCCAGTACTTTTATCACGGTTTTCCATAGCAGAAAAACATGCAAAAAATTTAATATTAGGTATATAATCAATAAGTAAAAAGATCGTATACATAATACAACGTTACAAAATTCAAAATTTCATACAGTTACGGATGAAATAACAACGATAATTCATTTGGATTAAAAAAAAAAATTGTCTTGTATGCGTTACGACCAGACAGCAAAATCCACCATAAAGGCCATTAAAGGGGTTCAGCGGCTGCAATGTGTTCATTCCCCACGTTTTATAGCGGTTCCCGACAGGACTAGAGGACTGTTCGTTTTTTTTTTTTTTTTTTTTTTTTTTTTTGGGGGGGGGGGGGGGGTAAACATTTAATATTAAAAATTACGATCCCAAAAGGTTCTGCACCCGAACATTTTCATTTAACGGTGTCCCCATCAAGATTAGGTGACCCCCCCCCCATCTCTAAACAAGAACGAAAAATCATGCGTCAAGCAATTCATTGCTACATTGCTAGTATCTATAGATTTGTATATATTCTACATATAGAATACGAAATTTTCGTTCAGTTAGGAAAGGCATAGCATAATTTTAAATTCCCCCTCTGGAATTTCCGTCAATAAAAAGAAATGTACTCGAGATCGTTTGTGCTGCCCTGTATATGATCTATAGAATTTATATACACAAAGTAATAGGCAAAAAATTATTTAAATTTAAAAACGCGTTCAGCAACTGAAACGTACTTCCAGTAAGGATTGTTAACAGACCATCACCTATAACCATCACCTTTAACCTAATTCTTTTGTATGTCTCTGTAAATGAACGATGAATGCTATGCACACAATATTCTATAGTAAGCCTCTTGCAATGCACCTCGGTGATATATATTATTTTGAAATATGTTTAAAATAGTGAAACACTATACATGAACCCTAACTGAACTTAAATTTAGCATTCTATGCAGCGTATATACAAATCTATAAATCGCATACAGAGCTTCACAAAA
The DNA here is from genome assembly GCA_963931845.1 of Maratus michaelseni. NCBI lineage: Eukaryota > Metazoa > Arthropoda > Arachnida > Araneae > Salticidae > Maratus > Maratus michaelseni. The sequence goes on from OZ007599.1 coordinate 258,515,543, forward strand.
AAAAAATAATAATCGGATATTTTTCCGAATATTGTTGGTAATTCCTGAAATTGGGATTTCAAATGTGTTATGCGTTTTCCAAATTTTTTAATTAGATATCATCTTTCACCTTATTAAAAGGTAAAGATTTGTAAAATTATTTTGGAAGTGTTGAAAATTGTTACATAATCTATGCTTGACGTAGAATTTTTCGTTCTTGTTTATTATTATTAATGCTTCAAATAAGTTAATTAATAATGTTTAAAAAATTTGACGAAAATCGCGATTTTTGGATAAAATTATGGGAATTATTTTTCGTCCATGAGAGGAAAAGTAGAATTTTTAAAAAAAATGTGGAGGTATGATGACGTAGAGATGTAAATAATGAAATTAAGTTATGTATAGTTTCACCCTTAGCTTAAATTACATTGATCCAGTTTCTTTTATATCACATTTATGAAAATGGTATTCTATTGTTAATGAAACGAAAAGATGAATTTTCTTAGTGCTCTTTTAAGATATAGTTAAAAACTAAAATAAAATGTGCTATTTCTCCATAAAAAAAAAGTGAGGTCTCAAACATTGTATTGACTATTGTAAGTCTAAAACAGTTGTTAAAATTTTCAAAAGATAATAGCAACAACAACGTGTCTCTGGTAAATAAATAGGTTAAAGCAGTCTTTGAAAATTTGTTGTATTTATTACGATATTTATATCAAAAGCAAAATTGTCAATTTCAGGTAATCTAATCATTAATAGTTTATGTAACTTTCTAATTTTTTTAAAATTCAAAATCCTCATAAATACAAACATCCTTTATATAAAAAATAACTGAATTAGAAAAAGTAATTAAAGGCCTTAAAATTTTAAGTAAAATCTTGAATAGTTGAAAAAAATGATTTATTAATAAATGTCAAGAGGGAGTTTTTCGAAGGATGCAGATAATTAATAAACAAGAACGAAAAATCATGCCTCAAGCATAGATTATATAGCACTTTCCAACGCTTCCAAAATAATTTTACAAATCATACCGTTTAATAAGCTAAAAGCTAACATCTAAGTAAACAATTTAGAAAACGCATAACATATTTAAAAACATAATTTCAGGAATTTCCAACATATACAATATTCGGAAAAATATCCGAATACTTTTATTCAGCCCTGTATAGGATCTATAGATTTGTATATATACTACATAGGATGATAATTTTAGTTCAGTTAGGAAACGCGTAGCACAGTTTAAAATTCTCCGTCTGGAGTTTGTCAATAAACAGAAATGTGTTCGCGAACTTTTGTGCTGCCCTGTATAGGATCTACAGAATTTATACACACCACGTAATAGACAAAAAGCAAGTTAAAATTAAAATCGCGTTCAATAACTTAAAACGCACTTCCAGGAATTATTGTTAACAGACAGTAGATAATTCTTTTGCGTGTCCCTGTAAATGAACGATGACTGCTATACACACAATATTCCGTAGTAAGTCTCTTGTAATGCACCTTAGTGATCTATATAAATTTCAATGCGTTTAAAATAGTGAAACATTATTTAAATAAACCGCAGACGATTTTTCTCCATAGACGTAATGTAACGGAATTCTTTTGACTGTCCCTGTAAAGTAACTATAAGTGCTATGCACACCCTGTTCCATATTAAGCATCTTCTAATGCACCTTAGTGATATATATAAATTTCAATGCGTTTAAAGTAGTGAAACATTATTTAAATAAACCGCAAATGATTTTTCCCCATAGACCGCAATGTAACGGAATTCTTTTGAGTGTCCCTGTAAAAAACCATAAGTGCTACACACTTCCGTTGAAATAGGGAACATGCTATAGATAACGACAATAACATATAAAAATTGCAGAGCAATCCGAGCATATTTACGGGAGTTAGAGCACGGACAGACGGCAGACGGCCAGACGGCAGACGGCCAGACAAACCGAAGTCATAAGCACTTTTCAACTAGGTTGGAAAGTGCTAAAAAGGACTTTTACATCGCAACCCAAACGAAGAAAATGGTTGTCCTTATTCATACATTCATAAAGCATAAGAATAGTTGAGAAAAAAAAGGAACATTGAATACTCGGCAGAAAAAAGAACGACAACTGAGGAGTAAAAAGATATAAAATTCAAAAGCGAAAAACAAAATTAAAAGTTTATAGGTCATCTCGAAAATAAATTCATCAAATTAAAATCCAAATCTATATTATAAAGTAAAAACGTGTCCGTGAGTAACGCTGGCGTCACATTGGCGGTGGAAACACCTGACCAATCAATTTCGTGTTTACTGCAATTTTTTTAACTTCTAAATGTCGCACAATTGTAATTTTTACACCGTCGAATAGGAAAAGAAATGTTCCTTCAAATGCAATTTGTTTGAAAACTGTATCTCAATTTGCTGAACTTTTATGAATTTAAAATAATTTTCAAGCATATATATTTTTTTAATCTATCTCTATCGCGTGCACCCGATTACGAAAGATTAACCCATTTGGATTTAAAACAATATAATAGTTAAGTATTTATTTACGCTAATATTCCATAACAAAATTAAAACTTCATTAATAAATAAATAAAATAATAAATTTGAATAAAACACCAATCTAACAGACACGTAATCGAACTACGCGCTTAAACCAGTGAAATTATCACAATAGCCGCAAGTAGCGAATTCTTCGGCTATTAACTCCTTACATGCGGCTAATACGAAAGTATAGATTTTAATAAATTTCAAAACTTTATTTGAATACATTATTGTAATTTTTCATATAAAAATGCTTTTTGATGTTGTTAGTGGACAATCTAAAGAAATATATTCAATGAAAGAAAAATCTATTAGACTTTTAATTAAACAAAAAAAATGGTTTTCACACATGTTCTGTAATCCGAGAAGTATCTGTAATCCGGAAGGAATCTGTAATCCGTGTTATAAGATCTCAGAATGTTAAAACGAAACAATGCTAGACTAAAAAAGGCTTTCTGTATTTTTGAAAGCTATTAATTTTAGAATGATTTTTTTAATATTTTATTTAAAATTTCAAAAAACATCAAATAACTTTCTCCTGTAATATCAGTTATATGTACATTTTACAACAAAAATAATAAAAGGAATAAGATAAAAAAAAAATTACTTTAGTCTTATTTTTGGGAGAAATCGGGTCAAAATCCCAGATGGAAGGGAGGGAAAAAAAACAGGATCTGAACAGTGGCATTGCTTCATTTTTTAGAAATCGAAGAAAAAATGAAAATAATCGTTTAAATTTGTGGAAACAAAATTTATAATTGTATGCAGTTAATTTCGTTAAAAGGGGTCAACTACATGTTAAAACTGAACATAACTTTTAAAACTTCAATAGCAGTACAGGACATTAAAAAGAAATCTCATGGAGTGCTCTTAATTTGACCCAAGAAAATTTTTGTCGGTCTATATTTGAGTGATTTCCGTCCAGTGTAAATGTAAACATCTTTGTTCTCAGAAAACTATATATAAATCTTAAATCGCATAAATATCCAAAATATTTTTTAAGTTGGTTTAACGGGAATTTCAAAATTTAAATTTTTTTCTCGTTAGATTCACAAAATTTTTAATGTACGCGTACCAGGGACGTAACCAGATGGGTGCAGGGGAGTCTCAACCCCCCTAGCAGCTTCTTGCCCTCACCCTCAATCTAGACTTCATAATCGTTTAATAATAATAACACTTATATTACATTTAAAACTCTTTAAACATTCAGATGAAAAGTTTTATGACAAAGGGAATTTGACTTCTGTTTCTGTGAATATTTATTTATCATTAAAGCGCAGACAAGAGATATGGAATGTGAATTTGAACAAATTTTCAAAGCCCCATCGGACTTTGTCGACTGGTTAAGGCCCACAATTTGCCGAAACGGCGAATTTTCATAAGACACAGGGCCGTATGTATTGTATGTATTATTGAATTGTATGTGTTTTCCCAAGGTTTGCCAACTATGTAGCGTTGTTCTATAAGTTCACAGCATGAGAAACCATACCATTTTTTCCCCCATAAATACTGTTTAGCCCCGGTTTTAGAAGGAAATGTATCGAGAAAGTAGAAAAAACAGGTGAAAAACAAAAAAGTGAAACCTGCTGAAAAAGAAAATTGTTGAATGTAAGTCCAATTTTTTATATTGTTGTACATTATTATTATTATTTTAAATTAATTGAGTTTTGATACCTTTGTATTGTTTTTGAAATATATATAATTTTCAACATTTTCGTCTTGTAAAGTCAAGATTATATCCTGCAAAACCGCTGGTACATTCCTATTCTGTAGGCATTTGAGGGATGAGAAACGTTAAGATTACATGCGCCCCGGTGCGACTTTGGCAGTTTGCGGTGATTGAATGAATGAAAGTCGACGTAAAAAAACATGCTTCTGAACCAACCTCATTTTAAAGCAAGAACAAAAAATCATGCGTCAAGCATAGATTATGTAACACTTTCCAATATTTCCAAAATAATTTTACACATCTTTACCGTTCAATAAAGTGAAAGATGATACCTAAGTAAACAGTGTGGAAAACGAATATTTATTTAAAACCCAATTTCATGAATTACCAACAATATTCGGAAAAATATCCAAACCCTTTTGTGTAGCCCTGTATATGATCTATAGATTTGTATATGTATTGCATAGAATGCTAAATTTTAGTTCAGTTAGGAAACGCGTAGCACAGTTTAAAATTTTCCGTCTGGAATTTCCGTCAATAAACGAAAATGTACTCGAAAACTCTTGTGCTGCCCTGTATATTAGCTATGGAATTTATGCACACAAAGTAATAGACCAAAAAATGATTAAATTTAAAAACACGTTCAGCAACAGAAAAAGCATTTCCAGCAATTATTGTTAACAGGCAGTGCCGGATTTTGTTGTGTGTCCCTGTAAATTAACGATGAATCGATGAATGCTATACACACAATATTCTATAGTAAGCCTCTTGTAATGCACCTTAGAGATATATATCAATTTCAATATGTTCGAAATTTAGTGAAGCATTATTAAAATAAACCGTAAACGATTTTTCTCCATATAGACCATAATATAACGGAATTCTTTTGAATGTCCCTGTAAAGGAATTATAAGTGCTATTCACACCATATTCTATGGTAAGTCTCTTGTAGTGCACCTCAGTGATATATATAAATTTCAATATGTTTGAAATTGTGTAACATCATTAAAATAAGACGCAAATGATTTTTTTCCATAGACCATAATGTAATGGAATTCCTTTGAGTGTCCCTGTAAAAAAAACTATAGGTCTACACACTTCATTTTCAATACCGAACATTCCATAGTAAACCTCAATAACATAAATTGCATGGCAATCCGAATATACACTGGCGAGAAAAATTAAAGGAACAACTATAAAAACTTATCGAACTTGAATAATTTTGCAGATAAGAACATGAAACTTGCACAAGATCTTTATTTTGTCATGCCTGACATATATTCAAAATGCAGAACTGCCTATTTCTGCAAAAAATAAATTTACATAAAAACATAGGACTGTGTAATATAAGAGGGGGTAATGAAATTATACTGTTACAATATTTTAGAGACACACAGGAAAAATCCATAAGGTATTTGGTCATTCCTGACCGAAATAAAAGTTTTACAGCGATTTTCCATATTGTGGATTAGATTAACCAGAAGTGCTTGCGGTAAAGATGTGTATTCAAAATGAATAGTGCTCCGAAGCTCCTGGAGAGTGCTAGTTGGGGGTTGCCGAGATGCAAGTCGGCGTACTGGTGCATCCCACACATGTTTTACCGGATTTAAATGTAGAGAATATGCAGGACTTTAAATTCGCTGGATTCCTTCGCCCTCAAGATAATCAGTCACTATTGCAGCACGATGAGGTCGTGCATTATCATCCCTTAAAGAAAGTTATTACCGATTGTACACCTAAACAGTTTGGCCTGATAATCAAGAATCTCATTTCTGTATATTTCAGCATTTACAGTTGCACTGGTAAAAATGTGTAGGTCAGGGTGGCCATTCAAAATGATACCCGCCCATACCATGATTCCAGGACCTTTGTATCAATGCCTTTCACGGATGTTTGTAGCTTTTTTGCATGTGCTTTTCTCCCTCCATATGGTAACACGTCTGAAATCACTCTCCAAACAAAATCGGGATACATCGGTACAGAGAACTCGGCTCCAGTCCGTGGTACTCCAATGACGATGATCTCCTGCACCACTTTAACCGGGCGCAAATCGCTGCCGGTGTTAGTGGAATACAAATCATGGGTTTCCTTGCACAGAGCCTTCTTTTATGCAGCCGGTCACTCACAGTAAATCTGGATAGTCGAGTTCCTGTTGCTGGAGTGAACTCCCTTACAATCTGAACTGACATCAGTTGTCTGATTCTTTTAGAAATCGCTGCCAAATACCGGTCCTGACAGTCTGTTGTGGCACGTTTTCGACCTTGACCTGGTTGTCTCTGCACATTACCAGTGTTTTTAAACCGTTTCCAGATTCTTGACACGGCGCTTTTGGCTATTTTTAAGTCTTTACAGACCCCTGCCTTTTTCTGTCCTGCTTCCATACTCTCTATCGCACGCCATTTCTCACAATCGGTCAAATGTCTTCTGGATGACATATTTCACCTACTACAAGCAAAAATTTTATGCAACTACACGTAAAATCCTTGAAATTAGACTTCAAATCATCCACGTGTACTCCTTTTCAAACGTGCTGAAAGAACAGACTAAAAAAATTGCATATTTTTATGTAGCAAAGGTTAATCCCATTGGACTACGTGATGACTGTAACATTGAGTTACCAACCAATTACCTTTCATTGAAGTTCCCGCAATAGAATTCACATAAAGCACCTTTCTATGGTTGTTCCTTTAATTTTTCTCGCCAGTGTATTTACGCGAGTTAAAGCACAGACAGACAGACAAACTGAATTCATAAACACTTTTCCACTACGTTGGAAAGTGTTAAAAACGATACATTTTTGTTTAAAGATTTAAAAAAATTGAAATTTTTGAATTAAAAATGTATAAAGTTAATATTTTGTACAATATAAACAAAAATTGTCATGACTGGTAATTGTGAACCCACTCGATAAACATTGAAAACCGCTTGTCTGTCAACTAATATGTCTGCCAAAAAAAGCCACTACGTCATAGTGTGCGATTCTGACGCCTACTCATGCGTCCATCCAGAAAAAATGCCGTGAGTAATACCATCATAATTTTAATACATATTTTAGTTTCGCGTGGCAAAAAACGTTAAATTCGAATTATTTTTATTTGTTTTGAATGATTAGTTAATGAGATAAAAACTTACTGAAAAATGATTCAAACATTGTTAAAGAGAAACGTCCGTTATTTAGACATAGCGCAGACCTTTTGTGTTTTACATAAAACTTTGCAAATTCCTGAATATAACGCGCAATATATATTTTGAATTAAACTGTTTTGAAATATTAATTATTAATTAATAATGCGATTATTAAAAGTTCATAAATATAAACACATATTTTTTCGTCACCATTAGAATCCACATTATCGGAAAACACCCAAATAAATTTTTGTTCAATTCTGACCATTAATTATCAAAACATGTATGAAAAATCAAGAATTTTAAGGGAGTATCCTTTAAACATTAATTTTTTTCCCCTGTCATTTCCTATATGGTAAATACTAGCAAATTAACGATATATTTATGGATTTCCAAATGAATATTGTAAAAAACTATCTTTATCAAATAATTGTTATATCGGTATTTTGATAGATTTGTCCACGATATCACTCACACTGTAAAAATAAAAAGACAAATTCTTCTTAGTCTACGAAAATATAATATAACCACGAACGAAAATATACAATATCCTCGTTCGAGTTACCCATGATTCCGAAAAGACTTCTTTATCTTCAGAAATCCCAGAAACCATATATTTTCGAGATTTAAGGAAGCATTTATAAAAAATCCCTGACGGCTTGGCCTACAGGTACAGGTAGATTTCGAAGACGCAGACCGTGGGGCGCCCGTTTGTTGGGAATTGCAGAAGAAATTAAATTTTTTCCATGATGCGGCAGTTGGGACCGCCCACTTTAAAATCTACCTGTGTCTGTAGACGGAGCCGGCAGGAAATTTTTTGCTTTTAATTTTTGTTTGCTATAAGGGTTGGTCCTATAAAAAACTTGTCAATATAAAAGTTGTAGATAATATTAAGAAGATTTATAATAAATATAAGCGGTTTTGATATATTGTGAATTGACGAAGTTATGATTTTTTTTCTTCTGAAACCTCTCTTCCCACCCCCTTCCCTTGGGGCCTTTTTTAATGATATAAAAAATCTGTCATACATAAATTTTCGGCCCTTTTACTAGAAGTAATAATAACTTTAAACGGATTCGATACGTATCATAATTATGGGTTTTTTCTGTTTTCACAAACCCCCCCCCCCCAACCCCCTTGGTTCGATTTTGCCCACTAAGCGAGCCCATTATTGCTTGAGCGAGATTTTATGCCCCTTGATTTTATGTGTCAGTTTGGAAGAGATTTATGCAGATTTATTGAAGTTATCATGTTCATAAAAAAGCGATAGATAGATAGATAGATAGATAGATAGGTAGATAGATAAAGTTTAGAACTGGTTTGGTTTTGGGTTCCGGGAGTCATGATCGGCGTAGATCCGCAAAATTTTTTCAGAAATTCCAACTTAGGGGAGAATGTAATAGGTAGTATTTCTTACGAAATCTGCCTAAAACAAAGTTTTTTTGCTGCCACTAATTTTCGGAAACGTTTCCGAGTAGTTTTTATTGTGTATTAATCAGTTTTCTCAAACAGGAATATCGGTGTATAGGACACTATCCATTTTCAATGAAACATTCTCAGCTGCGTAATTGAATTCATACATGCAAGAGTAACAAAATGATATTAATGTTAATGTTAATATTAATATTAATGATGTTAATTTATCATGTTTGTCTTATAAAACATTTTTGTTGAAGATGTGAATATTTACTTGAGAATTGATAGCATCCGAAAAACCTGTATTCCGTGTTGAGAAAACTGATTAATACACCATAAAAAGTACTAGGAAACTGTTTCAAAAATCAGTGGCGGCAAAAGAATTTGTGTGTTTATAAATCGTTCTTTAAATCTCGAAAATATATTTGTCTCTGACCTTTTTAAAGATAAAGGAAACTTTTTGGAATCGTGGGTAACTCGGAAGAGGCTACTGTATATTTTCGTTATTGGCGATATTATATTTTCGCAGATTAAGAAACATTTGTCTTTTTTTTTTACAGAGCAATCTTCAAAATTCGTGTCAAAATATTGACACACTCTTCGAACTATTTTAACTCATGTTTAAAATGTTTTTCAAGATATAAGAATGAAAATTTGCATCAATCCTGCATAATATAATATATCGAACGAAAAATAAAATATATAGAGACTCGTACTGAGATTTTCAAAGTTCGTATAAAAATAAATATGTATACAGTCGTTCGAGAAAATGTATCTATGACCGTAGTACAGAGCAAACACTTTTATCCTGCGACTTTTAGAATGGGAATCATAACTTGCGTTCGCCCCCCCCCCCCCCCTACTGCATCAATATAATACCTTAATTGAAATCGTAAACTAGGTTTTCTTTGACTTTGAGTTTTTTTTATTCTCTATACATCAAATTAACTTCCATAGACAATAAATAATGGAAGACAAAACTTCTACAAAATATATTTCAAAATTTAATTAATTTTAAATGCATTATAAAAGAAAGGAAGAAAAAAACAACGCATTGTTAAAAGAAATAAGTTAATGTGCTATAATAGTTAATGTACTTGGAAAGTACACTAAAATTTTTTTTTTTTTTTTTTTGTCCAGCTTTATTTTTTTTCAAGGTTTACGAAAATACAAGATAACCTATTCCGGGTTTCCCGCGAGTTCGAAAAGAGTTCCCTTATCTTTAAAAGTCTTAAAAATTTATAGATTTCCAAAATTTAAAGAAGCATTTCCGAAACAAAAGATCCTTTTGCTGCTCGTAGATTTCTGAAACGTTTTCGAGTAGTTTTTATGATGTATTAATCAGTTTTCTCTTCTCAGAATATCGTTTTTTTTATGCTATCAATTCTCGAGTAAACATTTTCAGCTGCGTAAAAGAATTTATCCATGCAAGAGTAACAAAATAATGTTACTTTTAATGTTAATGTTAATGCTATTAATTTTAATGTTAATGTTAATGCTATTAATTTTAATGTTAATGCTATTAATTTTAATGTTAATGCTGTTAATTTATCATATTTGTTGAACATGTTAATGTTTACTTGAGAATTGATAGCATCCAAAAAACCATTATTTCGTGTTGAGAAAACTGATTAATGTACTCTAAAAACCACTCAGAAAATTACGGACAGCTAAAGAATTTTTATTTCAGAAAAGCTCCTTTAAATCTTCGATATCTATTGGTTTCTGAGGATAAAGGAACTTGTTTTATAATCGTTGGTAATTCGGAAGATGTTATATTATATTTTCGTAAACCTTAAGAAAGGTGCGAGCTAGATTTAAAAAATATTTGTCTTTTTTTTTGTCTTTTTTTTTTTTTTTTTACAGTGCACATATAAAATGGATGAGGAAAACAAATATTCGTTCTTTTGATATATTTTTTTCTTTTTAAACTTTTTTGGTGTAATTCAGAAATTTGTAGTTTATTAAGCATTTCCATACACACTCTTGCAAATATTAAAAAGAACTATAATCAATGGAAATTAAATTAAGGATATTCTTTGATTTTTTTAATGTTTGCTTTTTTATTATTAGGATTGATACTTGCATCGTTGGGGATGACAGTACTTGTGATATCACCCTAAATGAAACTTGCAAAACGGAAATGGGAATAAGTTCCTGCCATTGCCGTCCGGGATATGCAAGATCTTATGCACGAGGTCCATGTATTCGTGAGTATTAAAATTTTTCTCAGCGCAAAATATTTTCAGAGAGCTAAATTGCTGTTTAATATTAAGTATTCACAACAACAAAAAAAGTCCTTCCGGCCTGTACCGGGAGGAAAAGGTAGCTTTCCTATATCTTCGTTTTAAAATTTTAGCTAATGTTACTCGAAAACAGCAAGTTAAAATGCAAAGAAACGTTTACAAAAGATTCATTAATACTGAAATTGAATAAGAAATTCGCCAAATTATTGAGCAATAGCCAAATTGGTTTCATTTATGAAGACTTATTTTGGTCGCCAAATGTCGCCAATTTTGCCAATTTTGGCGCTAACGGATATGAATATATAGTTTTATGCGTATGATTGGGAAAATTATTACAACAATGAAAGAAAATAATTTGCGAGTAATCGCGTTAATGTGCTGTTTTGTTTCAAAATGTCAGCCACCCTAGAATTTCAAACTGCTCTATTTCAGCCATTTTTTAAGATAGAGGTAAACCAAAAAATGCTCTGGAATCCTCGTATCAAGGCCTAAAACGTAATTAAAAAATAAATTTTAATTTTTAATTTTTTTGTATATTTATTTTAGTTTTAAATTTTTAAATGGCCGCCATCTTGAAATAAAATGGCGGACCAAGCTGGCCAACGAACTCGGTCGAGACATTGGTTATCTTAATACACACAATTAGTTTCATCAAAATTGATTCATAAATACGAGCGTTATCGTATGACATAGGTCAGATATATATATATATATATATATATATAAATCAACATTTGAACGGAGGGTGGTTTTGGGGTCTGGGGGTTATGATCGGTGAAAATATATCGAAATTTTTCGGAACTGCTTTCCTCCGAACGGCTGCAATAGGTAGCTTTATACTTTTTTGTATTGAAAGCTACCTAAAAAAAAAAAAAAAAAAAACTGATTACAAAATGAGTAGGTATATATCCACACGCCGAGCGGAACCAGGACCGTATTAATGCATTTCATATATATACGGTGATTGAAAAAAAAAACTATAATAGTAAAGGAACTTTTGATGCAAACAACTTCATTATGAGACTTTTAGAATTGGAGTTATGACTTTAATTCAAAAGAATTTTATTTATTTATTTATTTTTGCGTCGTGATTTATAATCTTGTCTTCGTAAATTTCAGTTAATCAGGAAAGTTAATCCAGTATAAGGAAGACAAGCTATATCTAGAGTAATTTAGTATCATTACAACTCGAAACTAATGGGTAAAAACAACCAGGAATTTTTTTAGATTGTATAGGACTGAAAAAAAATTTACGGCATTTGTAAATTTCATTGAAGTTGAAAAAAAAAAATAACATAATTGAAAATTACATTCGAAACAACAATTCATAGATGTTATTATATGAATGTGTTAATGTAATATATTTTTATAGTAATATACAGGTAAAAATAGTAATATACAGGTTTTAAAAGTTGTGAAAGTAAAACCCTATAACTAAAGAACCACTGATTCAAATGACCTGAAATTTCACCAGTATGCTCCCAAAGCAATGGGGATTTTTTAGACGTGGTTGAAAAAAAACTTAAAATCGCACCGACAGATGGCGCTGTATATGCAGTAAAGTCGGGAGACGAGCTTGCACATGACACACGCACAGTGCCGGTAAAAACGTGAAGCACGCACACCTCGTGTTCATTATTCTACTGATATCCTCGCAATGACTGTGCCATTGACAGACCGTGCGTCGTTAGTGAAACTGTATTATTAGAATAATGACAGCGCAGTAACTGCTCTTAGGAGATTCAGGAAACTTAAGAATTTAAGGAAAGGTCCAATGGCGACACAAGGCCTACGGAAGATGGTTTCTCAAAGTATCGTCTATTGTTTTCCTCCCACTGACGATATTCTTTGCTTCTGTTAACTTACAGCGCCATCTGTCGGTACGATTTTAAGTTTTTTTAACCATGCCTAATAAATACACATTGCTTTGGGAGCATACTTGTGAAATTTTAGGTCATTTGGATCCGTGGTTCTTTAGTTATAGGGTTTTACTTTCACAACTTTAAAAAAAATCACCCTGTATATACTCTTTTAGTTTCTTTTAATGGTAAAAATATATTTCTAATTTAACACAACCTAGAACTATTTAGATAATTTTCTTGTAGCCTACAGAGAAATGTCTATGGAGATGGAGATAACAAATATTATGCATAATTAGATGGCGACAAAGCCTGTCAAGTTAACCTGAACATTCGTTAATATAAATATATTTCTTGAATTACATTCAATATCAGAATTTTTCGTTGCAACCTTATTACTATATTGAATCGTTCTTTTCGTTTTTTTTTCCCTGTTTTTGTATTTATAGAAGAATAACAAATATCAAAATCATTGTGGCACAATCCTTCCAAAATTTTGAAGAATAAGAATTGTTAAAAAAAATCATTTTAAAAATAGGTCATCCAATATTTAAAAAGTGCTTTTTCACACACTGGGAGTATATTAGCAACTGAATCAGAGATCTTTTTAATTTATGTATTTAAATTTCATATATTATGCAAGGAAAAAATTACTCAATTGGGTCAAATATTTCGAATGATAGATAGAAGTTTGAAATAACCGTCTAAATTATATGGCATCACAGTTTTCACAGAAAAAAAAAGATTGTTTACGCAATTTGAATAACAATGCTTACATGAACCTTTTAATATAGCTTCTTATATTTACAACAAATTAACAGATATAATTATTACCGAAGGGTTGGGTTGATTGTTGACGGCCAATTATCTACGCTAGGGATATAGGCCCGGGGGGAGTGCCCTTTGTGGGGGTCTTTCTAAGGGAACCTAACCCGTATTTACGCATGGATAAATCCATGGTTCGAAGAAAACCACGAAAACTCCGAACGATTAGGCCGACGGGCGCGATTGGGATCGAACCCAGCACCTCCCGTCTACCAGGTTCGAGAGCACAACCTCTCAGCCACTGGTGGGGCCATTATTACCGAAGTAAACATATTGTAAGATTAAAAAGTCGAAAATGTATTTTTCACATTTTTGGGATGCAACAACAAACTGGATTTTTCAACATTGATTTTATGTATGTAGAAATTTAACATGTGTAAAAAATCAGCGTGTTACAATTATTCTAGCGTGAAAAATGGACAGTATATAAAAAATCATTCAACGTTACATGACACTCAAATTTCGAAAAAGGATTTTCTGCAAATCTTTGAATTAAGTAAATCGAATTTACTTTTTTAACTTAAACTGTTGAAGTGTAGAAGGTCAAAATGTGTAAAAAGCAGCTTGAATCAAATAGTCCAAAAATGGCGAAAATGTGAAAAATGCTTAAAAAAAAGCAAAAACTGTACTACGATTCAATATCATAAGCTTAAAAAATAAAAACATACAATTTGAAGAGTTATAATTGAAAATAAAAATTTAACTATACTGTTGTTATATTTAAATCTTTAATTTATTAAATAATAGGAAGGTGTTAAAAAAATATTTTGACTCTATCATAGGACAAAAAGTGGCTTTATCAACCTTTGTCCTTTGTTTGGAAAAAAATACAATGAACCAATATTGAAGATGCTTCGTTTTCAGTCGTCCCAGCCTCATGAAACATTTTTATTGAGTACGAAGCATAACTGTGTTCTATTCAACTGTGAGAGTACGAATTGTGTCACTATCGGCAATTGTCAAGCGCGTGACGAGAATTTCAAAAACCTATTTCGCGTGAGCCGTGACATTGATAGAGCGTTAACTGAATGGTATATAAGGAGTCAATAACATTTAGTTATATAATGAATCTTCTGTTAATGTTTCTGTTATGTCATCGTTTTAGCAATAGAATGCGATATGACTGAAAATGCGTTACATTACACTACAAAGAAAAAAAAAGAAAAGAAAGAAAGATAAAAAAAAACAATATTTCATCAGTGAAGGAAATTTCCGTGAGTTACGCCTTTAGATTTCTTTAAAATTTTTGGTATGATTATATTTATATTAAAAAAAAAAAATAGATGATTTCTGACTAGCAGCAGCTTAAAAATGTATGATTTTTTTAAAGGAAAAACTTTCATTTTAAATAAAGTCATTAAAATATATGTAAAAATATATGTGTAAGATTTTTTTTCATAAATTTTAATGTCATTAAATGAAAAAAAAAACTATAAAATAAAATAAAGAAAATCATACATAAAGTTGCATAAATCCCTACTCAATCTCTAACTTAATTTGTTTCAATCACCATGTATTTTAGAATAAATTAAGACAGATTATTTAATTGAAAATCATTTTCGCTATAATTTTCTTGTGGATAAAATCTCTGTGGACTTTTTTTTTATATCGAAATGTATACAATCATAAAAATTTCAAGGTACAAGCATCATTCGCTGAAATAGTAATTATTTAACACTCGAAATCATTAAAAACGATTCGCTTGAAAAAAATGCTTAATAAAACATTTATGCAAGGTTCTAACGCTCAATATTCATAAGTTACGGTTTCAATATACTTTCTTGCTTTATTGTCATACTAGATGTCATTCGTGTTTTAAAACAAATTTTAGAAACTCAAACTTGCCTACATGGAAAATTTTACAAAGTCTCCATAACTTAAAAGCTTACTTCAGACACATTAAAACATTAGTAAGCTAATGTCAAATCAATGGAAGCGTTCTTTACAAATTTCTCGTTTGAATTTCAGTATTTTTAAATGATTCTTTTTACATAGGATATCTGAGGTCGATGTCTAATGTTGTAGTTTTTTACTTTTTCAATTTTGGTTGCATTTTCATTCTGAGGGCACTTTTAGTTTTGGAACCAACCGACCAATTTGCTTCCGAAATAAGAAATGTCCTCAGAATTAAATTACAACCAAAATAGGAAAACTACAAAACTACAACGTTAGACATCGACCTCAGATATCCTATGCAAAAAAATCATTTAAAAATATTGAAATTCAAACGATAAATTTGTAAAGTACGCTTCCATTGGTTTAACATTAGCTTGCGAATGTTGTCTCGTGAGTGAAGTAAGCTCTTAAGCTATTAAACTTTTCAAAATAAATAATTTTCAATCCGAAATATTTAATTCAGTTCTATTGTGGGACTTCATAAACTAAATATACCTCTCAAGAATCAGGACCATAAATATATTATTTCAATATGCTTGTTATTGATTTAGTGTGATATTTTAAACTTTGTTTGAATATTTTTCAAATATCAATTTATAGATTTAAATGTTTGAATAATGTATGACAGATAAATAATTTTAATGTGACGTATTAATATCAGAATGCGCCGAAGTAAAATTATAGATTCTAAATGTGTATCTTTAAAGTGAGTAAAGTCAAACACATTGTTTGTTCAACAGACCAGGCATTGTTCGCATTTTCATCTTCTGCGTTATTTTTTACCTTAGTTTATTATGTAGATAACTATTTAAAAAAAATGTTACAAAAATAATTATTCTGCTTTTTAGAAGCAGAATAATTATGCTTCAAAAATAAATGTACAAATATTTATTAAATTGTTTAACTAAAACATTAATTTCAAACTTTTCAAAATAAGTAAAAGTTCAAGTTTATTTAAACTTATTTATTTATTTGTTAAAATAAAATACTCTTTGAAGAGGTTAATGTACAAAAAATAAAAATTTTAATTTTATGAAAGAAGGAAATATTTTTAAAATATTTTATGCAAAATAATTAGAAACAAAATGTTAAGTAATTTGTCGTCATTAACATGTAGTTTTATGTATAAACATCGTTTTTAAAATACAACTTTAAAAAACGATTTTTAAAAATTCAGTTAAAAAAATAAACAAATGAGTAAACAAAATTGTTTGAAAAGCGATTTTTAAAGAGTTTTATTTGTTAGCGATTTTTAAAGAGTTTTATTTGTTTACTGTAGGTTTCCTAAAACAATCTTAATAAAAATTGTTTAAGCATAGTAAAAAGAGAAATAATGACATTAGTTACATATATCTATCTTTCTTGAACTACAATGATGGTAGATGAATGATCTATATATCATTTGAAAGAAGAGGTTCTGAATTGTGATTAATCACTAGCAATTTTGTTGATACGTATCACTTTTACGAACAACTTTGGACGACCTTAAGAACTGTATCACAACTGTGGTGAACTCCGGTGACACGAAATTTTCTTTTTACTGTTGTTGTTGTAAAATAAATTCCGTCATCGTTTAGATGTTACCTGTGCTGCTTGAGGGCACACACACTAGACGATTACTAACTTTATTGAGAGTACTATCAAATATAATTTACATCATGTTTGTTACTTCTTTTAATTTTGAAGTGTGACTTGTGAAACTGTTGTCGGTTTATTTTTAACTACTATTCTTAAAGAAATCAGATTATATTTTCATGTGTAAAGATGAGTTGTTTCCTCCAAAAATATTCAAACATTACTAATGATACACATATTTCGTGATAAACTCCTCAAATAAGGATATTGCGTAATAGCATGGCGATAACTTAACACTAAATAATTATGTTTTAAGAAAAAGTACATATTAAATGTTGAATAAGTGTATATCTATATGCATGCATGCATATATATATATATATATATATGTGTGTGTGTGTATGTATGAATACAATGCACAATATTTATACATAACGCGTGTTTTTCCGAAACAGTCTAAAAAATGGACTATTTCTAAAAGATTTATTTATTAGTTTTAAGAAATGGTACTTAAACCATCACAGCCAATTTAAGAATTATACAAATGAAGACACGAGCGGACGAAGGGGCTATGTCATACTTATCTCATAACTTGTTATATTTTATGGATGGAGGTGCTATGAGGCAATCTATATAGTAAAGCTAAAATGCCAAGATACTAATTATTGGAGATATAAACAAGGTATGTCGCATTTTGTTTAACTTTTGAATGGAAGTTATAGGAATTTCGCTTCAATTTTCTTGAAATTAAATTTTTGTTATATAACTCCTTCTTCTACTTGTGTCTTCAAACAGATTAGACATCTTCTATTTTCTCACGTGTGAAAATGATCTTGGTTAATTAGAAAGAGAATAACGTAACATTTTCAGTCAGGCGATAAAAAGTGATGCCATGCGCCGCATAGGCTCAAATTTATCGATATACTGCCTAAGAATTGTGGAAAATGTGTGTTTTAGATAAACAAAATATCACTATCATACTGAATAATTACTTTCAGCCGATAGTTATTAATTATAAGAAATTTTAAAGAAAGGATAACATAGTTTTTACATGTCCAATTAGGAAAGCATATTTCCTTTGAGAAATCCATCGTTTATATTTTGCCAATATTAAAAATAATGATAATAATGAAAGGAATTTTGAAATTAAAATATTTACAACACACACACACACACAAAAAAAAAAAAAAAAAAAAAAAAGAAGAGAGATAGAGAGAGAGAGGAAATGATACGATATTTAATGATAATCGAATATTGACTATATTTATAGCAGTGCCATCTATGAGGAATAAAAAAGAAGATAGCTTTACAATTTATTAATTTATTAATTTGGAATAAGCATATATTAATAATAATATTTAATAAAACAAAGTACATAAAATTATGAAATATTTATATTTATTTCCTTTTTTAGGAAATTATAAATTCCAATCAATATTAGAATATACTGTAAAGTAATTAAATACCAAATCTTTAGATTCTAATTGAGTATTTTAAACTCGTTAATTTGGTGCTGCCATCTATAATGAAACATATGTAACATTTGCGTAATTTAAGTGAATTGTAATGTTAAAATAAAATTCAAAAATGAGAAGATCCTTAAATAGAAATAAAATGAATGAGTTAATATTAAAATTAAATATTAGTAAATGTAAAATTTAAGATTTAAAATATAAAAATAACAATAATAAAAATAATAACTTAAAACCTTGTGTAAAATTGAGGTTATTCTTACCTATTGAAAAATTATATTAAACAATTTACAAGTAATATAACAACGTTTGAATCTAGAAATTAAGTTCATACTAGTAAGTTGAGAATGCAACCTAAATATAATAAGATTATATTTTATGTAAAATAAAATAAATTAAAAATGTATATTGCTATATAATCTTTTGTATAAACGTATCCCTATAATAACACAAACCTTATGATTAAACTATAATTAAACATAATATAATAATGTGAGAAAAATATTGTAAATAACTTTAATTATCTAGTAAAAGTTTATATAATTTATAGATTAAAATATATTGAGATATATAAGATATTAACTGTAAGAACTAACAACTAATAATGGATATTCCTATAATATACCGTACCCCCATCTCTCTCTCTCGTTACCATAAAATACACCAAATATTAGCCACTTAAAAACGAATAACCAGCAACTTAACCTTCCCTTTTTTTAATATAAATAATTAAATATGGTAAGTATAAAAATTAACTAATACAACACAACCACCCCATCATTATCATTCAAAAGAATGCAGCTGTATTTGACTAAACTTACCTTAAGTCTATCAGACATCAGACAACACCACCCCAACTTCCTAATTATTCAACAACATGTACCTTCCTAACATTAATCTATCCTTCAAAAATATTTAACGCCCCCCCCCCACGTTATTGATTTTCATAAAGCACAAAGGTTTTTTTTTAAATGAATATATATATATATATATATATATATATATATATATATATATATAACCATTAATGAAACATTGCCGAAACACTAACAAAAACTATGAAATTATGAATTAGAATGTAATAATTAATTGACAACAATAGTGTTCCCCCAACATTCTGAATATAGATTCCATATACAAAGTAAAAAAAAAAGAAGAAGAAGAAATTAAATAAAAAAAAATTGGAAAAATGAAATTTGTGGAATTTAGACAGAATCTTCAGATCCAAATGCCTAAATTACCACAAATAAAATGTGTGGTTTCATCATCATATTGGCCATAATATTGCTAAAGAATGTGATTTTGGGACGACCACACCTAAATAGAGAAATAAACTGTGAAATAATCATAAAGTTAAAAAAATAAAACAATATTAAAAAGGAAAGAAACCTTACCCTTAAAAAAGAGAAATAAACTGTGAAATATAATCATTAAATTCAAAACACAACACGATTAAAAATGATATAGGTAAATGAAAGCAACAGTTACCAGATAGAATACATGATCCAAACAGGAGTCAACACATAACTCAGGCAATAAATTGGGGAAAATCAGTACTTGTTTCCAAAATAAGTTTTAAAAGGTGATTGACCAAGGATTATTATTGTACAGCAAAGCCAAACACAAACCAATATATAGAACCAGCTCCCTTTATAGAAAATTTAAAATAGAACATCAAACATGTATTCAAATGAATTAATAAGGTGCTTCCATCTATGAAAAAATTAGTGAATATTCTATGATTTAATAAAAGCATTTGATTACTGTTATTAGTTAAAGATTAAAACAAATACTGTCTAAAGAATGATAACTGATAGTTAAATAATAAATAAATATATTTAAATAATAAATAAAATTATGTTGATAAATTTTCAATTACATTTAAAAAAAAGTAATTGATGTATTAAAGAAAAATTATATTTAAAAAATGATATGTAAAATGGTGAAATTAATAATTATTGATTAATTCTTCAGATAAATATTTGTACCTAGCAATGACATAGCTATAATTAAATACCTTTGCCAGAAATGCAACATCATTTAAATTAATTTATAATCAAATTTAAATAAAAAATTATAAGAATTAAAATGCTAAGGATTTAATATTAATATTAATTAAATATTGAAATTAATTATTTACACTTAATGTTTCTACAAACTTTGTTAAAAATTAAATACACATGATTTAAGTGGAGAGGGTAGAACAATTAATAAAAATTAATACAATGCATTATATTAGCATTTAAGAAAGTATACATTGTATTAGAAAAGTTGATATGATATTGTCCACAGTGGGCATTAATCTAATTACAATTAATCGTTAACATTATTAAATATTAATGAAAATGAATACATTAAAAACAAATTAATAAATATGTAAATATAACTACATTAATTTGCATATAAAAGTATCAAATCATAGTCCATTATAAAATGTGTATTAGCAAACGTAGTTTTAAATCAAAATGCCCCATTCCTTTTTTTTTCTATAAATTTGCGTATTTTCCAGACAACTCCGCCACACCTCCGTAATCTAACATCTATTCACCCATCCGTCCTATTATAACTTTTTTGTAATTATTTTCTAATTTTATATGTTTTTTTTATAAATTTTTTGCGCATGTGTTAATTTGGTTTTTAAGATCATTTAAGTACTAATTATATATTAAAGAATATATGAATTTTTTTGGAAAACCATGTTGTAATGCATCATAAATTAGTTTTTTAATATTGTTGTTAATTAGTTGAGAAGAACATAAAATCTTCATTCTATATATAAAGAGTATATTACGATATACAGAATTATAAAAACAAGATTTAAAATTAGTAAAGGTATTAACTTTAAATTTAAATTCTTTACGTTTGTCATATAGATCAATTATTGTTTTTTCAAGTGTAATTTTAAGATCTAAAAAGTTAGTAGTATTTTTAGACAGGAGGTTTTCTGTTAATTCTAAATTAGTAGGATAATCTACTGGAGATATAGATATATTAGCATGATCAGTGGCAATTAAAATTATGTCATCAATATAACGATATAAATGTATATTATTGTTAATAAAAGTACGTTCATAGTGATATAAGTACAAGTCAGAAAGTATACTGGATGTACATCCACCTTGTGGTATACCGACTTTCTGTAAATATAATGTATTATCATGCATTATAAAATTATTATATATAATCAAATTTGTTAGAGTTTTAAAGTAAGCAATATCTATATGAATTGGTAAATTCAGTTTATGATGATACTTATTAAATAATGCATTTATAATATCATGTAGATCTAATAAATCTATATTATTAAACAGATTTTTGAAATCATATGTCATTATATTGTTAACACATTTAAGATTTTTCAAAATATTGACGAGTTGATAGCTATTTTTTATACAATGTGTATTATCAGTGGATGTTGTCAGTGTATAAATCTGATTGAAAATTTTTAATAGAAGTTTATTGGCTATGTATTGCACCCAATAGTTACAGTCCTAAATTTAATTGGTTTTTTATGAAATTTGGGTATAAGAACTAAATAAGGATAATTAAAGCTAGTAGAGGAAATATTTAATAGTTTATAATAACTATGAATTTTACGATTGTTTACAATTACATTTTCATTAGTTTTTTGAAAAGATTTATTAGTAGAAATACAGGATGTAAGTAGACGGTGATAATAAGATTTACATATGATTGCATACTTATTAGGAGATATGTCAATGTATGTGATTACATAGTTTTTTTGTAATTTAGTAATTTGCTGGAACAAATGTTTTGTGTTAATACTAACCAAATGCGAAATATTATGTTTTAAACCCTTAGTTAATTTTTCAATAACTAGTATTTTCCATTGATTAAAATATTCAGTAGGTTTACTATATGAGATTGAAATTTTATAAATAAAAATATCTATATCGTATGTAAACTGTTTTATAATAGACTTTACGTTAAATTTAGAAGGAAGTCTATATTTAGCACCATAACCCATTAGTTTTTTCAGTTTAAAATCATTCACAATATTAAGATTTCCAGAGATTATATGTCCATGATCATTATTAATGTATTTTTTAGAGGGGGGGGGGGGTCATTGCATTTACACGGAAAAGTACTTGCATCAGATGTATTTTTTGAAAATGCATTATAGTTAAAAATCTTTCTTCCGATTGTATTCGGATATTTAAAGGTTTTTGAAATTTGAAGATTATTAATAGGAAAATAACAGTTTTTATCATTAATGATAGAATTAATATTAATTTTATTAAATATTTGATTTGAAAAGTTATTATCATTTTAATATTAGTGTTTTGATTTTTTTTTTTTTTTTTTTTTTTTTTTTTTTTTTTTTTGTAAATTAATGTTGAAAAGATTAGCTCTTGTCATAATAAGATCATAAAAAATATCAGAGAAATGATCAGAGTAAGATTTACTAAGAAATACATTTAAATATTGTACTATCTGTTTCTTTTTAATAGCAAATATGTATTTTTGAATAAAAAACCAGTTATAATTCTTTATATAGTTATGATGAAGAGTATTGATTTGTTTAATAATACATTTTTTGGAAACAACAACTGTAGCAGTACACTTTCCTCGCTTGTTTCGTGTTGTTTTACGATTTAAATTATGATTTAGAGTAGGATAAATAGGAGAATAATCTATAGAATTATTTATAATTGAAAAGACTTTAACAGATCTGTTAAATATTTCACTATTAAGTCCATAAGGATAAATAGTGTTATAATATTTCAAGTATGATGACTCCATAAAAAGACGTTCTGATTTATTTTTTATAATTTGTATAATTTCAATTGTGGTATTGATAAAGTTATGTTTATGAAATGCTGTATTTCTGCTGTAGACTCTATATTTTTTTATTTGTTATTGTTCGAGTTTAAACGATGTTGATTGATACGTTTATGTAATGGACCGGATGTTTCACCTATATATTTCAAACCACATAAGTTACATTTAATACAATAAATAACATTAAAGGCTTTATAAAAATTTGATAAATTAGGATCTGATACAATTTGTTTCTGAGAAGCATATGGGCAAGTCTTGCATCTAGCATCAAAACACTTCCGAAAAATAATGGAGGAGGAAGAGGAGAGTATAAATGGTCACTGGACGACGATCCAGGAACAACCCTTTTGTTGTTCCTGTAACGGGCACTACACTGCTTTGATGCATAGTGTATCTTGCCAGGAACGAGATTTTTACTAAGAACTGCCATTAAAAAAAAAAAATTTTATGCAAAGAAAATACAATTTTAAAAATTAAATGAAAATAAAATAAATGAATATAAATATCATTAATATAAGATATTTAGTAATCTCGATTAATTTAATAAAATATATAATATTAAGATTTCTTGAATTATATATATATAAGCAGTTTGCATGAACATTTGAAATTAATTAATATTTACTTCTCACAATTCAAAAACCTCGAAATATTATTACGATACTTAATCTTAACTTTAAAAAAAGTTCGCGCTGTTATATTCGCCGACATGACACTGATAAATCATACGCGATTTTCATGAATCTACATCAGCTCATACCTCATGCAAAATGCATTCGCATACAATACGCGCTTTTTCACCAATAACGTACAATTTATGGGTGTCCTGTCGGTCGAATTAGTAAAAAATAAAAAATAAAAAAAAAGCACATATTGTGTATGGATACATTTTGCGTGCACCGATGTTGGCTCACGACAATCGTATATATACGACTTTTTATCATTTCATTATTCACCGATTTATCGGTGTCTTCTCAATAAATGAAAAAGTACAGTCCTGGAAAAAGTAAACTATCCCCACTAATTCTGCTGCATGTCAGCAATTGATTGGAAATAAAAGCTAATATTAAATGGCACACATGAATCAAGGTTGGGGGACGTCTAAATATTAATATTTGAATTAATTTCTATTTTTTTAATACCAACACCCAATTTGGACAAAATATATTTATCCTATGCTTACATTTACGCTCAGATACCAAATTTAAATTAATTTATACCAAAAAATTTGGAATTAAAATTATTGAAAGATTTGACCCTCCAATGTTAATTTACTTTTACATATTTTTATTTATATTTCCTAAAATAATAATCTTATCATACTGATTTTTTGTAGGAACGTACTAAATTAAAAACCCAAAGCATAAAGATCTTAATCTTGTAATTCCCAGACTTTATTATGTGAAATGTGACTTTAGCATGTGAAAAAATGTATGAATTATAATCTCTCTCTCTCTCTCTCTCTCTCTCTCTATATATATATATATATATATTATATATATAAATAAATACCACGCATTCAATTTTATATATGTTTCCTAAACGCGCATACCAAATGTTGACTTTTTCTTCCTTAGTAGTTTTTTAGTTATCCTTAAAAAACATAGTAATGCAGCACTACGGAATGATGTAGAAGTTGAAAAAGTAATTGATTTGATTTAATTCTAATTTAATATATTTTAAATATAATCAGCATTTGTCTTTTCAATTTGGTGATGAGAACACCCGAAATTGGCTTTTTATACAATAATTAGTAACTCTGTAGCGAATCATCGAAACATCGTGAAAATTTAGCTTAATGGAAAGATGTAGAACATTCTTGTGTCATATATTTGGGAGATAACATTGAAAAATTTTTAAGTTTGTGTTCATTTTAATAGGTATATAGCCTCTTAAGAAAATTAAAATAATATCATTTAAAGTAGATGTTATTCTAAATTGAGTGATATCGGTTTCATTCTCCTACTGTTATTTGTGATACAATTGGTAAGGGGTGTTTACTTTTATTTCCGAACTGTACAATTTCGCACATGAATAATTTGCATATAAACAAAAGGCTCATTTACGGAAAGCTAATCCACTTTGATGGTTGTAGTTTCTGATATTATTCAAATAAAGTTGATTTCTAAAGCCCTTATAATAGCAATTAGCATATAAACTTCTGCATTAAGGAGAAGGGCAGATAAAGACTAATTTTTGGCACCTCCATATTGACATTTTTTTTCTCCTTTTTTCTAAGATATTTTGATTGTTTTAATAATTTAGTAGAATCTATAATTTAGTGCCTCTAATTATTTTTTCAACATTTGTTTAAATATGCTATAAAAGAACAGAAACATAGATTCAGTTCGCAAATTTTAATGCAATTCGACCTTTTTTGTATCAATGTGATTTTTTGATAAGATGCGCTCCTAACACCACTCTGATTTTTTATTTTTTTTACTTTATTAGTTAAATATCAACATATGTAAAAATTACAATAATGTTATGAGCGCTTCCTGTTAAAAAAAAAATAAATAAATAAATAAACTGATTTTTTTTAATGTCTAAATACGCTAAAATTTTTTAAACAACCTGCTGTAAAATTATGTATACCAAAGCGTAACTTACCCAAAAACCTGGAGACACATTTTTCGGTGTGTAATTTAAATAATGATATAATTTCAAGGTTCTCACCGGTTCAAACGAAACCAGATTTAGCAAATTTTACTGAATGAAAGATTCTCACGCTGATCTGTCTTCGAACTTCAAAGAAGTTTAATTCTTTTAAGCTCTATAACCAGCTGACAGATGTTTTCTTTCTTTTTTCTTTTTTTTTCATAAGACCTTATCCCCATTTTCAGAGGTTAGGCCTAGCTACGGATGGTTGCTTTCCGTTGTATGCATATCTGTGGATCTGTTGAGTTTAATATGATATGCTATAGCTCTATTTATTCGTGAAATAGCATCCGGAATTAGAATTGATTAATATCCGGCTCATTTTTTGTTTGAAAAAGTTTGAGTGATTGATATTAAAGTATGATGAAAATGAATGATATTCATCAGAAGGAAGTATTTTTGGCAAGTTATGAAAGTGAAACACTCGCAAAGATATAGTGAATGGAACATGTTTTAAGGAAAAAAGAAACTGTGCTAAAAATTATAATAGATGCGACTCACTCTGTATTATCGAAACTGGATTTCGTAAAATAATCACCGATATGAATGATCCGGAAACTGGTGATTATAGAATTACAGCATAAAGGCGCAAACGTGTTGAAGAAGCTAAATGCTCTATATTTCATTCACAGTAAAGCTCATTTATTGAATCCCTATATATTCTAGGATAACTTATTCTAATATCAAATTATCCGGGATTTTACTCTTTCACTTTTAACAATAATTAAAACCATTAAAGCACGAAGTACTTTAAGTAGTCCTATAAAGATATTATTTTTGAATAATGAATTAAGTACAGTCGCCAAGAAAAAGAAAGAGAGACAGAACACCCATACATTTTTTTTAATCACCAAATTGTCGCAAAGAAAAAAATGAAAATGGCCATTCGAGTAGGAATTATGGTTTCTTTCAATAATAATTGAAAAAAAAAGAAACAGGGGCCCGTCTTCATATAGAAATTGTATCAAGCTCTGAAATTTTCAATCCGAACATCCGATTTTGACATCACATTTAACCTTTTCGGTAAAATTTACTTTGGAATACCAAACGGGAAGTCATTCAGTCAAGTAGTTTATAGGAATTATGAAGGTTTGATGTTTTGAACTCTTAAAGTTAAATCTATTTGTGATCGTTGCAATTGTAATGCGGGTAAATTTTGAAGCATAACAATAAGTCAATAACTATTTGACGAAATGAGTTGTATTTGTGGATTCGCATATTTAAAGCTTCCAAAAATCGATTTCTGTTAAACAATTTATAGGTTAAAATTTATATATTTGTTTTCGAAGATTAATTACAAAATATATATATTTTTTCTAAATTAAGTTTTGAAATAAATATGAATTGTTACCTATAATATTTTTTAACAGAAAAATAATTCTAGAAATTTGAAATATGCGAATCCATAATTACATCACATTCCGCCTAATATTTTTTAAGTTATGCTTAAAAAATTTTCACCAATTGCAATTTGTTTTGGAAAGATTTGCAATGCTTTTCCATTTAAATAATAGCAACAGGGATCAAATCGTATGGTTCTTTGTCCAATGCCCATGTTTTGTTTTGTTTTTTACTTCCGCCCCCCCCCCCAAACACAAACACACAATATATATATATATATATATATATATATTGGCCAATTACCATTGAAGCATAAGCTATGGTAATATTATGATTGCACTAGTTAAACTATTAGCTATGTGGTATTCCGTCTTCACATTATCATTAGTTATCTCTTTCGAGATTTAAGAAGAACTTGATATGTTTTTTGAAATTCATAGATATTATAATTATATATATATATATATATATATATATTTCAAATTTTGATTCCCAATACGTTTTACTCACGGACACGAGAATGCTTCATACATTGCTTTATTTGACTTTAGATTATACAGAATTTTTTTAATAAGATTAAATATAATAGATATCAAGGTTTCTAATCATTATTTTAATATTACTTTTAAAGTTCTGCTATAATTCTACGATGATCCTTTATAAAATGTTTAATAAACAGTTCTGAAATAACGCATTCAAAAAATTCTGAAATTTAGTGTCAGAACACGGAGTAAATTCGAACTGTCACATTGTAAAAAATTCGTAAAAACCCGGTTTACATTAAAATTTGTATTATATTAACAGATTTTAACTAGAAGTAAATATGAATTGTTTGAAACACTCAAGTGTGGCACCCTAGGCGAGATTTTTTTTTTTCACCGCTCGTATGAATTTTTGTCTTATAAGTTTTTTTTAACACCCCGAGTAATCGCCCGACACCATTTCCCTCTAAGTATATCTTTGTGAAAACAGAGAATATATCACATTAAACAGAGTGTTTCATTAATATTATATTAAACGTATTCGACTGAATCTATGAGGGCATTTCAAAAGGGAATTCATGGGGAAAAAAGAATAGTTATATTTTTTTTATCGTGTATACGTCCATTTCTTGCCTGAAACGAGGCATTTATTGATGACTTGAAGAATTGAAGTTATAAACGAAAATGCATATTTGTGACAATTGCTTTATCAATAGTCTTAATCAAGTTACAATCCTATGAAAATAACATATTCCAGCAACAAAACAGGTTATATTGGCAATTATGAAATCAGTTTTAATCAGAATTTACAATATCCAGCTTGATATGAAATATACATAATCCCATTTTTTTCGAACATGTGTATCATTTAATTAATTTAATTCGATTAAATAAAAAATATATATTAACAAAATTAGAGGTAATGGAATTTCTTCTGGAGCTCAGTTAGTTTTTAGGTGCGTTCGTAATTATATAAATACGTAGCACCTATTGTCGTCGTCTGGTCCGTCCGTCTGTCCGTCCATCTGCCTGTCTGTCCGTCCGTCTGCATATAACAACGCAAAAACTACCCAACCGAATGGTTTAAAATTTAAGATATATTATCTTTGCAAAATTTTGTCGAGACATTTCAAAATTTTTAAAAATCGAATCAAAACTTTAGAAAATATTAATAAAAACATTTATTAAGAAATTTGATTTTTTTTTTTTTTAATCGGTGCTTTCTTTTTATAGGAGCTTTCGAAGTTTAATCGTCCAGCGACCAAGATGCTTATTTTATGACAGAAATTAATCTGCAGACGATATAATTCATTTCACAGAATTAGAAATCATCAAGATCTGAATATTTATATAACTAGCTATAGTACGAACGCACCTCGTTTGTAACGTTTGACGTACAATTTCCAACTTGTTTTAATCTTAAATCATTAATTTGTGCTTAATTTACAGCGCAAATAAATCATAATTCAAGTGTGAATCATTAGAAATTAATTGAATGATAAATTTTTTAATGATACAAATACGAAAACTCTATTGAACTAAAAATGACAAATCATTTATTGAATTTTCGTATGATCAGTCAATCTAATATATCTAACCTGACGTGTTCCTTTCTATGAGGAAAATATGAGCGAGTCGAAAATATGAAATCCAGTATAAAATAAACAGACTGATTAATTTATTACGAAAAGAAGCACAATGATTCCAGCATATTTTAACATGCATATATACCATCTCTTTAAAGGAAATGTCTCTTTAAAAACGTAGCCCACACTGTTAAAAATTTGCAGCAAACTGTCCAGTTATTTGACAGTTTTTAGAGAAAATGGTTACATAACCGTTATTTAACTTTATTCTGACCATAATATGGGCAATAATACGGTCAGAATAGAATTAAATTACGGTTACGTAACCATTTTCTATAAAAACGGTCGAGTGGCTGGACAGTTTGCTGCAAATTTTTAACAGTGCAATGCTAGAAAAGTTTGGGGGCCGTAAATTACTTGCAAAGGCAAAAAGAATGTGTCAAATCATTTATATCTGGGTGCAAAAATTTTTCGGGCCGTAAATTTTCCTTTTAGAGGAAAAAAATAAAACGTATTTTAATCTCACTAGAGTCTTTTAGCAGGGCGGGACCTATAGGTGTGTCGCACCAGCAGCATCCACTTAAGGACCGCCCTTGCACGAGGAAATGGCACGGCATTTATGTATTTAGGATTTTTAAAAAATGACCATGCGACAAAATATGAAATGTAGCAAAAAAAAAAAAAGGGGGGGGGGGGAGGAAGAAGACACGTGAAAAAAAAAGAATAATAAAAAGAGTAATTTGACATCAACAATAGTGGAAACGGTAAGGCTTACTTTCAATCAAGATTCTATGGTATGTTTCTTCAAAGCATGACATTCATTACTGAGTACAAGCAAGCTTCCGTCTGCAGCCTTCATCAACTGTCTAACTTTCATATATTTCTGATTGTGCTACTTCAATTTGCAATTTTTTTCTTCAATTGAATCTTGTTAAAGAAAATCTGCTTCATAAATACTAATTTTGTGCTATTTGATGAACTCGATGTCTTTTTGAAAAGTAAAATCGTCTTCTCACTTTAATTTTAACATGTGTCTGTTGATACTAAAAACTCCAGCAAATATAATTTAGAACAGTAGTTATAATCTTCAATCATTTTTTTTTATCGCAATGGCACAATGCGTCACTAAATGGAAATAATGCTTAACCCTTTCAGGGGAAAGGTACTTCTGTTGCTAAAATGTTAAAATGATTGATTGACATCGGATTTACAAACAATTTTATTTGAAAATAAGAAACAACTTTTCTTTACGTAAGATTTAAAAGCAAAATTTTCTTCCAAAATTCTGGTGTCAATGCGGCATTTGGGAATTAACATTAAGTGGGACATATATGTCCCACCGTCCTTCAAGGGGTTAAGGAACATTTACATTTGAGACTTCGGTTCCTTGTGATTTACCAGAAGTACTACAAGTCTCTTACTAGTCCATATACTGTATGATGAAAGTTGCAAATCCATTTTCTTTGACTTTAATATAAAACAAATAACCAAAATAAAATTTCTCACAAATTGTACAAAAAATGCCATCAGTAATCAATGGATAATTGAAGGGTTAATACTATTAACTACTAGGCAATACTAGCCAAAAAAAAAAAATAGCGTTGTTTTGCTGTGTTAACCACCACAAAAAGATATTGAAAAGCACGACAAAGTCTTTTTGAACCGAAGAGCAATATCCCAAAATACTGAAATGCGCTTTAATTTTTTACCTGTTGGAGCTACGTAGGCAAAGTAAATTGCAAAAGCGTTCAAAATAAGATAAAAATCAAGATTACGTGAATGAAATAGTCCTGCCATTAATTTCCAAAAAGATTACACTTTTTAAATTTTTATACGGTCCTTTGGTCATAGAAGTTATATTTTGAAAAACTTTTGCCGGGCTCTGACAAGTAAAACAGTTAAAATTCCACTCTTCTACGACGAACACTCACCGAGTTATGATATTTCGGATTTTATGAAATTTCGGAGCTTTCGGGCACTAGAAAATAGTCTCTCCGTTTTTAGTGCTGGGAAGTTCCGAAATTTCATAAAATTCTTAGTATCGTAACTCGGCGAGTTTTGGTCTTAGAAGAAATGAATTTTTATTGTTTTACTTATCAGAGCATAGTTAATTTTTTTCTAAATATGATTTATAGGATTCAGGGACCGTATAAAAATGTAAAAAGTGTAACCTTTTGAAAATTAATGGCAGAACTGTTTCTCCAATATAATCTTAATTTCTAACTTATTTTGAACACTTTTGCAATTTGCATTAGCTCTGCGTATCTCCAACAAATAAAAATTAAAGTGCGTTTCAATCTTTTTGGGACACACTGTAGATGTCACTAAATACTTTATAATTGCCTGCATTTCTTTAAAAAAAATTCCAAATAATTTCAGGAATCTTGTATGTTACTACTGTTGCCCAGAGGCGTCGGATAGTAGAACGCACTCCCTACTTTTTATTAATACTGAAAAAGGAAGGAACTTAATACATAGCTTGCACAACTTAATACATTGATCTACTAATAAATTTCTAGATAAACACATTGTTACATTTGATTATTTGAAATAAAAAATTCGGTAAATACAAGAAGACGAGTTATTGTGACGAGACAATCAGAGATTCCTTAAATAGAGATATATTCAAAGGATTCGTAATCGTTTTTTCGTGTTTCTTACAGTTTCTAGGAAAGACATCATTTTATTTGGAAGACAGAATGCGATTTTTTTTCCAACATTCTAAAAATATTTTTTTTAATTTACTGTTTACAGAGAACATCTTATATATTTTTTATTCATAATTACACTGTAAAAAGTTGACAGCAAACTGCCCAGTCATTCAACCGTTTTTATAGATAACGGTTACTTGACCATAATTTGAAGCATTCTTATTGGTCAAAATAGAGATAAATTACGGTTAAGTAATCGTTTTCCATAAAAACGGTTGAATGACTACACAGTTTGCTGCAATTTTTTTTACAGAGTAGCGGAATTATAGGACTTTTTTAAATGCTCAGAAAAAATTGCTCTTTCATATTTTTTTTTTCAAAAATTGTATTTTTTAAAGATTTAACAGTTATATGATCCCTTAAATAAATAAATAATTACTTAAAGGATTATTGCTTTGGAAATTGACAATTCTTCTTTATACTTTTCTAGCCATAGTGTCACTCATGTTGTCCATGAAAGTTGATCGTTTTGGGAATAAGAAAATGGCATTTTCTCCAAAATACTTGGACAAGAATTCAGAAGAATACAGGCTTATGGAATTTGAAT
The DNA here is from genome assembly GCA_963931845.1 of Maratus michaelseni. Lineage (NCBI taxonomy): Eukaryota > Metazoa > Arthropoda > Arachnida > Araneae > Salticidae > Maratus > Maratus michaelseni. The sequence continues at coordinate 258,548,264 of OZ007599.1, forward strand.
CAAAATTAGCGGTAAGTCTATGCTTGTAGTTGTCAAAAGAAATCACGATGCCCAAATATTTCATGCATTTTTTTTCTCAGTGATTTTTCTCAGTTATAACCTATAAATGATCAACCCTACTCCCCCCCCCCAAAAAAAAAAAAAAAAAAAAAAAGATCTATTATGCTAATATTAATTTTGGTGACATTAACTATTTTAATTTTAGTAGGAAAACATATGTGTTGTTCATAATTTTGTCGATTTTTCTAGTAAATTTCGAATTAAACAAATTAATAGAAATGAATTGTGGAACTATTTGTTATTAATTCCATGATATTTTTACTATTATGTTAACATGATACTTTTCTGACTACCAAAGCATAAATACAACGCAATAAATCTTATTTATTATTATTATTCCTGTTTCTTTAAATGTAATTGAAATTTAGTTATTAAACTGGATGGCGTAAATAGTGGTGATAATTTTTATTCCATTACGTATTTGTTATTTTGTTATGTTTGTTATTAAATATCGTCGTTATAACGTAACCAGAGAAAATGATATATGATAGTTTCTATTTTTCATACTTCATAGGTAAATTGTATAAATAAGGATAGGGTTCATTAAGAACACTATCGTAGTGTTCCAACAAAATATAAAAAGTTCCTAGTGTTTATTAGTTCTTTGTGCTCATTAAAAACCCTAACAGTATTAATGATTTCAAGAATCACCTCAATATAATGCGGTGTTCGTAGTTTAATTAATTAATTAATTAATTTTTATTCTGCAATAAAAGATTTTGAGAATTTAAGTTGTTTGTCGTCCGCCCATCGAACCAGAAAATGAAAATAAAAAGGGAAAGGAACGGAAGTAAACGAAAGGGGTAAAATAAGTCATAAATTCATTTACATAAGTCACAGAAATAGACTAGTAAAAAAATTGAACCGCATCCTATCTGAAATTTCTCCGTGAAAGAATCCCACTTAAAACACATAATTAAATATCTTTACTATAAATAACTTCACTTTTTAATAAATTTATTTATAAAATTGATTAAAAAAATAATTTTTACTTTTCAATCTAGGTGACCAACAATTTTTCAATATTTGGCCAGTTTAATAAATTTTAAATAATCCTACTTTGTGCATACGTGTATAGTACAAAAGACCAATCTGTATAAAAATCTTAGAAGAAAAAATAAAATTGATGAATTTAGCACAGTAAAATAAGTCATAAATTCATTTACACAAGTCACAGAAATACACTAAGTCGAGCCCGCATTTAACGAGATTCCGGATTTAGCGAGGAAAATGGAGACTTTTGCTTGGTATAATGTTTATAAATGTATTCAGTATACTCTTTTAGCGAGCAAATTTTTGTACTTTTCTCGGATTTAACGAGGGAAATAATTGTGAAAGCGAGAAATAATTACAGAAATAATGATTGAAAAAAGGAAAACCACACAGCTTTCCTAGAATTCCCCCATTCCTCTTGTAAAGAAAAAATAATCATTCTTTAAAGTTATCCAACAACAGTTGAAACCATCAGAGGCAGGTATCTATTATTGATAGTGACTGATAGTGACTCGGAAGAAGAAACTGTAATTAAAACACCGTCACGTAATTGTGCTACACAGTCATTACAAAATCTTGAACAGTTTTTTGAAGCAATGAAAAATATTGATGATGCAACATTTAAAATGCATTAAAGTTTTACGACGAAAATTAAATGAAACGAAATTTTGTAAATTCAAACAATCAACTTTGGGGAAATATTTTTGCACTTCTCATTAAAGATTATCAAGCAGTAACTCACGTAAATTGCTTTTTATGTGCATACTAGTTATTAACTTGGATTCGAATTTAGCGAGCGACTGGATTTAACGAGCATTTTTCTGTGTCCCGAGCTATTCGTTAAATACGGGTCCTACTGTAGTAAAAAAATCGAACCGCTCCCTATATGAAATTTCTCCGTGAAAGAATTCCACTTAAAACACATAGATAAATATTTTAAGTATAAATAACTTCATTTTTTAATAAATTTATTTATAAAATTTATTTTAAAAAATATTTTTACTTTTCAATCTAGGTGATCAACAATTTTTCAATATTTGGCCAGTTTAATAAATAAAAAAAAAAAACCCCACTTTGTGGAAATGTGCATACGTGTACTGTACAAAAATCTTAGAAGAAAAAATAAAATTGATGAATTTAGCACTTTTTATTTTAGTTGTTTCGCTTAGTTTTAGAGAATTAAAGGAGATAGAATGGCATTGATTATTATAAGAGTCACCTGACATTTACTTTATGAATTCGTACTCCTTCTTTACATCTCACGCTGATCATCTTAAATCTAACACCACTATTGTCTTCAAATGATGACTTTATGTACAGCGTTGTAAAAAAATCCCCCGATTTACATTATACGATGTCTTCACATAGAATTTAACATGCATATCTACCTAAAATTCTTCCACCATCTAATATTACTGGCGACTATTCTAGAGAATAAGCAAGGCAACAATAATCTCACGGAGATTTTTTACTTAGTCCAAGCAGAATAGCGGTGGAACATTTTCACAGATTCTTTATAGGGATGGTAATTCGAAGCACAGTACACGGAAAGCTTCCGGTCGGAAAAACACAGAAACATGAATTTCTCAGTGATATCTTTGTTACCAATGCAGGAAAGCTTATCAAATAGAAGGTTGTTTTTCTGGGTATTAAAATGTGTAAAGATAGCAAGAAGCCACATTTAAAGATAGTAATAAATAATTAGTTAGTTACAAGCAGTAATCATATAAAAGTGCTGACTTTAGCAGAATCAGCAAAATATACTTAAAGTAGTAATAAAACCACCTCTAAAACCTGCAACAGTGAAAGGTTATAAAGAAAATCCTTTTTACAGGCATGAAGATACCTCTGAAGTTAGCTAAAACTAACTATCAATTCGTTTCCCTCCCCTATCGTAAGGAATATGAAAATACTGAAGTCAATAAGCAATGTAAGTGCATTGATCGTAAAAGCATTCGCACTAAACCACTTTTTATTTTGTTTGTCTTCACTATGCTTCAACTTTAATTCGCTCCATGCATTAAAACTGAAATATGAAAAGTACATATTTTTCTTTCTTTAGATAGATCATGCATAAAATGGAAAGCATTTTTCATACAATTTCATATAATTTATTTGTATTTTTTTCTTTTTTCTTACCTTAGCTTTCATCGCTGATTTCTCAAATACCAGCGTTTGCACGAACTTTTCTAGGGCTACAAATCAACACATTTTACCCAATCGGTGATAAGATAGTCATCAATTCAACAATATTGCTTGAAGAGAAAGAATCGACAAGAACTCAGGCTGTCAGACTTCGTCTTCGTCAGCTTATAGGTGAAGCAATAAAGAATAAAAAACAGAACATTGGTGATAGTCGCCTTTTCGTCGAAGGTTCTTATAGTCCAGTAACAGCAATTGAGGGTAAGTATTGCTCATTATAATAAAAGTAATTAATATTTAATCACACTGAAACTTATGCCTTAATCTTTTCACTATCTATATCCTAGTGGGTACATCAGATGAAGGGTTAAAAGCTTCCCTTATTCGCTAAATTAACTTCAAGTCTGAATTCAAAACGGGAAAAGAAATGTTCTTATGGCATAACTCATTTGCTAACTAATAATGGTCAAATAATATATGTTCCTCGCCTTCACATGTACAAGATCAGGCCGATACAATGCAAGGCCGGGTTATAGGGAGTCTACGCTATATCAATTTCAGACATTCATCCTGTCCGTTTAGAATTGTTTGAACGTTGATTAATAGCTATAATTTATATCAGATTTCAACCATTTTCTGTTGCTCAAAAGCAGTCTTTATATGAACTATATTTAAAAATCTCATGTTCACCCAAAATGAAAGTTACAAATGTGTAACAAAAGTTCATCAATATTTACTTTAACATACTTTTCTTGTTGCTGTTATTTTTGCTCTTAAAAGCTTTCGAAAATTGAATGTTTCCGGTTTACTTTTTAAATCATCCATACCTTGAAGAGGAGTGAAATTTTCCACTCATGAGTAGTGAACCTTACCAATAACACTGGATTATTTAACCTTTAAAGACGTTTTAATGAAATTACACTAATTATTTCGCATTCTTGCAATCACAATAACATAATTATCAGTAACATTTGACACGCCCATTCTATTTTCTGGAAGTTACACACATGGCTGCTTATCTTAGCAGCTATGATCAATACCGATTAAAATAGTTAGTCGAAAAATAAAAACTAACATATAAGAATTTATTTTTTCAGTAATTTGGGAAAATTCTGTAAAAGTATTCAAGTAGAAAAAATATATATATAAAATAAATATGTATCTTTTTTTTCACGAAGATAATGTTTTTGACATGGTTTATCCGTACAATGAAAATGAATGAGTATGAGTTAGTATGAGTTCAAGTATGAGTTATCAAGATGGTTTTCCTTTATTGCATGAATTTAAATTTAAAAAATATTCTTCTCAATAAGTGATCGCATTTTGAATTCTTAAAAAGACGTTATTCTTTGATGTAGTTCAGATAGATATATTTTGAAGTAGGCAATAGATTATTTTCGAATAAAAATAATTCCAGTTATTAAAACAAGTATTATTATGATTAAAACAGTTTAATAAATTACTGTTAATGATTATTATTATAATTATATTTAACAATGCAATAATATTTCAATCATACGAAATTTTATATGATTTATTCAATCAAAGTTAAAGATAATCTTTAATAAAACTACAATTGTGTACTGGGTTGAGAACATGCTAAATCCATCATATTTGCAACGTTTTATGAGTTACCATTTCTTTTTAATTCACTATTAACAATGTTTACATGCTTTAAATAAAGCTGATCTTTTCGAAATGTAATGAATCTAAAAATAATAATGGTAATTTTATGCAAAGATATGATTTGATACTTTCAAATTTATTGATGCGCATGCAATGAGACTTCCAACAGGTACTTTCATCTCTAAATTCAAAAAATTCTCTAGATTTGAAAAAAAAAAAAAAAAAAAAAAAATTCTTTTCTATTTTTTTTTTCATTTTGACGTAAATATTTTTTCTTCATTTGTGACTTGTATATTATTCTTTAACATTGGAAGAGATTAACATGTCAATGTAAGTGATGTTAATATTAAAATAACTTAAGATATCATAGATATAATTTCTCTTTCAATTCTTATTCGTATTAGAGCACCAAGTAAACAATACTCTGATTTTCATTCTTTTGAATCTTTCTTCAGTTGTAACAAAATCCATCAATAATATTCAAATTTTAATTGCTTAATAGCCGTATAGCCAACATAGGGGGAAAAGCGAACCCAGTAGGCGCAGGTCATCAGTATAGCGCACTGATGTTCTACCAACTGAACCACTTAGGAACGATACTCAGCCTGGAACTTTTTCACCATAACATGTTGGCAAGGCTACAAACGCAGCACAAGATGGAATATTTTCCGTGAGCCGCCAACCCTGGGGCAAACACGCAATCAAAGAAAATCCAACATCGACAATTGAATAAATTCATATTTAATACTGGGAAATTTTTCCAGAGAAAAATTATTTTTTTATTTTCTCTGGAAAAATTTCCAAGTATTAAATATGAAAATCCATCAAATTGATAAAATTTTCTGAGTTACTATTTATTTTTAATATAGTGTTAATAACACTGGCACCTTCTACCAAAACGGATCTCGTTGAAATGCGATATAACTGAAAGAATAAATCGTTATTTTTATGCAATAGCATGGTCCAATACATTGAAATATAAAATGCGCATGAGTAACTAAAACCTCTAAATTCAGAAATATCTCTAAGCCATACCAGCAAAATTGTTCAGGTGATTACTTTTTTTTAATTACAAAAATCTTCCCTAAGTTTATGACTATGACGTATATCATTCTTTAATATTGAGAAAGAGTAGCATGCTGGTGTAAATAGATGATCAGAACTTCTTAATCAGAGCCTGATTGCTGAAAAGGCACGGGAAACATGAGCTTCCCATATAAAAGTTGAGGGGGCCCCCAAAATGGCTGAAAAATTGGGCTTCAAATTTCCATTATTATTGTTTTACATTAAAATTTATGTTTTCTTATTAAATTTCAACTAATCTATAATCAATTCTTGCTTATTTTAAATTACGGATTATGGTATGCAAAATTTTCCCAAATATTAAAGTTTCGTGAAACGTTTTGTTCAAAATTATAAATACCGATAGCTGATTTTGTTATAGCTATTTTAAACATTTATTTGAAGGTTAATGTTCATTTTCAGTTTTAATCTTCCACAATTCTTACAGTTATTATCGAAAACGAATATAGTTAAAATAAATATTCAAATTATTGTCTGTACTATTTACACTATTAATAGGATAGTAGTTTTGGTTATGAATTTAAAACAATTGCCTTAATTCAAGTTAATTAATACACCTTCTTAAGATTTAGCAAACTTTTTGAAGTGCGCTGAAAAACCAGTCCAAATTTAATCAAAAGCTAACACCTGTGGACTTTCGATGCAGCCCCAAATATATTTTATAGTATTTTTATGCGGACCACGTAAAAAAAAAAAAAAAAAGCTACTTAAGAAGAAAATCTGAATTTTTGTAAATCACTTCTGAGAATAATATTTGTAGCATTAAAGAGTTTCCGCGTGTGTAGAATTTAGAAAACTGTTCTGAATGAAAGGAGACCCCGAAATTGTACTTTGTTTCCCTTAATGTCAGAAATCGGGCCCTGTTCGCCATATCAAAATAGATATCTTAGATATTATGATATTTCTCTTTCATTTCTTATTCTTATTCGGGCGCCAAACAATATTCAGATTTTCATCCTTATGAATCATTTTGAAGATTCTGAATCATCATGAGGCCGAATTTTTAATAGAGAACTTCATTTCAATATTTAACATTTAAATATCGCTTTTGGTAAACTTTTAATAAATCGAAAATCAAATTTCCAGTTCCACTATTATAATAAAATCTGTAAATGAATCAAGACATTAAAAATATTTGTGTTTCTTTTTAATTCTTTTTAGTTGAATTAACTGGTGAGAGGTGTGATTAAAACACAAGCCATGCTATCGCCAACCCAATGAGAAAAGCTGCCCATGGATAAATTACAAATTTTGCAGGGGGGGGGGGGGAAACAAATTTTCTTAAACGTTATAACTACAGATACACTGGCCTCCAAAAGTTAAGGTACAACCAGCTCTTTGACACTAACTATTAAAAGAATGAAAATAAAGGTAAAAAATATGGTTTATATGAATGACCATAAGTAACTTCAATAAAATCTTATGAAAAAAATATACCCATATCAATTATTTTAATGTATTGGATACTTATATGTTTGTCAGGAGGAACTGCGAATATACCACTTTGGGAATTTGTGTGATATATTTTTTTTATGGTTGATGATATTGAATTGTTGGTACTAAAATAGTATTGACCATGTGTAGGAGATGTCGTTTACTTGATTCGTTAAGATGGCTTTCAATCTGATGGATGGAAATGGGGTTATCACAAGCTGGTGCTGCTAGACGTCATAATGTATCTCGTAGTGTGATCCAAAGGCTCTGAGACCAATTTGAATCCAAAAATTCAATATCAAGAAGACTTGTTCCAAACCGCTCAGGGGTTACAACCCCTGTACAATATCGCTTTCTAGCTCTTTTGGCCCGAAGAAGGGGCATCACTACTGTGGCTCAGCTCATTTCAGATCATCGTAAAGTAACAGGGGTGACAATTCCTGAGATTACGATGCATAGACGTCTTCACAATTAAGGAGTCTATTGCAAGACAACCCATTGTGTGTGGCCCCTTAATCGACAACACAGAAGTGCCCGTTTATGTTGGCCAAGAGAGCACGTTACCTGGAACACACAACAATGGACTTCCGTACATGTTGTACCTTAACCGCACATGTTCCGAACTTGTTTTAACACAGATCAGTCCCGGTTTGCTTTGGAGAGTTGATTCAGTTCGTGTGCTGATCTGGAGAGAACAAGGCATCAGATTCTACCAATGTAACAATGTTGAAAGACACAGTTATAGAGGAGGTGGAATTTCTCTTTTGGTCACAGTAACTTCCATGTGTGCCATGGAAGAATTCTGACTGCTGTGAAATATCGGACGAGATCCTTGCTCCGTTTGTCATACCGTATGGTAGTGCTATTGGTGATGAATTAATGTGAATGGTTGATAATGCCCAATCGAATTGAGCTAGAGTCGTTGATGAATATCTAGAGGATCAAGGTTTGGAGCGAATGGGCAGCACAATCTTCGGACCTTGATCCTTTAGAGTATCTTTGGGACTATTTCAGCAGACAAGTGGCTGCCGTAAGTCCTCCTCCGAAGTTGATAAATGAGCTGGAACAAGCGTTGCTCCATGTATGGGAGTTGTCAGGGCCGAAACTAGGGGGGGGCAGAGGGGGCACGAGCCCCGGGCGCCAGCAGAACAGAAGGCGAAGGGGGCGCCAAATGCAGGTTTTGTGTGTTGTTTGATATAGAAATGTATATATATATGAAATTTGTATAAAAAGTCTCGCAGCCGGAAAATCCAAAAGAAAAACTGAACCAAATGCATTAAAATAGACAAATAGATAAAAAGATTCGTCTACAATACAAGATAGCAAATGAATAAAAAAGGAATTCTCTTAGGCTATGTTCTTTCTCCCATTCCAAATATATCCCATCTATACCGTCTATCATTTAAATCTCTTCCTGTGGTTTAGGAGAATCACTAACATTTTTTAAGGTCAGTCCCTACTCATGTCTGTATATGACACTGTTCAACGTCGTCTGGATACGGTACTGCACTGTATGGATAATTAGCAAACGGTGCCCTCACTTTCACCTTTCTATTAGATAAAAATATTCCACGAAGGCTGTTCTATTTTTTGCCTTTTCTCACAGCATGGAGAATTGGGAGAGAATTTGGAGAATGGCATTTTTTCTTTTTCCATTTTGTCATGGGCGAGGGGTGACTGCCGTGGACAATAAACACAAATTGGGGGATGAATGCCCAAAGTAAAATTCTCAGTAAAATCTTTTTCTTTTAAGTATAGAATTTGTAAAGGTGCAGTAAAAAATCAAATCTCGTACAGGGCGCCACCCTGGCTTTATCTTCCAAAAATTTTTTTACTCGTCTTTTTGCGAAAGCTTTCTAAGCGTTTTGCCGTCCTTGGCGGCAACTGGAATATGCCGGCCTGTTACTTTTGCTAAAATTACTTTTTCATCCAGATCCAATCTAGTATTATTAGAGGGAGCGAGGTTGGGCAACTGCTTGGGATACTAAAAACAAATAATATTTGAAAGGATAATTTGAAAAATACGCAAAATAAAACTCTTTGTTAAAACTTTTTTTTTTGAAAAAGAATGTCATTTGTAGGGTTGCAGGGAGAAAACCATACCCAAGTTGCTATGACTAATAAAACCGCAACCGCCCCAGCCTTTATTCTCTCAAATTATTTTCTCGTCATTTGGCCATTTTCAGATAAATGAAAAATGCCGCCATACCATTTGTTACAATTTCTTTTTTACATACAAATCCGGCTTTAAAGGGCGCGAGGTTGGCTATTACTAACGACACTAAAAACTAAGGAGATGAAACATATGCAAGATAAAATAGTAACCTCTCCTCCCCCCCCCCCATTTTTTTAAAAAGAATATAGCATTTGTAGAGACGCAGAAAAGAACCTCGCACAGGGTGCCATGGCTAATAAAGTCGTCTTTGCAAAAAAAAAAAAATTGTTTTCGTCTTTTTGCCATTCTTACGTGTTTTGCCGCCCCATTCTTTTGCTGTAAATATTTTTTTAGATCCAGATGTAAATTTCCGGGACAAATACATCGTGTGCCCCTGTAATAATCAAGCTCGATTTCTTTTTGTTTTTAATCTTATCATACTCTAAAAATGCAAAATATCGATTATAAACAGTAACAAAGTCAAATGCATTCTGAATATCAGCTTTATGTAAACAGCATACCAAGTGTGGGGGACCCCTAAATCAGGGGCCCCAGTGTCACGATCCAGATTTAGATTTATCAGATCTGATTTAATTAGACTCTAAATCTGTGTAATTAAATCGTCATAAAAGTCTCTAACAGTAACAGGGTTCCGTTCAGCTCAGATCCAAGTTTGAGTCTCACCCCAACCCTCCACAACCGTTCACAGTTCTGATAATTGCTAATAGAAAAGAAGACTAGGAAAAACATTTAAACATAACTAAAACATTTCTGGGAATTGCAAATGGTATAAAAAATATTCTATTTAAATTACATGAAAATTATGAAGCAATACTAATTAAAAAAAAGTGCTAAGAAAATCCTTTGATCAAAAAATAATTTTTCTCGTTGAACTCAAAAGAGGATTTTGGGGGCCCTTTGAGACCATCGCGACCCCTTAAATCCGCCCCTGAGAATATCAATAACTATACTTCCTAAGATGAAAACTTGTATAAAGCGGAATATTTTACGGTTCCTTCCGATTCCATTTTCAAGGTTTTAATGAGTCAGTATTTGACAAAGCTGATTACTTAGTTCAGTATAACAGATTTTCTGATTATATACTTTAAATTTTAGAAACTTAGAAAAAAAATTTGCTTTGGAAAGTTTCTTTGCAGAGGGGGGGGGGGGCGCCAAAATCCATGTTTGCCCCGGGCGCCAAAATGGCTAGTTTCGGCACTGGGAGTTGTTTCCCTTTCCAGTGTCCGACAACTTAATTGACAGTATGGAAAATCGATGCCACAAATTCATTGCAAGTAGGACCGGACACGTGCCTTAATAAAATCCGTTTATTTATTTATTTTATTTATTTATTTTTCTTTTTTTTTTGCAAAAAATTGCTATTTATTTCTTTTATCAAACAGTGGGCTTTTGCAAAAAATGCAATTTTGTATTTGTAAATCATGCTTGATGTTAAAATTAAGTAAAATTCGATAAATAACTGTTTAAAGCACAATTCATCTAAATTTAATGTTTTTATCTTCATTTGTTTCAAAATTAGACACAAAAGACTGGTTGTACCTTAACTTTTGGAGGCCAGTGTATTTTTCGGAAATTTTGAAAATACGAAGTTTTAAAAATATATATGGTTAAAGCACTGTTTCATAGTGTAATATTGCTTATACTATTAAGTGTTAATTATTTTATCGTTTTATAATGTGATATTTCAAACTATAGTACTGTTTTTTCGTAAATTCATGTTTAGATCTCATTCGCCTAACTTAACTCCTCATATAAAATGATTTTATTTTTGTTTTAAATAAACATTAAACCAATATCTAATTATAGGTGAGATTATTCTAAATAAAAATTATATTTAAACCGTGATTTAGCGTCATGATATTGTGTTAATATATCTAATAATTATCATTCCTTTTTAGATGTGAATGAATGTTCTGACACTAATTTGAATGATTGCTCATCAGAAGGTATGTGTTTCAACGTGTTCGGAACTTACCTTTGCAAATGTAAATCTGGATATGTGGACCCATTTATACATGACGAAAGAAGGAGCGGAAGGAAATGCTCAGGTATATATTTTTATAAATGTATTCAACATTTATAAGAGTGAATTATGTCAGCCAGGATATCGTCCAGATAGCTCAATAGGAAGAGCGTTGACACGGTAAGCCAAAGTATCCATGTTCGATTCCTGGTCTGGACATTTTCCACTCTGTTGGAATAAACCTCAACTATGATACTCCAACTATTTGAATATGATTTACCTGGTTGTAAAACTTTCTTCTGTTCAATGACCTAATTATACGGTATACGGGAGTTTCCATGGCATATCATACTTTCATCACGTAAATGCTATAGTTATAGCTCGGATGAGTGAAATGAATGCTGCAGTCGCAGCCATGTCCAACAAATAAGAGTGAATTATGCCAGCCAGGACATCGTCCAGATAGCTCAATAGGAAGAGCGTTGGCACGGTAAACCAAGGTATCCAGGTGTGATTCCTGGTCTGGACATTTTTCACTATGATGGAATAAACCTCAACTATGATACTCAAACTATTTGGGTAGTATTCAATATATTTAAGTATGTTATTTGGTGAAATTGATTTTTTTAATCAATTTATTGAAGAATAATTAAAAAATGAAAAAAATTTCATGCATGCATATTCTTGTTATAAATAAATTCAACATTTTAAAATAAATTATTATTGATATTTTCAATTTATTAAAGGTTATTTAAATAATAAGATAATGTTCAGATAAATATATTATTGTTATAAATGTACTGAACATTTTTTAACACATTATTTGATCCTACTGATATTGAGAATTCATTGAAGAGTATTTAAAGAGTAAGTCATATCATTATTATTTTGAATAATTATTACAATCTTTTAAATCCTTAGATTTTTGGAATTCAATAAATATTATTAATATTAATACTCTTTTTAGGTTTATTTTAACTGGAATGTAATTCTTACATTATAGTCTACAGTAGATATAAATAGCTATACAGAAATCTCAAATTATTCCACATTAAAATAGAGTCAAGGAGATTTTACAAGTTTAACACTAATGTCGTTTTAAAAAGATATTTTTAACTCTTTACTAATGTCATCTCTCACTTATTGGTTTCTATCTTATTTATTTTTTTAATTTATTCTTTACTTTTTTATGTTTTTCTCCACTTTTTATTTCCTTCTTTCCATTAGAAATCCCTCACATTTTGATGGTATTTTTCCCCTTCTGTTTTTCATTAATTTCTAAATAGCTTTGATTATTTTTCCTCGCGTTAGATTTCATGAGATCTGTTTTAGAGAATCCTTTCACAGTACATGAAGGCTGTGTGATGAATCAGCATGTGAGGAGTAAAGATGGATCGAAATGATAGTTCTTATTTTAAAAAGTTATAGTAATTAATCAGTTCTTCAGCAATTTATTAACATGTACACTTATGCTTCGTTTTCAACTCATAATATATATGAAACAATATTGAAAAGAGTCGTGGCTGGTGTAAATACTAGTTAAAGGGAAACATTTGTAGTGCGTATATGACTTTATTTAATTCGGAATACATCATAGGATAAGAGACCGCAGTAGTCTGTTCAGTACTCCGAGATGCGTTCCTGACGCCCCGAGGTTTGTGCACATAGGCGGCTAATATCATCTGACTAACTTTTTAAAGTAACTAAAAAGAACTCGGCCACTCGAGCAGATACTTTATTAAACAGATCTTCAATAATAAAGCTTTGATAATTGGGTTCTACTTGAATATATGATAGGAATTTATAGATTTAAACAGTCGCATAAATATGAGATAATTATGGGTATTCAGACTACTTGTGATTTTAATTTGGATTGAAAGTAGAAGAGAATTTAGGAAAGTTTATTGCATTTTACATCGAAAAGAGCAGTATTTTAATTAAAGTTTGAGGAAAGACAGACCCCGGGTTTAATATCGAAGATGTCATTTGGAGTTCATTTAATGGAGCATCTCATCTATTTTATAACACACACACATGTATATTAGAGTGGAATGAAAAAACTTCAAAATGCTATAGTTTCCAAAAGTTGCCTTTGATCAAAATAAAGACGGAAATTAAATATTAGCGCAATTGGATTATGTTTTCAGGTGCCGCAAGAAGGGTAAACTTTAGGTTTTTATTAAAATTTTGACAATTTTCCCAGTTATGTACAAAAAAAAAGTAATAATAATTTTAATATGCTATAGTTTTCAAAAGATGCTTTTGGTCAAAATAAAGACGTAAATTAAATATCAGCGTAATTGGATTATGTTTAGAGGAGCCGCAAGAAGGGCAAACTTTAGGTTTTTATTAAAATTTTGACAAATTTCGCAACTATGTTTAATTTTTTTTCAATAGGCTATAGTTTTCATAAGTTGTCTTTTAAATCAATTTTAAATATTTTTAATCAGAAAACATGGTAAACTTACTGCGTAATACATTTTAATTACGAAAATAATGAAACATAAATAGTATACAATGAGGTAGAAACAGAGTAAAGTTCAGAAGAGAACACTATACTATCCCAATTTTTCTATTGTCTCTACGTCCAGTGTCTCTGAAATCTCAAGTAATCAAAATCATAGTCAAATGCGCATGAAATTGCGATTTGTGGCTTCTACTTGCGATCGAACTTGAGTATCAAACAAAATTGCTGCAACAATTCCAAGCGCCGCTCTGCATGATATTGGTCTGATTAGTGATGAAGAAAGAAGTATGACACAGAAATGTATTGACAGAATAAAAATTAGATGAGAACAAATAAATAACCGAAAAAGATATGTAGAAGAAACTGTAAAACTAGTTACAGAAAGTAATTGTTTTTTTTTTTTTATGTAAGAAAAGACAAGACTATTGTGCAAGAGAAGAAAGGAACTAAGTATTACAAAATAACTGTTATCGAAGAACATATATCACTTAGATCAAAATTTTCAAGACACGTAGAACCGATTTCTGGCACTGGAAAAGGTATAAAAGACAAAATTATGACATTTTTAAATGGCACCAACCAATACTTAAACATTACTGCAATTGGATATGATGGAACTGCTTCGAACACTGGATTGAATAATGGTGCGATTGCTTTATTGGAAAAATAATTATGAAAGCCACTGCAGTGCTTGATTTGTCTGTTTCATGCAAATGAACTACCCGTTCGTCATCTATTTTCTTTCCTAGATGGTAAAACTAAAAATCCAAATGCATTTGGATTGAAAATAAGGAAACAACTGGAAAAGTGTTATGAACTTCCAGTGACTGAGTTTTCACCTATTGAAAATAACATTCCATTGCTAAGATTTAAGAATAATTTAAGTATGGACCAAATATATTTCTTAGAAATGTAACACAATCTCCGTTAGAAGTTGCTCTTCTGATTTGTCTATGAAGAAACCAGAAAAAAATTGTCATTCACCAGGGTTTACCTTAGCAAACAGAATAATTCGCTTGTACGTGGGAACAGAATATCCATCACAAAATCTCCAAATACTGACTGAGTACATTTTGAAAGTGTGTGCAACTGTTTGGTTTAACATAAAGTGGAAACCATCTTCTATCTATGGACAAAGAACTTGTGAAAACGTGTCAGCTATTTGCGTTACCTCACTTACACTCCTAAAAATGTAATTGATCCAATCAGCCAGAGCAATGCATACTTTGCTGCACATGAAAATGTACTCCATTGTATGTTATCAGGTGATAGAAGTCATTAAGGAGTTTGCATTACGCCGAATTGTAAAAGCAGGGACTGGAAATGAAGTTGGCATCAGAAATTTTTAATTCCTGTATATATATAAACTTTGATGTCACGGATTATACTGATATGATTCAATGGCGTGATGTTAAAGTAACATAACGTCCTATGACGATCTATATTGCTGACGACAAACTAAAGCAGTAAATAAAACAAGCAGAAGAACCTGATCATGAGAGTCAACTTCAATTTTTCCCCATGTCATACACAAGCAGTTAAAAGGATTGTTAAATTAGTTACCGAGTCATCCTTGTAAGTTTGCAGCACTTCTGCAAGAGATGCATTGATAAAAACCAAAATAAATTTTCAAAAGATCATGCCAAGATTTGAAACAAAAAAAAAAAAAAAAAAAAAAAAAAAAATCCAATGTGTCAGTGTGATTATTATGGACCATGTGTGATTACTATGGACATTAGAGAAAACAATGTTTCTTAAAATTAACGTTTTGCCTTTAAAAACAATATAAAGTCAAACCTTTTTTAACGGACACCCTTATATACGGTCACCCCTCTCTTACGGCCAAATTAAAATTTCTCAGCGAACATTAACCTCTCGTTATAACTAACAACCAATCTCCTGCAGTCACCTCATTTTTTTCAGACATTTTTTTGGGTCACATAGGTGTCCATTAATCGGAGGTTTCACTCTTTTAAAGTTTTTCTAAATAAGTGTGATTTGTTTAACTAAGATACGATAATTAAAGATTGCATTTCTTTCATTTCAATGTAGTACTACAAGAATATGTTACTGTAAAATTAATAAAAATTAATATGGTGAAAATCGCTAAATTCTACAAAATAATTCTTTCTGTAATGACATCTAAAAATTCGTAATACATAAAATGTGCAAGTTTTCTGCAAAAGTATCATATTTTGAATATTCTGTTTACAAAATATATGTATATTATGTTAATAATCAAGAAAAGAACTTTTTTTTAAAAAGGCAATTTTTATCGTTTTTTCATACAAAAGTCATTTTTGAAGCTCTTTGCGGCACCTGAAAATATTTTAGTAGAGCAACAAAATTTTATATTCTTCATTCTAATCCCAAAAGGCAACTTTTGCCGACTATAGCAAATTTCTAACTGAAAAAAAAATAATTAACCATTATTTTCGTTCCACCCTAATGTATATATGCGTGTGTGTGTATGTGTGTGTGTGCGTGCGTGCATTGTAACCTTTCTAAGGGCACGGGCGCACGGAAATATTTTGCACGAGTAGGGGCGTGCCATACATTTTACGTCACACAATAGTTACGCTATTATAAATGCAAGATATTTGAAAATAGTAATAAGAGACAAGTTGGAAGGACAATAATGCATATCAGAATCAAAAAATAAATTTTTATTTTGGAGCTATATGTGAGAGTAAAGTGTAAGAAATATCATGTTTGTTGTAAAATTTATGACTGTGCAGTCGCTAAAAGGTTCAGGAATATTTGTACATGTATTTCGTTTTTGTCAAAGAGAATCTATTGTATTTTATTTATTTCATTTGTTTATTATTATTACTTTATTTTAAAAGGTATACAAAATACTCAAAATAACCATTCATTTTCGTTTTGTTGTATATCCTTCATAGCGCAACATTTACTACCGAGCAGCTATTGCCCTTTCCTCATTTTCAGAGTTGAAATTGTGGGATTTTCAGTTCTATTAATTTCCGTTAACGATTTTGGTTCAAAGTTTCCTATTTTATTTCAATAAGAATTATATTCGTCTTTTGCCATATCAAAAATTAAAATACGTTTTCTCGAGTTGATAGGAAATATTCTTCTAAAAATATATCTTCTTTTACATATTTTTTATAATTTTTTGCAATTTTTAAATTAAATTAGAAGCATTTTAATAACGTAATTTTTTTTAATTAAATTGAATTATAACAGTAAAACGATATCAAAGTTTAGTCTGAGAAGAAAAGTGTTAAAATTAGGTAAATAAATCAAATACTATTTTTTACCAAAAACTAATTATTGATTTCTATTTTTCTGTAAATTATATGATATTTGATGCATATTCTTTTAATTTATCTCAGTTATTTTTTAATCAACATTTTTTACTATTAAAACAAATGTTATTTTTTTATGTCCAAGAAATAGCGACTTAATTATTTTTCGCTTCATTTTTTTTCTTCTTTTTATAAAGCATTAAACAGTCATATATTACTGCTAATAAAAACATTAAATGACGTAATGATATAACATGAACATTTAGTTCTTTAATATTGATTAATGATAATTTATTTCACATTTTATGCGAAAACTTCAGGTTACAAAAGTTCTGTCGTGTTTAAATACTTAATTTTAAAACCTTTATTACCGGTAAAATTTTAATACCTGATAATTTTATTATATCTGCTTGCTTTTAACTGATAGGTAAGTAAAATTATCAGGTAATAAAATTAGGTACTAAAATATGACAGAACTTTTGCATCAATCTAATAGTTTATTTATCGTCACAGACCTTGAGAGTATCACAATTATTATGAGTGTAGGAAATTAGTTGATTTTTTTTATTAAAGCGTTTTTAAGCCTTTATATTTACTGTAATCATTTTTTTAAACATGTGTATTTTATTTTAATGATAATTGTTTGATGCAGAAAACAACATTAATTTTTAATTTATGTTTTATTTCAGCTTGCTCACCCGAGTATTGCAGCTTCCATGGAAAATGCTTTGTGGAACGAGATAAAAGGCTTTGCAAGTATGTTTATTTAATGATTTTAAAACCTAATCTCAGTGTTTATGTATTAAATATTTAAGAATTACAGATTTCAATTATATTGTTTATGAAATGCCAAACGTTTGCAGTATGATGATTGTTTCATCTAGCTAGCTAAGGCTAATTTCTATGCTACACGCGGGTGCAAAAAAAATATTGTTGTTGGAATTTAAGTAACAGAATCTCTTTGAATGTCATTAAGGAATAATGAATATATCCAATATATAACAACTGAGCAGTTTAAAATGTGGAGCACCGAATTTCAATAAACGACTGAATGAAGATGCAACATCATACTCATTGGACTATCTTTTAATAAATATATATTTTTACTATGCTGTAGGGATTGGATTAAAATCAGAAAAACCCATATATCGCTACTATATAGTCTGATAAGATCCTAATATTATATTAAATTTACTGTACATGTAATTAAAAAAAGATTTTCTATTAAAGGAAATTGAAAACCAAAAATATATTAAATATATGTTATAGCACAATGAAAGAGGCGACAACTATTTAAAAAGAAGTTTTTATTATAAAAACTAGGGGATCCAAGATCCAACCCGGCCTCCCCGGGTTACAGAAAGCAGGTGGAAACCATTTCTTTTATTGGAAACTCTAATAGATATTTTAGATTTAATATACTTTTTAGATTTCCCACTAACAAAACTAAAAAGTATTTTTATGTAAAAAATACCAACTATTCATTCAAGTAAGGTTTTGAAATTTTTAAAAGCGATCCTTTCGTATTAGCCGAATGTTAGGAGCTAATAGCCGAAGAAATCGCCAAAGGTTTCGCTACTTACAGCAATATTTTTTATTCTGACAATTTAAGTGGTTTAAACGCGTAGTTCAATTACATGTCTGTTAAATTTGTGTTTTATCTGTATTATTTTATTTATTTATTGATGAAATTTTAATTTCGTTATAGAATATTATCCGGAAACAAATGTTGGAGCATTTATATTGTTTTAAGTGCAAACGGATTAATCATTCGTAATCGAGTTGCACGTATAGAGGTAAAAAAATAATGCTTAAAAATTAATTTAAAAATCATAAAAATCAGTAAATTGAGATACAGTTTCAAACAAATTGCGTTTAAAAGAACATTCTTTTTCCTATTCGACGGTTTAAAAATTGAAATTCTGAGATGTTTAGAAGTTAAAAAAATTTCAATAAAACGAAATTTATTGGTCAGATGTTGCCACAGTCAAAATGATGCCAGACTTACTCACGGACATGTTTTTGCTTTATAATTTAGATTTTTTTTTTTTTTTTGTTACAATGCAGATGGCATATAAATATGTAATTGACAGAAATAAATTATATGTACTATATATTTTTTTTATATATAAAATTTTATTCTTCACGTGTAAATTAAATTTTTTACTATAATGATTTATTTTTCCTTTATTGTGATCACGACATTTTTTAAAATATAGTATGGTAAAAGGTTAATCTACTCGTACATCATAAAGTCACAAGAAACATTAGTTATTATAACATTAGTGGAAAATATGTTAGTACAGTTTAGTAACAGTTTAGTTACCTTTCAGTAGAAAATATATTTCATTTATCCTCTAACATATAAAATAACCAAAGAATCTAACCCGGACTTCCCGGGTTACAGGACAAAATGCCCTGCGTACGGAATATAGGTGAAAAGTATTTTTTATTGAAAACTCTAATATGTTTTTACCCAACCCAAAGTCTAATTCTTCCCACACTTCAGTTAAAAAGTCCGGAGTAATAGAACCAACAGCCTCTTGAATTCTGTGTTTCAACTCTGGCAAATCATTGTAGGGGAACGTAAACACGATATTTTATAAAGATCCAAAGGAAAAAATCGCATGGCGTTATGTCAGGTGACATAATGACATGGCATTTATAACTGAGACATTCTTTTATGGACACCCTGTATAATGATAAACATTTTCCACCAGGAACAAAAAGTATTTTTTAATAGTAAAGAGCTCCAAAGTTTGCGAATAGATGCGGCTAATACAAAAGTAATTTAAAACCTAAATGTTTAAAAAACCGCTTGTGACCTAATCTCACATAAACTGTCCTCGTTGATTTGGCCATACTTGGGCAATTCATTGAAATTATGGTAACCCTGTCAGTTTTTCCTTAGTTTTGCATATTTATTTATATTACAATGAAACGTTACTTTACGTATTGTAGTAAACAAATGGCTATTGTTGAGATACATTTTTAAAAAAATACCATGTTAAAACTTATTTTTAAAACCATAAAAATACGGTAAATTGATATACAGTGTTCTAACAAATTGCATTTGAAAGTACATTTTTTTCGACGTTGTAAAAATTTAAAATTGTGTGATGTTTAGAAATTTAAAAAAAAATTGCGATAAAAGCGAAATTGATTGCTCAAATCGTTCCCACCGTTGATATGACGTCAGCATTACTGACAGACATAGTTTTGCTATACAATATAGATAGTATTGCAAAATATCCATATGTAAATAAGTAGTTAAAAATCCCACGTATTTATCCGTCGTTGGCACATAAAAGTACCCGCATAAATTTCAAATTTATTTCACATTAACTGTTTAATTTAATTTTATTTGCTTATTTATTTATGTTTTAGCAAATGCGTGACGAGAAAAGCGGTTCAAATGCTTAGAGAGAAATTATATTGAAATTTAAAGTAGTTGTGAATGTCCAACTTTTAAGATAAAGACATTAATAAAACTTAATATCTTAGCAATCTTTACATAAATTTTAAAATTAAAGACCCACGCTGCAAAAAAACAAAAAAACAAAAAAAAAAAAAAGTTTTTTAATCTACAAAATATAGCATAACCACGTACGAAAAATGCACAATAATCTCTTCTGAGTTACCCACGATTCCGAAAAGTGTTCTTTATCTTTGTAAACCTCAGTAACCATTATACAAAATGGCCACAATTAAACTGTCAGTACTCAGCGTGTCCTCTAGCACGATCTAATTGTGAGGATGGAGTCAAATTTTCTAGGATGATTAAATAAGACGGAGGACAAATAATTCCGCAAAAACAAACAAACAAAAAAAACAGCGCCATATATCGTCCTAGCGGTGACTTTTGGAACTAATTTTTTTTTCGCGGAATCATCCTACAAAATTTGGTTTTATTCTCGCAATAAGAGCGCGCTACAGAACAAGCTGAGTACTTTTACTTTTACTGCCCGAGAGGGATTGCTCAGACTAGGAAACCAAGTCTATAGAATATAGATGCCCCTCCCGCTCCCCTTTATTGAGGTATTAAAAATAATAATAGAAGTGCAAAATTCAGCCGAGGCTAAACCCGCCGGTAAGCGCTACAGAGGTAGGGGGGGGGGGGGAGTTGAACAGTAGATAAACAATAGGCAGATGTCGATACAAACAATGAAGATAACACAGCGGCAAATGACGGCCCGACAGTTTTTGGCACTAGAAGATGATATGATGCACTATAGACACTTATCAAAAGATGCGGACACTGGCTTGAAGTAAACACATATGAAATTGAAAATACTGTAGTATGGCGACGCTGTGATGAATATGACTCAAACTCAGAAGACAAGGAGTATATGATGGTGAACACATTATGACGCGACACTGGGCAGAGGAAATTAAGCACAATGACGAAAATGCAGCTGCAGATAAGAACACAGGCTTAAAGGTGAACATGAATAAAACTTAGGAGATTAGGAGTATATGATAGAGAACGCTATGTACAAGATATATGAAATATGTTGCATAACACATGATAATACAGATACTATTTACAGGAACACGAACAAGTTTCTTTAATGAAATATATTTGAAGAAAGCTATATACATTTTGGAGCACTGACAATTAATGGTTCCTCCATGAATGACCTTTTCCAAGAGCTCATCTATAAACCAAGCAGCTACCATCGTAAGAGGTGTGTTAGGTGTTGGATCCAGGTTGCTATAGGAGCCACCCTTCGAAGTTAGAACATCAAGACAATTACGACAGCAAAGCTCACTATCTGGTACTGAGCAATTATCAGCTTTGTGATCACCAGTGCAACGAGCACATGCAATGATAAATTTACAATGATGTACTATGTGACTCAGTCACTGGCAATGGAAGCATCTAATAATAACGAAGTATTTTCTAATCCGGCTGCGATTTACGCCGAAACATAAACTTTGTGATATGAGGTTTGATTCGTCAACATACGGCGGCTGAATGACCAAATGGGACTTATACTCGTCGTTGCGATCCGCCAGGGCCTTAATAACCTTATAATTAGTGGGAGAGCTGACTTGACCACACAGAGCTGGAATAACGATCTTGTCAGGATATTCTCCTGCAGAGCCCGTTCCTCGCCAACAGAAGAGGGTACTTTTCGAACCCCAAAGATTATGAACCGAGACGTTTTTGATTGCTCTTCAACTATGGTTACCAATTGGGTGAGCAGATCAGAAGAATGCAGTTTACTCTTGAGAATCTGTCCATCTTTGCTGCATCGTTGGAAGTCACTATTTTTTAGAGGTAAACTATAACCACTTGTGGAAAAGTGGTCATATTGAGCATGTTAAAACTTTTTCAAATTTCTGCCAATATTGATTCCGGATCCATTGGACGAAGTAATAAGGCTGGCAAAAAAGCACTGTTGGAGGGTCTATGCGTTGGTAATTTTCCAGACGATTCAGGAAGCTTTTTTAGTATTTAGCTCTATTTTAGAAGCAAAATCATTTCTTGTCCAGAAGGGACTGAACCGCAGAAATAGGGACCTCCATTTCATTCAGTGACTGCTGTAAGTGCTGAAACTGCTCCGCTGCAGTCAGCAGGTCTTCTTGCTGTTCATAAAATTTTCCCTGTAGTAATGAATAATTTTCTAACTTCTGATTGAGGGAATGAATTTCTTTATTGGGAATTACTTGAACTGACGCAAGTTTTCCAAGCAGAGCTCCATGCATGTCATTGAGTTCCATCAGGGTTTTTTTCTAATTGAATCTTTTTATTTGACAGTCTTTCGGACTCCTGTTGAGATTCTGACTTAAGTAATTTTCAAGATTCCAATTCCTCTTGTTGTTCATTGAAACTTTTCTCCAGTGATTTATATTCTTCTGTGATATTAACAAATTTTTGTCTGAGTTCCATCAGAGGTTTTTCTTTTTGATTATTTTCTATAAGTAGACTATCTGACTTCTCCTGCTGTAAGAGGATCTCATAATCAAGATAGCTTAGCTTCTGTTTTAATAGATGAATTTCTGATTTTAGAGATTTTTGTTCTGATTTGAGATTTTTTTATATTCTTTTTGAGATCTTTAATTTTCCTTACATTTGTGATGTTTTCTTCTATGGAATTATTTTCAAATTTAGTGCTTGGATCTCTGTATTTAGAGCTAATTCCTCTTATTTGGTGTCCTCATATGTCTGTAGCTTTTGTTTTAGAGAATTGTTTTCTGATTCTTTATCTTTCTGTTCTAAATCGAGATTATTGATTTTGCCTCTGAGTTCTATAATTTTCATCTCATTTTTGATATTTTCTTCAGTGGATTTTTTAAGTTGTAGTTTTAAAGATTGTACTTCTGTGTTAAGAGTTAAATCTTCCATTGTGGCACTAACTAAAGGTAATTCACAACGATCCTTCAATTGTTTTTCATTTTCTTTGAGATTAATAGCAATTTGTGCGTACTTTGTTTTGTGGAAGATTCTATATTTATAAGCCTCATCAACACTGTCCTTAGCATGACGTTTAATATGAGTTGATAATTGATATAGAAGTTAATCAACCGACATTACATTCGCTGTATCTAAGCTAAAATTAATGGGAGGATCACCTTTTCCTTTCATCTTCTGAGGATTCTGAGGAGTTATCTGTGGAAAATTCTGTTCGTATTGATTTGTTAATGAGATATCAAAATTAGTAGTAGTTGGAATAGTCTCCGAAATGACTTCTGAGCCGATGTGAATAAAAGGGCTACGAAGAGGACTTTTATCAAAGTGTGGAATTTGAGGAGTCATAACAGGATGAGAAGGAGTCGTTGGTGACATAACTCAGATGAAACTCTCATCAATTGAAGGGGTCGAGAATTTGAAGAGAGATGGATTACCATGAAGTGCGACACCAAGCGAACTAGAGAAGAAGCCATCGTCTATATAGTTTTCTTGTAAATCTGAAAGGCGTTCGTAATTTTCTTTTCTACCTGAAAGGCCATCGTAGCGTAAGTTACGACGTCTATGATCGGATTTAGCAGGAACAAGTGTTTTCCTTTGAGACATATTTGAGAGGAATAAGTATGTAAAGATATAACAGAGAAGATTATAATCTGTAATCTTTGTGAGCGCTGGTGTTCAAATTCTTCGAATTTCGAGTCTTTGAGCTGGAATTACTATTCAATGATTTATTTGACATAATTATTTTAACTGGTGCAGAATGGGAGTCCTTGAGTCTGTAATAGAAGTCATAATAATATGAATTAAAAGATTACTAGAGGATGTTAACAGGCAAATAAGTAGTTAGCAATTTAATAAGGTTTGGCAATATTCCATAAAGATCAATGATAAAACACTCTATGTAACAGACGGATGGGAATCGAGACCCATCAGCCCTTATCATTGGAAAGAAAGGGTGGTTAGTGTACCGTTAGGATAGGAAAAGCAAAATACAGAGTTCTAGGCCTCTGAAAATAACTAAGATAAATAAATAGCCGAGAATGGGGCAAAAGTTTATTAAGTTTATTAAAGTTTTGACATTTATTAATTCTGCCTTGTTTACAACATGTTTCAAATTACGTTTAATTTCAAAAGTATTTCAAAATTAGTCATTCTAAATGTACAATATAATGACACTAGTGTCACCTTTAATAAGTTTCTGAGACAAAAGGAACAAGTAATAATAAAATATTCCTTAATCCTTTCAATAGTGGTCGAAGGTAAAAGAAAACACACTTTTTTAAGTCCCGCACATGACACAGAGAAAAGGGTTCAAAACACCCGAAAGAGACATGCCGCTATACTTTCTGACGACTAGGCTGTCGGATATAATCAACAGTTTAGCAAAAACTTCAGATTACAAATACTAATGCATGTAAAAAAAAATCCATTTTTTCTAATGCATTTTTAATTAATATACTTTAATTGAATCTATTAGAAAAGAGGATAAGGAAGCAGAAAAAAAGCAATGCATTTTCACCAGTCTCAAAAAATATTCCTAATGGATATTTTAGAAATAACAAATTAAAATAATCATAAATTTACGAAAACTCGACATTATTGGCACCTCTGCTAAGGCAAATGTGTAACAACGCTTGATAGATCGAAAAAAATAATAATAATAACAGCAACTATAAATAATTTATTTTTAAAGATAAGACTGTAAAATGCAATTTTCTCTCTCCATCAAATTTTATAATAGCGAGTATTAAAATTAATATAGACGCAAAAACGTTTAGCAATAAAAATTATTCATTATAATATGACATAACAAAAACAATGCAAAAATATATCCTTTCAAAACGAACTTATTGGAATTTCTTTACGCGAAATTAATAATTCTACATTCAATCACAGTACTTTTCTTGTAGAATATAATTTTTAAAAATGTTTGAAGTTTAAAAATTACAATTTAATCTAACTTACGTTCATGAAATGAATATTTTATAAATAAAATTCAACAGATGAATTATACTTTTATTTTTAATATGATATTGTGATTTGCGCACATTTATCTAAATGTATAAAGTTTAAAGTAACTTGTGTATTCGCTAGCTAGGGAACATTCAAGAATTTACTTTCATTAATTTTCTGTACATAAAATTGATAATTCCATATTCAATCACAGTACCTTTCATGAATTAGAATGTTAATACAAAATATTGTCTGAAGTCTAAAAACTCGAAATTAATGTAAGTTGCGCTTGTGATATCAGTCTTTTATAAATAATATTCAACCGTTGAATTACACTTTTACTTTTAATATGAGATCATGGTTAACACACATTTATTTAAATGTATTAATTTTAAAATAACTTGTATATTCGCTAACATAAGTGTATTAAAGTTTTGACATTTATTAATTCTGCCTTGTTTACAACATGTTTCAAATTACTTTTAATTTCAAAAGTATTTCAAAACTAGTCATTCTAAATGTACAATATAATGACACTAGTGTCACCTTTAATAAGTTTCTAAGACAAAAGGAACAAGTAATAATAAAATATTCCTTAACCCTTTCAATAGCGGTGGAAGGTTATTTATACCACCTAATTTTAATCAAAATTTGTATCAGAAATTTAGAATAAAATTTTGCTTTTATAATTCACGAGGGAAAAAAAATCATCTATTTATTTTCTAATGAAATTTTTCGTAAATTCTTGTAAGTTTTACACATTATAGAAACAGAATTACTTGCCCCTGAAACGGCTAAACGGGTACCTTGCCTTAATTATTTAACCCAAACACCTTACAATTCAATAAATCTATTTCAATTAATTTCAATATTATACCCTAAAAATTTCTAGTACCTTGATTTTAGGATGAGTTGTTAGTATAGCATCACTGTTAGAAAAGGGGAAAATATCCGCAACACTACATACTCTATTATTTCTTCTAAAAGTATAAAACTGTTTAACACTTTAGAATCATTTATAACACAAATGTACAAACTCCAATTTATAACGACTAATAAAGTTTGTACAAAATCTGCTGTGCAAACTGAGACAAATGTTTTACGCATGTTATCATTGCACATTCAAATAATCCGCTAAGCAGCTGTTCTATACTTTTCCGTTTCCAGAAAAAACTTAAATTATCCGTATAGACGAAAAATATTTTTAACAGAATTATGTTCTAAGAAATATTTAGAATGAAGGTACATGAAAGATAATTTATCATGAAACCAAAAATAAATAAATTAATTAATTAATATGAATTCTAAGATTATTTTTATGAAAATTCGGGAAAGTCTTCATGCGTTCAGAGGGTGTTAAGTGCTAAAAATATATTAGTAATCAGTGTTCAAAGAAAAAATGATCTAATATTATGTCGAACTTTTATTGAATTACAAATATTTTTATTGCTCAGTTTGTACAAAAATTGCATTTTGGCATTGTTAACACAAATTGCATTATTCTTTTCAAGTATGCACTTTTAGCAAGCATTTCTTTCTTATATTTCGATATTATATGTTAGATTACAGATCTGTGGATCTATTTATTTTATTTTATTTTTATTGTAATGTAAACTTTATTTCCAACAATTAATTATTTAATTCGCAAAAACTTTTGACATCAGGAATACATTTGTGAATGACCCATATTTTCACCATAAAAAATAATGCCTAGACTTAAGCAGCTATTGCTTGGCGAGTATTAGCAATAGAATAATAATATATATATATTTTTTATCTCATCGTTATTTTTTTCTCCCTTTTTTGTACGTTAGTATATAAACTGATTTTTTTTTTTTTTACTTTTAATAAAAACAAATTATAGGACTATGCAACAATAAAAAAAATTTAATTTCGCATTTTTTTTTCCAGTATTGTATTCATCTACTTAAATAACTTTAAAAATAAATCTAAATCGCTACCCCAATAATTTTAATATAACATTGCAAATATTTTAAATACATCATTGCAAATATACATTTGTGACAAACGATTTAGAAATTAACTCTTGGGAAATGATAAGTAAAGGACCACTAAAACTTTAAAAAAATGTAAGAAATAAATACTTTGAATGTGTAACAATTGGACATTGATAATGACTTCGTTGCATGAAGTGGAATTTGAAGCTCTTATTTTCGAAAAAAAAGAGCAAAAGTGAGGTAAAATTTATTCTTTAAATTTATTTAAAGCTAGAAAGCTAAGACAGAAGAAAAAAAAAAGCTGACGTGTGCAAGAAAGCCGGAAATTCTTATAAAGGATGTAATTCATAATTTTAAAAAAAAATCGGTAATCGTTTTATTTTAAACAGTTATTAATTTTCTTATATATTAAAGTTTAGTTATACTCGAGTTTAGATTACTGCATAAACTAAATTCACGAGCATTCTTAATCAACATGTATATTAACCAGTTTGTGGTTTCTTTCAGATGTCACGGAAACTACATCGGTTCAAGATGCGAAATAGATGGAGAAGGTAAACTGTTTCGCTTTATATTATATTTATATTTTCCGCAATTTAAAAATAATGATGTATAAACAGAGATTATTTTAATGACTAATAAAGAAAATCTACATGCTAGAACTCTTTAGCATAAACATTATCTAATTAAGAATGTATCTTATGAAGTAGCTCACAATATAAGCAAAAGATTGGTGATGTCATGAAAAATATGTATTTGTCAAAAGTTTATTTCTTTTTTAATATCCTAGTTAATTTTCTAAAATGGAAGAATAGTGGCCTGTTAACTTTACAGAGGTGTACGGCATCCCAGCAGAAGTTTAAAATTTCCCCCTCTTACTTTAATTTATTTAAATAATCATATCATAAAAATAAACAAAAACATCCGAAATACAAAATACGTATTCCTTACGTAATTAAATTAAAAAAAAATGGTTGAGGCTTTTTTTTCTGGGGCATAAGACATCTTAATAAAAATTCTAAGGTTAAGCTATTTTATATTTTCCGCAACTTGAAGTAGTGACGCTTGAAGAATTATAGCTATTGTTTTGAAGCAAAATTAAGCATTTAATTTCTTATTAATATTAAATAAAACATACGAAATAAAAGAGAAAAAATCAATCAAGTAAAGTGCTTCGATTGCTTAAAATGACTTACAAAATTTCAGAAAAGCATTTCAAAATATAGTCATCGAAGTAACTGGGCACAAAAGCATGCACAGATATTTTACTTTATATTCAGCTTGCTTTTAAAATCAAAATATGATTAATGTCAATATTGACTAAGATACTTGATTGAGATAAATAATTACATAATTCATCTTCAGAAGCATTAACCTAATAACATTGCCACAAGCCGTCTATTTAATTTGTCCACAAAAGCAGTGTCACACGTAGCAGAAATGTTAGATGTCATTTATAAGATTCCGCTGCATTAAAGGTAAAATATATAATTATTCTGCTTATTATTCCAATATTCTACTTATTCACATTGTTTTTCAAAAAGTAAGCTGAATTAAAGGTTAAATATACATTATTATGCTTCTTATTCGGATAGTCCTCGTATTCTGCTCGTTGTATACAAAATAAGCTGCATTACAGACTAAATTTGCATTATTCCGCTTATTTTTCCATTTGCACATTAAAGTATTAGTCCACTGATGTTATAAATATGACTACTTCTTCATATGAACATATTTTACCATCTCCTTTGTTCTTTTTTTATGTACTATAATGTTTTATGTTGAATAAAATCTGCTAAAATGATCGCCTATCTAAAATAAATCCTTTGACAATATCCACTTAACAGACACCACCGAACAATACCACCACCGAACAACATTATCACAAGCAACCTGTTTAATATGTCCAAAATATATCAGAAATGTCAGATGTTATTTATAAAGATTCGCTGCTTTAAGGCTGTAGGATCATGAAATAACGGTGTTTTTGCAAATCCGGATTTTTTTATGCAATTGCTTAAACTTGTCGCTCTTTAATTTAGTTTACACAATTTATTAAAAACAAATTTAAATATTTTATTTGGTGTTAAATATTCAGGGCATGATTAAAAAAATAATAATAACACTGCCCTGAATAAACTGGAATTTTTGTAATGGTATTTGGTATTTTCAAAATTTTTAAAAACGCAGCAAAAACTTGCGTTTCAAATTTATGTATTGACATAAAACTATTTTATTTTTGATTTGTTAGGAAATAAAACAGACTTTTTCATTTCTCACGTTTCATTTGCTTCCCCTTGTAAGGTAATCAATCTATTTGCAAGAAGCGACTCCCTATTGGAACAAGTCAATGAGTTAAACATTGACAAAGCTTTCAAAAGGTCCCTAATAATTTTTTTTCGCGCTTCTGGGGAAAAGCATCTTTTTCTCTGGATGATGGAATGCATTTTTTTTTTCTGACTGACCATCTTCTTAAAGGCAAAATATATATTTCATTAAAAAAAATACTCTTTCAGGGTTTATTTTATGTATAAAAGTTTACCTTTATAGGCCATTATAAAATTTAATCCTTTTAATAAAATTCCTTACTTGGATAACAATATTTAGCCTATAAATTCAATTTATGTTCGAATTTTAAAAAATGTATTAACAATGCTTAAAATCTTAATAAATTATTCTATTTCAGTTCTTGGTGTAGCACTAGGAGCATCCCTTGCAGCTATCATTATCATCCTTCTCACTTTAGGTTGTCTATGTATATGGAAGTAAGTTTATTTTCACACAACTTTTTTCCATGAGTAGTTTCCCATTAAAATCAGTTTCTTATAGAAAATATATAGTACTGTATGCCACTTTTATATACTATATAAACAAAACTTACATTTCGTTTATACATCTTTATTTATACCAACCACTGTACCAGTAGTGGGCATGTTAAGAACACGTTTTGCCTATTTTTAGTATACCGTTCTTCGTTTTAGTGACTGTGATAACAGCAAGTGTTCGATAGCTAAATTAACTCTTTCTGCACACGGTAGTGCTTCAAAAGTGATCACTTCAAACATTTAACCGCGAAAAATTCATATTTTTTCCGAGAGCTTAAAATGTGGCAGTAGTGGATACATGTGTGTTCCAGTAGTGGACACGTTTGAATTCTTGTAGAAAACATCAAATAAAAGTTTAAACGGCTGGAAATATATATATATTATTAACAAACAATATTTGTCGTTACATTAAAGAGTTAATATAATCAAATAAATAAAAAAAAACTTGTATCAAAAGCTGAAAGAAAGGGTCTGTAAAAAGCTTAACAAATTAATCTTTGTAGCATTGCACATTTCGACAACAACGCTTTAATCACAGCATTTTATTGCAAATAAGTATTAATGTTTAAATGGAGTATTAATGACAGTATTATGTAGTAACCTAAAAAAGTTCTAGCTTAGTCACAGCACCCTGCATGCTGTAACACGCTGACTGGAAAAATGGCGGCTGCTGCAGACAGATTTTTCTCAGCGTTCGAATGGCCCCATGAATTTGACTGTCACTATTTCAATAGCCCAGCCTACAATTTCTTCGCCTTATTTTCTGCGATTAAATAAGGCGAAGATTGATAATAGGAAATAGTAAACTTAAGCAAATGGTTTTATTCCCTTTTAAAGCGAGAACTTTGCTGGTTTCAGGATTTAGAAAAAATGCTGTCTTGTCAGCGTTAAACGCTATGCTTGAATCTTCAAGTTTTGAGTAAAGGCCCTTTTTTACCAATTAGCTGTAGACCTCCTCGAACCATTTCAACAGCTTTTATTCATTGACACAGCTTATGCTGCTGTTAAATTCTGAGCTACTCGAGACGAAACTGTCGGATTCCTTCGCAAAAATGCATTAAAACATTTGCGCCTTGGCCAATTACCAAAAATTTGGTTCTCCCAATTCAGTTCCATTCTCAGTTGTCGCACATTTTTCGGGACGTCGTCCTTGTCACCAGGATTCCAGCTTTTGACAGGGCTATCCCCAACTGGTTATTGAGATATGTCGCGGTACCAGTAGTGGACACTCGTCGAAAAAAAAAAAAAACATTAAGTTGATTCAAAATTAAAAAATAAACACAATAAATGAATTTTGCATACTAATTTTAGGCCTATTAAAGTAAAAGGTGAAACAAAAATGTTTAACGTACACACACACAAAAGATTATTTTAAACTACAAGAAATCACGAGATGACCGCACGGTCTCACTGACTAAGTTGAAATCACCTCGCTCCGGAACTGAGGGTTTGAAATCTCTGTAGTTAGAGGCGTTAACACAAGAATGTTGTATCAGCAATCCCACGAGGGATGCGACTTTCATACCCTTTTTTGGTTAAAATTTAAAAGTATCAGCTATTGGTACAGTCTCCATCACTGGTATCATTAGCTTAATATTCTCTTTATTTGTTTCAGCATACATATTAAATGAGAATCACTATATTAAGGAATTAAAAATCTGGTGTCCTTAAATTACATTAATTTAAGGTAGTTCTCACTTTCTGATACATTTTTTATTTAATTTTGTTCGCAAACACATGACATTGGCAGGCACTCTTATTCAGAATCAATGTAATCGAACAGTTGTTTCCATTTTCCAGTAATGGCAGAAGATCTCTCAGAAAAGGCTGTCAAAGTTGGCGTCTTGAACCGAATTTCTCGACGCGATTGTGAGGAGAAGACAAAAAACTGACGTCACGGGACAACAATCGCTTATAAATCAAGATGCAATTCATTTATCAAAAAATGAACAAAAAACTGTTCGACTACAAATAATTTCAATAATCATGCCTGCGAATGTCATACCTTTTTACGTTTAAAAATGAATTACAAAATGTGTCAGAAAGTTTCGCGTTGTTAAGCAAAGAAAAATATTATTTTGAGAACCGTCTTAAAATACCAGAAATAAGTGTTTTTAAAATGTTTTTTATTTATTGATATATGTTTGCCATATTTTTAATGCTAGATTCTAATCTAACACTTCTATTGACAGCCGAAAATGGAAGCAACAGCAACAGAAAGCAGAAGTTCTCTCTTCCCGATCTTATAACAGCAACCAAACCTTCAGTTATGTGGGAAACATGATGAATAGTAATACAAATCCGTATCATCTCACAATGGAAGATCGAATGAGATGGGCTCAGATTTCAGATGTCATTAAAAATGCTTCTATGGTAAAACATCTTGAAAGATTTCCTTTAGCTTAATTTACTGACATACTCCATACTGACAATTGAAGAGAGATGGGAGAATAAGAAAATATAAAATGTAATGATTGCGACTAGAAATGCGAAAAGTATCACATCTCTATATATGAATTCTCATCCATTCGTAAATATTAAGTTATTGTAATTAAACATCTAACTAAAATTTCATAAATTTCGGATTATGAAAGTCTTCGTACTAAAATCTTCTTTATAAAAGTTTAAATGATAACAGATTTTAAAAAAATATATCTTTTCATTTAAATTATTTAAGCGTTTTATTAACCCATCTTGAAAGATTTCCCAGTGGCATATTTTTAGATCACTAGATTTAGTGGCACGAAAGCGTCTTTCACACCAGTAAATATGAAGATAAAATTATACTCTCTTTCACGAGACAAATCCCTTGATAAAATAATATAAAAAATAACCTTCATTTAAAAGAGATGGGAAATCTAAAATTTTAATTTTAATGAAGAAAATAATTTGGGCGTTAATGGGTTAATAGCAATTAAAATTCTGTTGAAATAATTGTTATAATAGTGTTTATTTTTTGTGTCGTGAACGGAAAAAAAATAAAAACTATAATCAAAATTACAAGAAAAACAAGAACGAAAAATCATGCGTCAAGCATAGATTATGTAACACTTTCCAACGCTTCCAAAATAATTTTACGAATCATACTCTTTAATAAGCTAAAAGAAAACATCTAAGTAATCCGAATACTTTTATTCAGCCCTGTATAGGATCTATAGATTTGTATATATACTACATAGGATGCTAAATTTTAGTTCAGTTAGGAAACACGTAGCACAGTTTAAAATTCTCCGTCTGGAGTTAAATAATACGGAAATGTGTTCCCGAACTTTTGTGCTTCCCTGTATAGGATCTACAGAATTTATACACACCACGTAATATACAAAAAGCGATTTAAAATTAAAATCGCGTTCAGTAACTTAAAACGCACTTCCAGGAATTATTGTTAACATACAGTAGAGAATTCTTTTGTGTGTCCCTGTAAATGAACGATGACTGCTATACACACAATATTCTGTAGTAAGTCTCTTGTAATGAACCTTATATAAATTTCAATGCGTTTAAAATAGGGAAACATTATTTAAATAAACCGCAGACGATTTTTCTCCATAGACGTAATGTAACGGAATTCTTTTGACTGTCCCTGTAAAGTAAGTATAAGTGCTATGCACACTCTATTCCATATTAAGCTTCTTCTAATGCACCTTAGTGATATATTTAAATTTCAATGCGTTTAAAATAGTGAAACATTATTTAAATAAACCGCAAATGATTTTTCCCCATAGACCGCAATGTAACGGAATTCTTTTGAGTGTCCCTGTAAAAAAACTATAAGTGCTACACACTTCCGTTGAAATAGGGAACATGCTATAGATAACGATTATAACATATAAAAATTGCAGGGCAATCCGAGCATATTTACGGGAGTTAGAGCACGGACAGACGGCCAGACGGCAGACGGCCAGACAAACCGAAGTCATAAACACTTTTCAACTAAGGTTGGAAAGTGTTAAAAAGAGCAAAAGCTATTAATAAGTCTTTATTCATTTTAATCAATATTTTCTTTTCAGTATAAAATAATATTGCAATGAATAAAAACTTAATTACAGCTGTGTGTTATAGGTAATACAATGTAATTTTAAAAACTCTAAAACTTGCATTGTGTGTACATACTTAGAAACAAATGCTTAAAAATATTATTTTTATGCCAAGTCCTTTCAGTTTTACCATTTTTTAACACTTTCCAACCTACTTGAAAAGTGTTTATGACTTCGGTTTGTCTGCCGTATGGCCGTCTGTCCGTGCTCTAACTCCCATAAATATGCTCGGATTGCCCTGCAATTTTTATATGTTATTGTCGTCATCTATAGCATGTTCCCTATTTCAACTGAAGTGTGTAGCACTTATAGTTTTTTTACAGGGACACTCAAAACCATTCCGTTACATTACGGTCTATGGGGAAAAATCATTTGCGGTTTATTTTAATGATGTTCCACAATTTCAAACACATTGTAATTGATATATATCACTAAGGTGCATTACAAGAAGCTTAATATGGAATAGGGTGTGAATAGCACTTATAATTACTTTACAGGGACAGTCAAAAGAATTCCGTTACATTACATCTATGGAGACAAATTGTCTGCGGTTTATTTAAATAATGTTTCACTATTTTAAACGCATTGAAATATATATATATCACTAAGGTGCATTACAAGACGCTTACTACAGAATATTGTGTGTATAGCAGTCATCGTTCATTTACAGGGACACACAAAAGAATTATCTCCTGTCTGTTAACAATAATTCCTGGAAATGCGTTTTAAGTTTCTGAACGCGATTTTAAATTTAACTCACTTTTTGTCTGTTACGTGGTGTGTATAAATTCTGTATTTCATATACAGGGCAGCACAAAAGTTCGCGAACACATTTCCGTTTATTGACAGAAACTCCAGAAGGAGAATTTTAAACTGTGCTACGCGTTTCCTAACTAAACTAAAATTGAGCATCCTATGTAGTATATATACAAATCTATAGATCATATACAGGGCTGAATAAAAGTATTTGGATATTTTTCCGAATATTGTATATGTTGGAAATTCCTGAAATTGCGTTTTTAAATATGTTATGCATTTTCCCAAATTGTTTACTTAGGTGTTATCTTTCAGCTTATTAAACGGTAATGATTTGTAAAATTATTTTGGAAGCGTTGGAAAGTGTTACATAATCTATGCTTGGCGCATGATTTTTCGTTCTTGTTTTCTCGTGATTTAGGAAGAGTTTAGATCGCTAGAGACTCAAATTTAACACCGTAATATAAAATTTCAAAAAGCTTTAGGAATTTTTCTTAAGTCATATTTTTGCAGAATATTTAATTTGATTTTTTATTTATTTACATATTCCTAACAAATTATTACATATCTTATCATTAGCCTTTTGTTCTTAATCACATAAAACTTTTTTTTAAACAGGATTTCATTTTCATTTTATAGATCAGTTTCAATCATGCGATCACAAATTTTCAGTTTGTATCCAATCAATAAAAATCGTCAATTTGTCAGCCTGTATTATCACTCATCCAATCAAAATCAACAAAAACCAATGTACAAACAAAATGCC
Organism: Maratus michaelseni; assembly: GCA_963931845.1. NCBI lineage: Eukaryota > Metazoa > Arthropoda > Arachnida > Araneae > Salticidae > Maratus > Maratus michaelseni. Next base: position 258,584,187 of record OZ007599.1, read on the forward strand.
TTCCAGATTATTAGGTGGTTTCGAGGGTGTGAAATCAATTGAAACTGATCTATTCATATATAAAATGAAAATAAAAAAACATTTTTTTTTTTTAACCAGCAACCGAATCCAGATCATCCATATCTATCTCCAACTCCAGCACCACTTGATCAAGCATCTTTTTCGAACCGCTGCCAACCCAGTGAAGATGAGATTTCTTGGTACGAATCTCGAAACAGACCACGCTCACGAGTAACTGGACAGTATCCGGTAAATTAAATATTTTTTATTTTGATCATTTTGCTTAGGTTTTTCGATATTCCGCCTTTCATTCTAAAACGTATTTATCTTCTATCTTTTTTTAACTTTTAATTAACTATCTTGATTTAAGTTCGAACTCACAGTAAGTGTTTTCTCATTTTTTTTCCTCCCTCAACATCGCAAATCTCTCTGAAATATAATATTCATGAAGTCATTTTAATACACAAATGCATGGAACTGCACACATTATTATTTAAGTAAAAAATAATCATATCGAGATTTTCTGTTGTTTCTAATCCTAAATGATCTAGCCAATAGGCTAGACCAAGTCCATGAGCCCAAAAATTTGGAGGAAGTCGAAAACGATGAAAGGACACTCCAAAAGGTCACTTCTAGTCAAATCCAAACAGGATAGGAGATGGTCAGGGGTGGATAGTGCAGTCTTGCACTTTCCACAAATGGGAAAAATCTTGGTACCGTTGTCAAATTTCAGGCATCTCAAAGTGTCCACTCAAAAATCTTGAAATAGCAGACTGCTGGTTACGGCTACCCCCAAGGGCAATAGCTCCTCCAGGCTTTTTGCCACAGTACCAGTTATGAACTAGAGGGGAACGCAAAGATGTGTCGAGAGAATATTTGGCTCTTGAACAGATCTCCAGAAAAGTCAAGGTGGAAGTGTGCAGTGTCAAAGAGACCCCCTCTTTAGCCAATGTATCTGCCATTTCATTTCCGCCAATGCCAACATGTGAAGGAATCCATTGAAAGAATATGTCATGGTAGCTTGAAAGTCCTCTCAGTAGAGATAGAATAGATAATGAAGTTCTATCGCCAACGTGAGGCCAATTTTGTAAGTGTTGTATGGAACTGTGACTGTCAGTTAGAATCCAAATATCTTTATAAGTGGTACAGGAAGTGGCAGCTTTGAGGCCCTCCTCAATTGCAAGTAGCTCCGATCGAAAAACTTATTAATGAGTCGAGATTTTCTTTTGCCTATTAATGCATTGCATCGTGAATTATTACCATCTTCTCCTCTATCTGTGATGCCGTAACCTGAAAATCGGCTTAAAATGCTAATAAATTTTAACACTATTTTCTGAAAGAACTATACCTTTGTATTAAAATAAGAAACACTAATGGTGTCTTGGAATTGAAATAAGAATACATCCAAATTTTATGTATTTGTCAACGAAAATGACTTTGTCAATATATAAGAAAACAGCCAGTTTGGATTTGAGAACAGCCTTAGAATTAGCTTACCCCTACACTATTATGGATTTATCTGAGATATTATGTTACTTTACTTTTAAAGAAAAGCACACAGAAATCAAGAAATTCAGAATGATCTAACTCATGCCACTTTTCACTATTTCCAATGCTATATAGTGTCTTGCTTTAATTTCTGGTGCGGGCAGTCTTAATATCGTTATTTATAAATGGTTACTACTTGCAACTTCCTTTATCACAGCATTTATTATCCTTTTTATTTCAAAGATTTCCCTGGCTCGAAACACGAATTTTGATATTTTTTCTTTAAAAAGTTTTTTCCTTTTTTAGGAAAGAAACTGTAATGCTCTTGCTCACTAAATATGAATTACTTATATTTGCATTTTATCCAATCTCCGAAAGGTATTTCCCAATATTAAAAAAATATGTCAAAAGTATTCCCACTCAAAGTTAAGAGCCTACTTCAGTCACCCAAAAACATTTGCAAGCTAATATTAAACCTACGGAAGCGTTCTTTTGAACTATCTCGTTTGCATTTCGATATATTTTATTTTTTTTCTATTGCATTGGATAGCTGATGTCGATGTCTAACCGGGTATTTTCGTACTTTCTTAATTTTGCTTACAGTTTTTCTTTTTCTTTTTTTTTAAATGGGGATACTTTCATTTTCAGAACCGGTTCTGAAATATAAAATGAACTCATTTAAAAAAAAAAAAAAAAAAAAAAAGAATAAATTCATATTTGGAAATCAGAGGAAATTTCTCATGCCTTGCATTCATAATATTCAAATTTTAATAATTTTAATTGCTTAATTGGCATATAGCGAACATAGTGAAAAAGTACCCAAGCCGCGACTCGAACCCAGGTCATCAGATTAGCGCACTAACGTCATTGCGCTAATCTGATGACCTGGGTATGAGTCCCGGCTTGGGTACTTTTTCACTATGTTGGCTATACGCCTATTAAGCAATTAAAATTATTTAAAAAAAGAATTGCAAGCAAAATTGAAAAAGTAAAAAGAGCATGTTTAGAGATCGACCTTGGTTATCCAAAGTAAAAAAAAATATATATTTAAAATATCGAGATGCAAAAAGAGATATTTCAAAAGAATGCTGCCATAGGTTTCACATTAGCTTGCTTAGGTAAGGTGTTTTATGTATGAAAATAAATTGGAATTGATGAAAAAAAAATCAGAAAAATTATATGAAAGTAAGTAAAAAATATTTCTTATAGAAAGTTTCACTGTTTCAGTAAAACCAAATTTATAAGCAATTTTATTCCTTACTATACCACCCCCCTCCCACCTATAAAAAAAAACTTTTACAAGATGGTACATTATTTGGTATCATTTACATTCATATCATTGGTTATACTCGGAATCAATAAAAACCCAAGTATGTACCCCCTTCCCTTTTTACCGAGAAATACAGATTATACAAAGCTCATTCAATAAATAACCAGAAAAGCTGTATAAAATGTTATGTAAAGTGAACACAATACAACATTTTTTGTTTATTTGGTTTTTTTAGTTATTCGTTGAAGGATTCCATAATATGCTCTGACGAATGTCTTCAAATAATATGCTTTTATAAAAATAGATCCAACACAGTTCAGTTAAAGTATAAAACTTTTTTTAAATACCACAAAGGCTAAGATGTAGCAGAAGAAAGATGTATGCTTTCGAAATGAATAGTCCCCCATAACTTTTATGATGTTTATAAGAAGTTTAGTACTTAGACAAAATTTGTGATAATAAAAAGATAAGCATGTAAAACTTGCATCCCCTAATATTTTGCAGATTTTTATTTTTCTAAAAGTTGCCTCTAATGAAATGTAATATTCAGAAATGGAAACAGCTGCAGATTCTATGTAATCACCAGAGTAAATTTTCCACAAAATTAGAAGCATGTTCCCATTTGTACCTAAATTATCTGATCATTTAACAAAAGTTTTGAAAGGTATGAGAGCAAATTACTGGTTGTTATCCAAGAGAACTTTCAGAGGTTGGCATCTGTGAACATGTGTTAAAATACTGAAACTGGGTATTTAACAGTTTCTGAAAAAAAAAGATTTTTGATTCATAGAAAATCCTTCTTTTACTAGAAAAAAAAAAAATCTTGTAACTAACTTTTCAGATTTAGTTCTTATGGAGACATATAGATATTGCTGTTGTCTAAATATGGTGGTATTTTTATGAAGCTATGTTAATTTTTATTTGAAAATTCAAAACAATTTTCCATGGAATGAAATAGATTCATGATTAAATATTTTTCATCAAATAATTATTTTTTAATAAACATGTGTCATAAAAAAACTGAAGTGAATGAAAGAACAAAACAATTTTTCAGTATTTATTCAGTTTTAAATCAGTTTTTATTCTTTTAAATTTGGCACTGATGATGGAACTTTAGGGGCTCCGAAACAGCTGTTTGCCATTTTATATATTTTTAACTGTGCTATTTTTATGTTGATTATTTATTTTAATATAATTGCACAATGTTCAATCCACCTATTTTAAATATGACATCATACCTGAAACAAAATGGACATTTTCAAATATTTGTTGGGAGTATCAATACAAGTGTACAAGGAGTATCAATATGAGTAAGTATAGAAAACAGGTAAATATGACATCATATTTAAAACAAATGTATGGTTTTTACTTGAGAAAGTGATGTCATGAATCTAAATGGTTTTTCATCTATAAAACATGAATTTTCTTTTCTCTTTCAATTTTTTTTTCAAGAGTCAAGACTATATTTGTTTAGTCTTAGGCAACAATTACTTTAAAATATCAGTATAAAAGCTAAACTTTTTAACACTTTCAATAAATAAAAATAAATGCTTATTTATACAAGATTTATGCAGTGAAGGAAAAAACAAACATGTGGACCAGTATTTGTCTATACAGAAAACTATCCCTGATAAAAGTGTCGTCATACATTAAATCATGTGCAGATTTTCATTCAGAAAAAACATTTCATTGCAATTACACAAAGTGGTGTAATTTTCAGACTATCATCCACAAGTACTTAAGTTAAAAAACTTTTTACAGTACAATCTTCCAGAATCCCGATTTCACTAAAATTAAATAAATGCATCAAAGTTGATGAAACAGTTGTTAGCATTTAATTTTATTGGAGACAAGGGTTTACTTGTGACATTGTTCATGTGAAATTCAAAGATGAGCCAGTGCCACTAATTAAGCAAGAAACTCTCCCACCACCCCTCTCCATTATTTTAATAGCACCTTGATTATCGAAAAGTGCAAGAGAAAAAACAAACAATCACAGTATCAATTGGTTATTCTGTTCCTATGTTACTGGTTATCCCGGATAAGCGAGATGGGATAATCTGATAAATCCTACAAATTTTAAAATATCTCAATCTATATTTGAAAATATCCCTGCGAGGTAATCTTTGTCCCTCATTTGAGTATATTCCTGCCAAATTTCGAAAATTTTGATAATCCGAAATTTCAACACAACAATTGATGACAAGTTTATCCATAATTTGGGTGCATAATCTGTTTTTTTTTTCATAAATAACAGATTTTTTTCGCAGAACAGATTGAAAGCACTAAGGAAGTATTTCTTAATAATTAAGCTTTAGGCTTTCGGCATGATAAACATTTTGCATTGTTGGCAGTTCTATATTTGTAAAAAAATATGGCAATGTGAAATAAAATGCAATAAATATACAAGATTAAAGATATTTTTCATTTTTTTTATTATTTATTTTTTAACTTTTCTGCTTCATCATGTTTTAATTACCTTTTTAAATACCATATATCTTCTATTTTTTGTTTAAAATGTGCAGAGTTTTGGAATAGAAACACAATGATGTATGTTGATTTTTCAATTATTCTCACCACTTCAAAGTAATGTCTGAAATAACCTGTTAATTAAAGATTTCTATAAAAATATTTACTTACATAAAATCATTTTACACAATAGTCTTTGATAGTAAAACATAAATAAATCAATATTCATAAATGTAAAATAGAATAAATAGAAGTAATAAAATAGAATAACGACAACATAAATTTACTCAACACACTTAATCTTAGAGAAAGCATACAAAATTTCAAACACATGAAAGAAATTTAAATGTTCTTATGTATAAAAACCTAAATATGAAAATTGGGATCATCAAAAATGTTTTCTATTATAAAATGTGATATAGAGTTGGTTAACCATATATATTTCTAATTATTGTGAGTGAAATTCTTTGCTTTTTTAATTTTTTTGCATCATCTTTAAATGTTATGTAAACAAAGTCATGGTTAACAGCTAGTAATAATTATTAACTAAATAATACAATTAAAATATAACAATGTAATATAATTAAGCAGTTTAATTACTATAATCATTAACTTATAGGACTAGAGACCACACAAAAATTAAAATTCTATAACTTTCTAAAAATAACTATTTTAGTGTAAATGAATTTTCATATGAAGAACATCATTTGAAACATTTTTTAAACAGGAAAAGGAGCTCTAAAATTAATGGTCTAGGAATTAGCTATTAGTCAATTGCCTTATAGTTCAAAGTATATCTCAGCAAAATTGTTTTATATTTCCTGGTACAGATGTGTGTTAAAATTATTTCTCAAGCTCTAATCTAATCATTAATTTAATTCACTGTATTACTACTGACACATCAAAAAATTTAAAATGTAGCATTTTATTTGTAGCATAAATCTGACTTTTTAAACCCTTTTTTTTTTACTGAAAATACATTTATTACAAAAAAAATAATAGGCCTACAGCAAAAATAATCACAACAGTACATAGAGTAACTTAAAAAGTTTTTTTTTCTACTACCTTATTATACTTGTACATGAGATCGTTTCGTTGCCCGAAGAATATCAAGTCGATATTCCAATTCCATCTACGTGCGTTTCAGCATGCTAACATCAACAGTAGTTACAACTGTTTGATGAAATCTGAACAAAAGTTAATAGTCTCGAAACAAAAGATCCAAACAGCAGTAGCTACAACATTAAAAACGTGAGTATAAAACATCATGGAATCATCACCAGCATCATCATCAGCAGTAGCTACTGTTGATGTTAGCATGAAAAACGTTCGTGGATTGAATTGGAATATAGTCTTGATATTCTTCGTGCTACGAAAGGATCTCATGTTGAAGTTTACTAAGGGCAGTTGAAAAAAACTTTTTAAGTTACTCTATGCACTGTTGTAATTATTTTTGCTGTAGGCCTATTATTTTTTTGTAATAAATTTTTGAAGTTGTACGGAGACTTTTGGGACACCCTGTAATTCAGCATTTATTTTTTGGATGAATCTTGTTTTCAATATTTGTTTAGTAATAACTAAAATTAATGCTTAAAAAGTTTAAAAGTAAAATGAAGTGCTGGATCCCTAAAGTCATATCACTTAACAATTTATACCCTACTTACAAGGAACATACAAACAATGATCACTGTAAATTCTAATGAATGTGTAATCTGATTGCACATCCCTGATTTGCTGTCATAAACATTGAAAGTGAACATGCCCAACCTCTGAATATTCAGTTTTAAAGGTGAAAAATAAGCTTAATTTTTTATACTATTTTCAACTATGTTTTAGGGTGGCAGAAGAATTTCTTTGTTATGTTTGCATATGTTTTAAATGCTCAATAGTTTGCTTCTTTCAGAGAGGTCTTTCTGCACTCACTTGCCATGTCAGCTGATGAGAGTTCTGTCCTCTCTCTCAATGTATGGTCCTTTTTCTTCATCTTTTACCAATTTTTATACATTACATGTTTTAAGCAGAGTTAAAAATTTGCTGTAGCATAAAACATTTTGATATTTTCCTACTATGTTTCAGAATTATTTATGTATATTTTTGAGTAATTTTAAAAATAATATATTTACTCACAAAAACACATGCTAATTGGTATCTAGAAAATTCATTGTTAAAAAATTTATTATTGTTATTAAATTTTTTATACTTTTTTAATTTAGGTACAGTTATGAAATAATGTTTTTTTTTCTTTTACTTTATGAAATTTTCTATGAAAATTTAGAATTTTTTTAGTACAACTTATAAATATTTCAGATGATGCATCTATAAACTAATTTATGTCTAGACAATTCCAATGACATATGTCTAAAGGTGTAATAAAATTTTAAAATAACAACACTCATGTTTTTAAAGTTGTATAATTATTGAGAATCCTCTATTTGCATTTTTCTCTAAAGTTTAATCACAGCATCATCTTTCCTACATAAAAAATGCCAGTTTGATTTTTCTAGATTAGTTTGGATTTTCATCAGCAGAAATATCATTTTAAAAATTACACAAAAAATAAAAATTTTCATGAATAATTATGAAAAATAATACATTTTTTAGGAAAATATCAAAATGTTCTCTCTGCCTGTTCCTGCAAGTGAACATGTTACCTCAATGCCACAAAGACCTTGATGCAATATTTTGAGTATTTAAAATGCATGCAAACACTTACAAAGAAATTATTTCACCATTCAACAACATAGTTGCAAATAGTGCACAAGTTGAAGTTTATTATTTCACCTTTAAAATTAAATATTTGGAGATTAAGCATATTCACATTTAATATTTATGGCAACAAATCATAAATATGTAATCAGATTACAAATTCATTACAATTTATAGTGATGACTGTCTGTATGTTCCTTGTTAAAGGATTTCGAACTGTAATATTTTTTGTTCTAGTTCAGTTAAAATAAAACATTTTGTTTCAGAATTTCCATAAAAATAATGATTTTTGATTCAATTCTGGTTTCTGTTCCATGAGAAATAACATTTTTCCCACTTTCCAGTTCTGACCCAGTACAAAGCCCCAATTTTAATAAATAATCTCTTAATACAAAATATCATGCCATATTGTTTTCCTTTAACTCTGGGCCTTTAAATAGTTTTAAGCAACAACTAGACTCTTCCATTACTTTACAAAACTCTTGTTTTAATATACATTCCTATACAATGTTTATCCTTCTTAATGTTTACAACAGCACTCCATGCTGTCTTAAAATTTCTAGACTTGAAATTACAAGGGGAAAAATTGTGTTGGTATTAGTTTCATACTTCAAATTTGTACTTTGAGCACATGAATTAAACATTGGGTGCACTATTCACTCTTAAAATTTACTTCATAAATATTTTCATTTTTGAAAGTTGAATTTATTTCAGTTTATATAATTTCTTTTACTTTTGACATGCTGCTTTACATAAAAAACGTTAAATATCAGACAGAAGTAGATGTTAGTGGCTATTTTATTTTCTTAATAATTGAAATTTTTAAAAGTAAAAATGTTTTTGTCATTCAATTCTGGAAAAACAATATAGGTTCTGATTCATTTTTTGTTCCATAAGAAATAATGATTTTTTAAATTTTCAGTTCAGTTTCAATTTGAAGACCAGTTGGTTAGGTGTGCTATCTTTTTGATATATCTTAATCATGACCTCATTCAATGAACTTTTATATGATGACCACTCAAAAGGTTATATTTCACAATAATGACCTCTTATATCTTAATTATGACATTTCCTGATATATCTTGACTTTAAAAAAAAAAAAATCTATAGCCTAAAATGTAGTGAAAAAGATTTCGATAATTAGAGTTTAAATATTTACTGAAGCAGAAACTGAATTTGAATACATTAATCAGATATGGATGAATTAACTTTTGAGGATTTTGAAATAAAAACATGATCAAATTAATATATATATATATATATATATTTAAAACTATGTCAGTATGAAGTGGAATCCTATGCATTTTTGCATTTTGCCAGTTCAATAAGTTCTTTATGCACTATATGAAATAAGCTTCATATTTTCCACTATTAAAGAAAATAGTGTAACTATATTATATAATTTCAGGGAGTATCAGCTCCATCTTGTTTTGAAATGGACATTCCAGTACGACCTCCTTATGCAGGAGCCAGTTATCTCAGTTCTAAAAGGCCGAAGCATCATCCGACAATACCAACAATACGATATTAAACATTCATTCATGTGTATAATTTTGTATCTGCCAAATTCATTCTGTTTCATAAATGTGATATTTCTGTAATTAAAAGTATTAAAACATTGGTATTATCATTTCTTTGTTTCTGAATATTCTTTCAAACAGATGGACTGAAAACCAAACTCAGAATTGACTACATATGAAAACTTGTAATTAAATGAAATTTCATGCTTAAAAGTTGAAACAAGAGTTAAGAATTGTATTTTCTGCTTGGAATCTCTAAACATCTGTGAATTAATTTGTTTAAAAAGACAGAAGTGTAAATTAGAAAAATTTATTAAATTTTTTTCAGAATTATGAAGTGTAATAAGTATTAAATCAATTTAATATGATTTTAAGGGAATTAATTTAAAATAATAAATCAGAATTTGGTAATTTTCCATGAAATTAATTGAGTAAATATCATCATAACATTTACAAAAGCTTTAAAACATTGGTAATCTGACTAAAGAAAAATAAAACATGAAATTAAAATTATATATATCAATTAATGTAATCCTTCAGTTAGTGTAAAAAACTTTGTTACAGCTACACAGAAATCTCACCAAGGAAGGGAGAATTTTAACACTAAACCTACAGTGGAAAGGTCATTTCACCCATATATTAGATTGTCAAACTTCTATGAGTATTTGTCATCACTATTTTAGTTTAGACATCTTTGCTTTATTTAGTCACAGGTGCAATCAAAGATTTCTGTGATTTAATATGCCAAATATTTGTTTCAAAATTAGTAGTTACAAACACCTGTAGATGTTTGCAGCTATGCACATAATCTAGTACACAAGTCACTTGGTAGTTTGTGTTAACATTATCATAAAATGAAAGTGAAATGTGTTTTGTATATATCATGTCTTCCAATAATAAAAAATTTTGTGTTTGAGAGCACACATGTGGAAAAGACTTAGGCTAGCATAAAGATATCATAAACAGGACCATGACACAAATTTTCAAGTTGAAAATTGTCATCAGTATTTTTTTCATTAGTTACAAAATAATAATAACAATAACAACAAATTTAAAAAATCAATTCATTTTATTAGGATGAATCAACAATTTGTTACAAAAAGTGACAGAATGAGTATCACATTTAGAGTTAATGAATATATACTTTTTTAATTACAGATTATTATTTAATACTAATTAAACCTTTAAATTCATGAAATGAGCTTTTGGCACACACACTCACAGAGAAGAAAAACAAAATAGATGAAATATTTCTAATAATTTGTTTGATTTAATTAACGCTTTCATTAAAATATTCATCAGATCTACAAAAAATATAAATGCTTACAAATGAGAGATTACTTATTTTAATGGGACTTATCTTGAAAATAATATATATACGAAATTAAATATACAGATAACAATACTTAGAAAATTCCAATAAAAATAAATGCAGAAACATGTAACATACATGTGGAGAATAAGTGAAGAAGAGTGAGTGAATTTTATGTACACAATTGTTTTAGAAGACACCAAAATAACCTTTTTTGATTTTAAAAAATAACTGCCAAAGAAAATATGGCAAACAATAATGGAGAAAAATTCTACACTATGAAACAAATAATAAATCTCTCAGAGGTAAATTGTAAATACATCATAATTGTTTTCACCGTCATGGTTAATGTATGAAAAAATACAATCTATATCAAAATATTTCATAAATAAAATACATGAAAGCATAAATAAATAATAATCAAAACTACAAAATAAATGACTCACAGAAAATGTTGGCACCTATATTGTATTTTTAAATACATATAATATGTAAATAACCTCTGTTAAAGTTGCTTTCAAAATAAACATATATATAAAAATGTACTAAATCTGAAATAAATACAAATGGCATTCATGCAGAATTATAAATTGATAAACTTTTTATGAAATTTCCATTCATTTCTACACATTTACAAAAACACCACTTTCTATACATTCATTTGAAAAAGTATACCCATATGAAAATTATTAAATCTTAATTAGCACAAAATTTAAGAACTTTTTCATTAAATGAATACATTTAACTAAAAAAATACACATGAAAAAGCTTATGGAATATAAAATATTTTATCAATATCCAGAAAACTGAAAATAAATTTGTGGTTTAATTAGAGATTTTTTTCTTTATATATTAAAATAGTAGCAATATTTTCATTTCAGTAACAATCTTCTATTTACACAAAAGAAATGCCATTTGGCTGTACTTTGAATTACTTGTTAATAATTACACTTGTATTCCTTTAATCATCTTAATGTAAGTAAAATACTGAGAAATAAGTTCACATTAGATATATGCCGATTAATTAGTAACACTGATTACTAAGAGTTTTCTTTTGAACACATATATGAAAGGCTAAATGTTTCTTAAGCTGCACCACATTCTTCATTTAAAATTTGGATCTAAATAAATCAATGTTATTTAATAAGAAGAAGAAATAAGAAAAACAAAAGAAAGATCTTTAATTGAAGACAAGTGTCTACTTCTAGTCTGGAAAAAATAACACAATGGAATTTTAAAACAATATAGTAATTATAGGTAATTTCTAATACAAATTAATCAATACTATAAATAAACTACTGAAATAATGAAAAGACAAATCACTAGGTTGGATGCCAATTCGAACATTAATAGCAAAATTGTCACATGAAATAAACTTTTTATTAATGCAATTCTAGTCTGACTACAGAAAACTTTAAACAAACATTTAAGAAAAAATCAATTATGAATTTAAGATTTTTAATTTACACAAACAGTATGACTGACAAAACTTGTGTCTTAATACACAAGAAAAAAAGTTCACTTCCACTAAATTTATTTTAGGTAAAAAAGAAATTCAGTACATAAAAATTTTAAAAATAAATATATTTAAAAATAAATTTCTATATAAAAGCAGTCTAAAACTTTGAAAAAATAAAATAAAATGATAAAAATTGGCAAATATTTAGCACATGTAAGAGGTAACAATTCATCAAGCTTCAGGTTTCAAATCCGAAGACAAATAACTTCACTCTGTTATTAATATCTACAATTCATATTAACAGCAAAAAAAAAAAAATGAAAAAATAAATTATATGAAATGTTAGCCACAAAATAACAGAAAAAAAGACTAACTAATGCTCTTTATAAATCTCTAGATGGCAGTCAAAAATAGCTCCTTCATAGAAGGCAGGTGTGACAAGGAACTATATCATACACTACACTACAGTGTAACAAAACTGTGGGGGAAGGTAGTCAATTATTGAAAATGTCCTTAGAAACAGCACATATTAAGGCCAACATGCAGTCAGTAAGTTTTAATTAGATTGCACAAAAGTCTAAATTTGTGGAAGTTTAGCATAAAAATTGAGATCAATTTTATGTCTGGCAGTCACGGTACATAGAAGATCGTTTTTCAATCACTTTCAGATGGCCTTCCATATTTCTATTTAAATTATCTAAGAGTTCTGAAAAATCTTTCAACCTTTTTTCATTTTCATCAAATTCGTCTTCCATGCCTAATGGGTGAAAAATAAAAATTTCAAATAAATGGATAAAAATCTTGAATATATATATTTACAATAACAAGTTTGTAAGATATCTAGCAGTTTGTTAATTTACTTTCATTCAATCATAAGGTTGGTAAAAAACTACTTCTTTGCCAAGCCATTCTGAAAATGGCCATTAGCTTCTGTCAACTGTTCAAAAAGGTTTTGCATAGATGAAACTGATACAGATTCTTATACTGTCTACTTTATATACGACTTTAAATAAAATAAGAAATTAAAAAAAGAAAAAACTAATCTACATTTCATTTTTATGCCAATGCTGCATATTATCAACTTCTCCAGTGATAAACTAATATGCAAAAGACAAGTAAGAGGAGAAATGTCAACAAATCCACCCTCCAACTTATGGCATACAAGTGTTTCCGATAATGTTTAAGGTTCCATATCTTAAAAAAAAATACACACATAAAATATAATCTATTATGTTAATTGTAAAATTTTGTTGAAGCATTATTCTCAATAATTAGACTGTGATCTACATCATGTGATAGATTTTTATCAAAATTAATGAAATAATTTCTATTATGAAATAAAGGAATTAAAACATTCCCATTTGAAGTGAAACTAAATTTCTAATGACGGCTTAAAAACTACTAGATTCTAACTCATCCAATTAAATTTGGGATACAATATATATACATATATATATATATATATATATATATAATGAAGACTAGTTAATTATTAAAAATATAAATATAAAAGAAAATTTATAAACTGCCCATATTTATGGCAGATAAGTATAAATTTTAACTTTTAAAACAATGAAAATATTTCATTAAGGTTAAAAATGTATTTTTTCAAATAGCATGGATTTTCTGTCACATCTCACGAATATATCAAAAACAAAATAAACCTGCGATAATATGTCACACTAGAGAAACTTAACTATAAACATAAATAGTAAAGAAATGATGTAAAAAGCATTTAAAAATAATAAAAGCACAGCATAAATTAACAGATTACTTTTTTAAAAACTAACTGAATATTATGTGTTACCTTGAAGTTCATTTAATCGACCATTTGCCGCTTCAGCTAGTTTTTTAGCTCTGTCCCTGAGTTTATCAGCTCTTTCTTTCGCAGCACCACTGACCTTTGCTTTATCATCTAAGGCTTGAGAGGCACTTTCATATTTTTCTTCCAAGTCTTCAACATCCTAATGAATAAAATCAAGAACAAATGCAATTATTTGTAATACTAGGTTAAACTGATGCATTTTGGGAGCTTAAATTCAGTGTAATTATATATGTACTCAATTTATCTTTTTTTTTTTTTTTAAAAAGAGAGAAACTTCTATACTAAGCAAAATTAGGTAGAATAACAAAAATTCAATGTAATAAGCAAATACCCCAAATTGTAATACATCTGAGCCAAGTGCATGATTTGAAATTATGTTTTACACACACACACAATATATATATATATATATATAGTCTAACACATCCCACCATCATACATTAAATTTATTTATTTAAAAATGCAATTCTTTAGTGATTCTGATAATTTGGCACTGACATAATTCAACTTTCTTGGATTACTAATAAAATATGAATAACTATCGAGCAAACAAATAAATAAAATGACAAAATTTGAGAGTTTTACTACAAATATGTTAAATATTTTTGCAAGTTCATCCTGTTATATGTTTATAAGATAAACTTCTTGTGAATTTATAAAGCTGTTAAACAACTTCATATGACTATTATCATGTTTTAAAATATTATTAATCTATACTAATATTATAAAGGAGTAAAGATTGTTTGTTTGTTTGTAGGGGGTAATCTCTGGAACTACCGAACCGATTTCAAAAGTGATGGTGGCAAATTGATGGTGACAACCCCTGCTCTAACATAGGCTATATTTTATGTCAGTGCCACTAACCCCAGGGGGTGCAGGAGCAAAGAACGTTCTAAAATTGCAATTTTTTAGCTATCAAACTGGCTATCAAGCCCTGAGAGCTTGCCAGCCGGTTCTGTATGTATGTATATACGTACGTAATGCGATAACTCTTCATAGAAATATCCGTTTTCCTTCAAATTTTGTTTATAGGTTCACTGTGTTAAGGCGCTTCCCTGATTAGTTTTCGGGATTGATTGGTTAAGTATAAAGGGGGAGAACGGGGGGCTAATTCCCCCCCTTAATTTATATAAATGGGTTTTTCATGCAGAATTATTCCGTTTTCCTTCAAATTTTGTTTATAGGTTCACTGAGTTAAGGCGCTTCCCTGATTAGTTTTCGGGAATGATTAGTTAAGTATAAAGGGGGGGGGGGTCGGGGGGCTAATCCCCCCCCTTAATTTATATAAATGGGTTTTTCGTGCAGAATTATTCCGTTTTCCTTCAAATTTTGTTTATAGGTTCGTTGGGTTAAGACTCTTCCCTGATTAGTTTTCGGGATTGATTGGTTAAGTATAAAGAGGGAACGGGGGGCATATCCCCCCTTATTTTATATAAATGGGTTTTTCATGCAGAATTATTCCGTTTTCCTTCAAATTTTGTTCATAGGTTCATTGGGTTAAGGCGTTTCCCTGATTAGTTTTCGGGATTGATTGGTTAAGAATAAAGAGGGAACGGGGGGGGGGCATATCCCCCCTTATTTTATATAAATGGGTTTTTCATGCAGAATTATTCAGTTTTCCTTCAAATTTTGTTTATAGGTTCACTGTGTTAAGGCGCTTCCCTGATTAGTTTTCGGGATTGATTGGTTAAGTATAAAGGGGGGGAACGGGGGATAATCCCCCCCTTAATTTATATAAATGGGTTTTTCATGCAGAATTATTCTATTTGCTTCAAAATTTGTTTATAGGTTCATTGGGTTAAGACGCTTCCCTGATTAGTTTTCGGGATTGATTGATTAAGTATAAAGGGGGGGAATGGGGGGCTAATACCCCCTTAATTTATATAAATGGGTTTTTCATGCAGAATTATCCCATTTCCTTCCAATTTTATTTATAGGTTCACTGTGTTAAAGCGCATCCCTGATTAGTTTTCGGGATTGATTGGTTAAGTATAAAGGGGGGAACGGAGGGCTAATACCCCCTTATTTTATATAAATGGGTTTTTCATGCAGAATTATTCTGTTTTCCTTCAAATTTTGTTTATAGGTTCACTGTGTTAAGGCGCTTCCCTGATTAGTTTTTCGGGATTGATTGGTTAAGTATAAAGGGGGGGGGAATGGGGGGATAATCCCCCCTTAATTTATATAAATGGGTTTTTCATGCAGAATTATTCTATTTGCTTCAAAATTTGTTTATAGGTTCATTGTAATTAGAGATTTACCTGATTAGTTTAAGGGGTTCATTAGTTAACTATGGGGGGGGGGGGGTAACGGGAGGATGACCCCCCCCCTTTAATATATTGTTTATTTTTTTATTTTCCGATGGGCTTATTTCAAATTCTTTGAAATAAAAGTATAATATACAATTAGTGTGAATAGCCTGTGAACTCAATGCCCTCAGTTTAACTGGGCAGTTTTATTTTTATTTTTTATACTGAAGGAGCTAGAAATTTGAAATTTGTCATTGTAGTTACTTATAAGATGTAAATGCTCTCTAAGAACGAAATAAAAAAGAAATTGAAATTTAAAAGGGTGAAATGAGCGAAAAGCGTTCTAAAAACAGTCTAAATTACAATTTCTATGAAATCTCTGGAACTACAGAACCGATTTCAAAAGTAATGGTGGCAAATTGATGGGGACAATCTCTACTCCAACATAGGCTATATTTTATGTCGGTGCCACTAACATCAATGGGGTGCAGGATCGAAAAATGTTCGAAAATTGTGACTTTTTTATACTGAAGGGGCAAGAAATTTGAAATTTAGCATTGTAGTTACTTATAAGATGTAAATGCTCTCTAAGAATAAATTTTTTTAAAAAAATCGAAATTTAAATGGGTGAAATGAGCGAAAAGCGTTCTCAAGTCATTCTAAATTACAATTTCTATGGAATCTCTGGAACCACGGAACCGATTTCAAAAGTGATGGTGGCAAATTGGTGGTGACAATCCCTGCTCCAACAGGCTCTTTAATAAAAAACTATGCGTTGCTGACGACTGGGTTTTTCGCTAATTGTTGCACCAGATTAATCTCGGAAAATGAAACATTTGTAGTTACTGAAAAAAATGATAGCTCAAAAAGTATTTGTCAGAAAATTGTTAGACAAACTGCGTTTGAAAGGTAAAAGATTGTTTTTTTCTTGATATAAATTTCAAATCTAATGATTATGCCGTATTTCAAATATTGAATTTCAAAAATTACCAAATTTTCCAATGGCGTACCATAGCGAAACCTTCATGCGTAAAAAGATAATGATAAGGGCAACGTGTCCTGACGTGTATATTGGCTATAGCAAAAGTCACAAATTATAGTAGTCTTATTATTCTGTTAAAATATAAAAGTTATTTATGAAATGTCAATATTTTGTTTGATTAAAGGTTCGTTAAAAGAAATTGACCAGTATAGTGGGCGTAGCTTGCTAGTTTTTTTGTAAGACTTAAATACAAACATTTTCAATATGTAAGAATAGTTATACATAACTTACCTTTTCAGCTTGTTCAGCTAGACGACCAGCAATATTTGCTTCTGTAGCAGATTTTCTAGCATTTAATTCATTTTCTGTGAATTTTTTCTTTAATTTCTCCAGCCTTTCTTGCAAACCATGAATATCATCAACAGATTTATTAGATATTTCTTGAGCAGCAGCTGTTTCACTGGCAATCTTAAATAAAGAGAGAAATTAATAAAAGCATATTATACTTCTGAGATTGGAAGAGGTATAAGTATTCGTAATTCATATAAAAATGATCTCATACTACAAAATTACATGGACAACATGCTGAAACAAAGTCCCATACTTTAAAAAAGAAACCAAAATCATACTTCAAGAATATAATTCAGGTACCAAATGACTGAAATCAATGCTATATATTTAACATCCAGGCTAGTATAACAAAATAAAAGGGAGATTACATCAGTTATATATAACCATTTATTCAAGTAATAACAAGATATTTTGTGCAAAACAGAAAACAGATGGACAACAAATATTTCATGCAATTTCTCAAGCTTGTTAAGGTGGGAGGGAAATGGTATAAAGGATTTCAAAAAAGGTGCTGACTGTAAGAAATAGAAATCTAAAACAGTGATAAAGGGGATGTGTGCACTAATATCAAAATTATTTGTACCATTTAACTGATACAACATTTGTCCAGTAGGATGTTTATCTGGATTTTCATCTTCATTGGATCACTCAAATACTTCCTGACATCTAATGGAAATGTTTCATCATAATCCATGCTTTATGAAAAAGCAACTATCAAGTAATATATGAAAAGCAAAATAAAACATTTAATTAGAAAGACATGTTAGCATAAAATTCCCATTTTAAAATAAATTTTACTGAAACAAATTTTGTATAGTATTTAATATACAATTTCAGTTTAAAACAACAGCTGAGCTTCTAGTGAAGACTTTCAATTAGTCTGATATAGCTTCTGTTTCAAAATAATTCTGCATTGGTAAGAAAACTTCCCTCACATACTTACAATCTGCAGGAAAACACTAACATCAATACAGAAATGTTAGTCAGAGAAGTGTTTCAAAGTATATAGCTTAAATTTATGCCTATAAATATCTACTAACCTGTGCAAGATCAATATCAGCAGCCTTGATATCATTGTTTGCTTTATCAATTGCAATTTCAGCACGCTCTTGGGCCTCTCGAGCTTCTTCTAAGGCATCCAATACTTGTTTTGCTGTCTGCAGAATTGCTTCAGCATTGTCTCTGAAAACAAAAAAGTTTCATAACATATAATATGTAATATATATATATATGTGTGTATGTGGGTGCTTCGATAAAGCCTATTTTTTAGAGAGAGGGCATTACTCATCTCTTATTATAAGTGTTATTTTATAAACTTTCTCATGCATTAATTAAATCTGCCTCAAACTTTTTAATCATGTTACATTTTTCTCATTTTGGCACTATCTTGAGAAGCAGAAAAAAAAAAAGAGTGTCAGAGTGTGAAAATTTTCACAGAATGTAATGGATATATTAAAGTAAAACTTACTTAGCTCTATCAGCTCGACTTTTTAAGGCTTGAGCTTCAGCTAAATCACCAGCAGTATCATTCAAAATTGCATCAATATTTGTCAGACTTGCTATAGTATCATTTATTTGGCGTGCTAATTCTGTTATTTGTTCAGGCTCCAATGATATAGACTGTCTGAGACACTAAAATATTAAATAAAAAATTTAAATAAGTTGTTTAAAAATATGAAAACACTGTATGAAATTTAATATTACTCACCAATATTAGCATCCAAATATAGTATAAAAAATTAAAGCTATAAGATAGATAATTAATTTCTATTTAATTTTTTAGGTGAGCTTGTCTTGCCGTAAATGTAAAAAATACAACTTTTAAAACTACTAAGATAATATGATATCTATACTAATAAAAGAAAGTTTTACCCTGTGTGTGTATCGGTCTGCAATAGCTAGCAAAATCTACCACACATGTTAAAAATTTTGTATGAGGATGTCCAAGGCAGGGCTTAATGCACCTGAGTCTCAATTTTTTTATTTTTTGATAATTAGCCGAGATATTAATTTAAAAAATCATAAAAAAGTGATTTTTTTCCTGCAAAAATTGCAGACACACACACATGCATGCCCAGAACCTGTTTTTCAAGCAGAAAGGAAAGAAATACAAATTGCTGCCATTTTTGGGCCTTTTGTTTTAACACCCATTGGCCAAACTAGTTGGATACTGAAAAATGGAAGACAAATTCTTAAAGTTGCTACTGTTATATCTTAAAGGCCACAATCAGTTCAAAAAATATTGTTGTTACCCCTTTGAAAAATTTTTTCAAAAGGGGCCATTTTCACGTTTGACATTTTTTCCTTTACGGAAATGCTCCCCCAGGCTACAATTTTAGAGGTACTGACAAACAGCTCTTAAAGCTGAGACCTTCTTTTTGATGGTGCAATCTGTTTTCAAAAATAAGAATTTTAACCCTTTTTAAAACATTGGTGATCACAGGTCATTTTGCACGTATTTAAAAAAAAGAGAAATTTTCGATGAAAACGGCAAAACGCAGGTTTTTTTGGTACAGCTTCAACTCATGTTTTCACTAATAAATATGCATAATTTTTCACAAAATTTTAAAGAGAGCTTGGATACAGTTATATTTATAATTGATTACAATTTTAGAGAGTTTGGCAGACTTTTTTTTTTAAGGTTTGTTTAAAAAAAACGAGAGGAAAACATTTCTTTTACAACTAGATACCAGCATTTTTTCACACAGGCTACAAAACCATTATATTTATAACCAATGAAAATTTCAAAGGGTTTGGACAACAAGTTTTTTTTTTTAAACTATGAAACAACCTTACATGAAAAAACAAGAAAATGTCTTCTCACGAGCACTTTGACTACTGAATATCATTATTTTTCACAAATTTTTCATTCAAAAATATAAATTTATACAAAATTGGGTTAAAGATATAAAATCAAAGAAATTTGAGATATATTTAAGGTTATCAGGGGCCTGGGCAATGTCGGGTGGGTTAGCTAGTAAACAAATAAAATTAAAATAATAAAAAAATATGAGAAACAGAAAGAAAAGCAAAACAAATTATTATTTAACTCTTAATAGGAAACTACAATGCAATAAATGTTATTTCTCATTTACAAGTGGCAGTTATTTTTAAATAAGCTGATATAATATTCCTCTAGTATTTATAAATAAAAAATACAACATTTGAGACAAAATTTATAAAATAGAATACATTCTTTAATTATCAAGAACTACATTTAATTTTATAGAACTATACTGAGCTATATTTATATTAGAACTTTATTTGACTGAGAAATAGTTCCAGGAAGTTGCCAAAAATTATTACATTGTGGGTTTTAATTAATTTTTTATTTTGAAAACAAGTTTATGATAAAATATCTATTATCCTGTTTCTGACTGGGAGAGATTAAATTAAACACATTTAAAACATGCTGCATTATATATATATATTACACATATACTGATCAACTTCAATTTCATAGGTTTAAAAATTATAAGAAGCTTATTAGAAAATTAAGTCAACATAATATGCAAAAACAAACAAGTAACAAATGCTATATTTCTGATAACAATGGGTCAGAGGGAAAAAATCATTTCAAGTGCATTTTCATGATGCTACACCATTTCAAACATAATTAAATTTATATGCATTTATGAAGTGTACTAAAAAATGCTTCCTGTGTAATATGGTGTGTAAACAATTTATCATTCATTTACAGGGTCACTCGAAAGAATTTGGTTACATAATGGACTACAGGGGAAAATTGTTTGGAGCATATTTTAATTATGTTTCACTATTTCAAACATAATGAGATTTATTTCATTATTGAAGTGCACTAAAAGATGCTTAATGTAGAATATGACATGCATAGCAGCAATCGTTCATTTACAGGGGCATACAAAATATTTTGGTTACAATGCTGTCTATGAACGATAAAAGCTGGAAATGAGTTGTCTAATGCATTTTTATGTTTAACTAAATTTTTGCATATTCTGTGGTGTATAAATTAGTGATGCAACGAATAATGGTTTGGCCGAATAGCCGAATACCGATTATTCGGCCTAGCTATAGCCGAATATTCGGCTTATTCGGCCGCCGAATAATGAACTCATTTTTGTCTAAAAACAAAATATAGTATGCACTATATGCACAATTCTTGTATATTTCACAATTAAAATGTATTATTTTCTTTTTAAAAATTATTTATATGCAAATTTTTAATTTTTTAAAGCATTATTTTATTCTGAAAAAATATTCGGCTATGTTCGGCCTAAATATTGCCTCAGTAATATAATTCGACCCCCCAAAAAAATTCTTAGCAAAAGTTCCTCATTGGGTACTGTCTAGTTACATTTTAATAGATATTAGGTATATATGTTGTTACATTTTAAAATAATGACAAAATTTTAAAGATACTAGAAAACATAAATTTCAACTTTCTGATGAAAGAAAATAAAAAATAAGAAATCTTACTATCTTAAGAAAAAAAATCACTGATAGAAAAGAATATCCTCTAAAAGGGTGAAAAGAAATCAGTGTAGACTTTATAAAGCTCACAATTATCAAAAAAGTTATGTATTTATTTATTTATTTAATTTTCTATGTCAGTAGACAGCACTATTAAGAAGTGTATAATTAAAGTTTTCAGATTCAAAGGAAGGAAATATCTGTAAGGAAAAGCAAAATAGATATAAATATCAAAATAATGAATATGTAGTATCTTAGGTACTGTAATGTTACATTTTAATAGATATGTTTTCGCTGTTACATTTTAAAAGTACTAGACAACATAAATTTCAATGCACATAAAGGGCAAGAACAAAAATTGAGGTAAAACAATTGTTACACATTTTAATCATTCGCCATTAGCATGTTCAAGATTAACTGATATACAAATTAATGAGTTGAAAATTCCTAGGAAGAAATTAGTTCAAAGTGTGGCAACACACTGGAATAGTTCCTATTATATGCTAGAGAGATTACTGGAACAAAAAAATGCACTTTCTCTACATACAACAAAATTTGTAGAAATAAATAATCTGACAACAAACCGGTGGAATATTTTAGAAAAATTGCTCATCTATTAAAACCATTTGAAGTAATAACAAAACAAATTGCCTCATCAAGATCATCAATTTCTGAAGTCATCCCTATCCCGATAGTTATAACATTAAAATTATATTTATCTAAATCTGAAGATTTTTTTTGCTGTAGGCACCATGAAAGACACCGTTCTACAAAATTTGGAGAAGCATTTTGGATCGATTCAAGACAAGGAACACTATTCCATTGCAACTGTTTTGGACCCCAGATTTAAAGTGTTATTTTTCAACAAAGATGAAGCAAAGGATGTTGATGTAAAGTCCAAATTAATTGTTATAGTAAGACTAAGAAAGGCTAGTATAAAACCAGTAACAGAATCTGAACAATATATTTCCAACATAACCATTCCAGTTTCTCAAACTCAAATTTCACATTCTTTGTGGGCTTGCTTTAATGAAATTGTAAGCCAGTCACAGAGTGAAGCTTCTATAGAAAACTCCCCTCAATGTGAAGAAGTAAAAGAAATTAGTAATTTTCTTTCTCAGTCACTACTAGAAAGACAACGGTGTCCTTTGGAGTGGTGGGTGAAAAATTCAGAAAACTTTCCAAACCTTTCATAATTAGCCAAAAAATACATTTCTTCACCAGGAAGTACCATATATAGTGAGCGATTATTTTCAGAATAATTTATCATTTATGAAAAAGAAAAAGAAATAAGACTATAACCTGAAAATACTGAATTATTATTATTTCTGCATTGTAATCTACATTTATTAAAAACATTTTAACTTTATTTTTTAAGGTAAATATAAATTTAAACATTACAATGATGTATATAATAATTAAAAGAATTTAGTATATTTACATTTCTTTCATTATTTAATATTAGTAACACACTTTTAAAAAATCACTTAAATTTTATTTCACTTTTAAGTGTATTTTACTCCCTCCCCCCAAAAAAACCCCCTAAGTATTGCAGCATATACGATTTAAATATCTATGTCAGAGTTCCCCCCAGACAGTTTCAGAAGGATGCTGCACCCTGCCTGCCCTTTGGTTTACCAAATAGAACCCTTCTTGCCCTTCATAAAAATAATTAGCACCCTTCTTGCCCCCTCCAGTAAAATAATTAGCACCCTTCTTGCCCCCCAGTAAAAAACGTGCGCTTTCTCCTTTTTGCTTTAACAAATTTGCTTTCATAATAAAAACTGACGCAATGTTGTCTTAAAAAGAGTGCCCTGACTTTTAAATATCAAAAGTGGCTTTAAAACCAAAATAATACCTTTAACAATTAAAAAAAGTGACCTTAAGAATTAGAAAAGTGCCCTTTTTCTACCAGCAGCACCCTGCCCTTATTTAAACCTGGGGGAAACTCTGTCTATGTTATACATGCAATACATCTATATCTAACCTATCGTATATGTTTATGTTCTTTATGGGTATAATTAAAATATCATTGAAACCTTTTTTTTTTATGTAACAAGGGATAAATATTAAACTTCCCATTATGCTTAAAAAATTTAGAATTTGCTTGTATGGCTCTGTTAGGACAATTTTGAATAGATTAATTTTAAATTTAACAGATTACCTTAGCTTATTACAGATACTATTTGTACTTATTGATATAGCATAAAAGTTTTAACATGATTCCTAAACTACCCTCTTATACAAAAATGGGTAGGTAAAACCCATTCAGGGTATGAAAATTAAGGGTGGGAAAAGTGTTAGTTAATTTCAAATAAAATTTTTATTATACATGATGACTATAAAGTGTCAAATTAAAAAATTTTACAGTGCAAATATAAAAACATTTCTTACATTCACATTTTTCCACACATTTACATTACATTTCATCCATTATTCAGCCTTGGCCAAATAATGGATGAAATGTAATGTAAATGTGTCCATTATACATTACCCAACTTATTCGGCACAAAAATATAAACACGGCACAAAAATCGGCACAAAATAAAAAATTATTCGGCCTTGGCCGAATAATGGACTTCATATTCGGCATATAGGCCGAATGGGCCGAATAATCGTTGCATCTCTAGTATAAATTCTATATATCATATACAGGGCTACAAAAAAAAATTATAAACATTACTGTGTATAAACGTGAATTGCTTAAGAATGTTTTTTAATTGAGTTATGCATTTTCCACCTGAACTATATTTAGTATACTAAGAGATTTTTATAAAATAATTTTAGTATACTATGTAGTGTATATAGAGATGCACAAAATAATCTGAGTACGTGTCCGGCTATAGACAGTACTTGTTGAAACCTGGTTTCACCTTTTCAAACAGTGAAGTTGCAGTATTCTGGAAGTGTTAAGACTTTCATAATCTATGTTTGACACATAATTTTTATTTCTTGCTTACAACTGCCCATAATAAACAAATAGTTAAACCAATAGAGATTAAAGGTAACTGAAAGTTTCTTTTAATCAGAAGAGACTTTTAGAAATATTTTTCAAAAAAGTTTCGGATTACAAAATTCAGAGATTAAATTAAACACATTTAAAACATGCTGCATTAAAATATATGTATTAAATGTATACTGATAAACTTCTATTTCATAGGTTTAAAACTATATTCTAATACGAAGCTTATCAAAAAATTAAATAGCAACAAATGCTATATTTCTAATAAAAATTATTTTACTGCACATGCCAAAAAATCCTAACTGTAAGCCCCCCCCCCCCTCCCACTTTTAAGCAATTTTGATTTTGTTTTCCATTTCAAAATATAAGCCCACCACCAAAATAAAAAAACTTTTTGGGGACGAAAAAATGATTTTAAGAATAAAAAGAAGAGAATCCTCCATCTTTTGGGATATTTTCCACATATATAAAAAATAATTTCGATGAAATCCTCTTCGGCATGAAATCCATGATTCCCTTCTCTACCCCCCCCCCCTCCCCCAAGCACAAGAAGGTTAAAATCTCGAGAATCTTAAAAAATTCCTGTCCTATACTTTTGCTCTAGTAAAAATTAGTAAAAATTCAACAATCTAAATTATAATTCTACATTCCTACAAAATTTATGCTCCCCCCTTCCCTCCTCCTCAGCATACAATTTTTAAATCTTTAAAACTCTTTATTAAAAAACTATGCTTTATTTGTTGCTCTATAGTAACAATAAAAAAATAATCAGACATTTAAACTATCCCTTTATCTTCAAAATGTCTGCTCCCCCCCTCCCAACATTTTTTTTTTAATTCTTTGGTCCTACTTGTGTTTCTCAAGAAATGATAAGTAAATAATCATTTATCTAAATTACAACCCCCTCCCCCCCCTTCCTTTAAAAATTATGAGTCCTCCTCCCTTCTAGCAAAACACAGTTTTAAAATTTTAAACTTTTCATTTAAAAAAATCTTCTGTTCTATTTGTTTTTTCTCTAGTAACAATAAATCGATAATCTTCCACCTAAATTATTGCTAAATCCCCCCTCCCAATTGACAAAATTTAAAATCTTAAAAAAAATATATATATATAAATATGCTTCAATTGTTACTCTCTAGTAATAACAAATAATCAATCATTCAAATTACTCTTGCCTCTCCCCTCAAAAGGAGAACATTGTAATTTTTTGGGGGTAGGGGTGGGGAGAGGGATTTAGATGATCGATTATTTGTTGTTGCAATAATGCAAAAAAAAAAAAAAAAGGATTTTTTTAGAATTTTAAATTTTGTGTGTTCAGGGGAAAGGCTGGAATAAGATTTTAGGAAGGTAGGGATTCTTTTTTTAAAAGCAGAAATCCAACGCAAATGTGAAGATTCTCACCCCTGTATTTACTTTTTTTACCTCTAAATCTATCTACACACATATATATATATATACATGTGTGTGTCCTTTACAGCCAAACCAACCCAGCACAGATCACTGGTGTTTGTGTGTAGTAGTAGCCTCGAGTCTCCCATGTCGGTATGGGAGAGGTTTGTTTAAAACAGAGTGCACACTGAAATTGATTATTTTTATCAAAACCACAAAAGAAAGTTACTGATTTCCAGGCAATGCCAGATGGATCAGCTAGTTAATGACAAAAGAAATTTTTAATGAATTTTTTTTAAATCTCGATTATAAGCCCACCTTTTTAAATTTAACTGTTTTGCTTTTGAAAAGGTAGTCAAAGTGTATATAAATATGCTTCAACGTAACTCTTCTGATTAAGAGAAACTTCCAGTTACCTTTAATCTCTATCGGTTTAACTATTTGTTTATTGTGGGCATTTGAAAACAAGAAAGAAAAATCATGTGTCAAACATAGTTAGGATTACAGTTAGGATTTTACGGTATATATATATATATATATCAAAATAAATATGGAGAAAAAATACGAAGTACAAATATATGAAACAAAAGATTTACTTCATCAGCAGCTTCTCGAATTTCAGCTGGCTTTGCTCCACCACCTTCTAAAAATTTATCAATAGTGTCCAGCAAATCTTCAATCATAGCTGTCGCATTTTCAGATCTTCCTTTTGCAGCTTGTGCACGCTCATATGCCAATCTAGCTTCTTCAAGAGCTTCATCAGCATCTCTACGGGCTCCATCAACCTAATATTAGATTTACATCATTTTAAAAATGTTCAATTCATTATAAAATTGTTTTACTTTTTAAAACAAATATTACACATGGTAAGGGTTCTGAAGCATAAAGGGACCCCATTGTTAATATATGGAAAATGATATAGGAAATACCATTCAAATGTTATTAAACAAATGCAAGAAAAAAATAAAACTTTTAAAAGTTATGGGAATAAGCAATCTACACCAATGTAGACTATAATTTTCTTAATTTTACTACAAATTGACATTTTATTACAGTCAAACTGAACATTTTAAAATGTTTTATAAGAAGGGATGTAGATGATTATAAAATTACTTGAATATCATTGAAACATTTTTAAGTTACTCCCTGTTACTAAGGGAGAAAGTAGATATATTTTCAGACATCAAAAAACAGCTTTAACGTCCCCAAACTACTTAAGAAACTATGAACAAAGTTATTTGTAATTTAATATTATAATGTCAATCAATGAGGCTTGGTTTAACTTCAGCCAAATTTCTTAGTTACAAGTTTTGAAATAATCTTCAATAATACTATAACAAATCAGTTTTAATTAATTTTTTTCATAAGTTGTTGATAATAGTTGTCTAAAAATAACTGTAATTCAAAGATTTTCTTAAAAATAAAATCCTACAGTATTCTACAATTGTTCCTTGTTTTAAAATCCAGCTGCTACTGAATTTTAGGCACTTGCAGTTCAAATTAGTTATAAACTGTACTTAATTATTGATTTATTTAAAGTGACACATCATAATAAAAGTTGATTTACATGTAAATTGCAAATGTCAGAAAAAACAAATTGCTTTATCAATAGCAATTGTCATTTAATGTACATTTTCATGGCAAGGAGATAAAATTTATGAAGTATGGTAACCAAATACTTTCAAATAAGTTTAAAATTAAAAGCATACTTTAATAAATATGGAAACAATGTGGCCAGTAACTATCATAATAAATTTTGGATATCTTACATTACTGTTATTCGAACACCATAATTTAAAAAATATTGTTTTTTACAAAACATATGTTAGAAGTTAAACATTTCATTTGACAGCATGTTTAAATATATATATTGTAAATTAGTGCATTTTTTCATTATGTGAGTAGCATGTTATAATATTTTAAGTTTAACGCACTATTTACATTTTGCAAGTAAGGAAAGTATGTACTTGAAATACATAAATTCATTTTGAAACTAGTATGTACTTTTTAAATTTGAGTTAAGAGGGTGGGACACCAGCTTAAACATACTGCCTATGGCAAAGCATAAGATTTTTTCAAATTTTATATATGTGAAAAATGGTGGCGTAGATAATTACATTCTGTTAAAAATTATTAAATTATTAAAAGTTAAAGGAAATTGGTTGAGCAATTCTCAGGCAATCTAAGCAGCCAGGTAAATAAATAAATAATGCATTTTACTTATTTACAAAATGCATTTAAAATTTAAAGTTTGCTTTATCTACAATTAGTAATGACGACATATTTATCTTTAACTTTTGTAATAATTTGAATTTCAAAAAATTGCATTTAGGTTATAATTCTAGACACTAAAAGCTATCAAAAAATGGAAAAAATTAAAGATTTTTTGAAAGTTTCAAACTGGTATTTGTGTTCCCTCTTAATACAATGGATAATATAAATAACTGGTCAGTTTCACTCAGTTTTTCAATCTAAAAAAATACTACACTGCCATAAACTGTTACAATAATAGTTAATTTAATTAGGAGTACAATCATCATGAGACAGAAATATACTAAAAAGTTAATAGTTAAAACTACAGTGTGTTACAGTCTCTTTATTAAAGGCATTACCAAAAAGAACTTTCTAAACTTACTTCTCCCAACAACTGTTTAGATACTCCTTCTTTCTCTCTAGTTACATTTTCAGCATCTTTTGCTAGCTCAAAAGCATTTTCTGCTCTGGTGACAGCTCCCATATCACAACTTAAACCTCCACATTTACCACATCCAGCTCCACCACATAAAGTGTCACATTTTGATACGGTTCCTGATCCATCACAAACCTTTTGAAAAGAAAAAGATCCATCAGACAACAGATAATTCAAACATGCATATTAAAAGAGAGTTATATTTTTTAGGAAGGACTGAAACATTAAGAGCAAAAAACACATTGTAGAAGAAAAACATAATGCATAGCTGCCAGTTTGCAGGCTTTTTTAAAGTCAAATAAATATCAAAGTAAAATGTTGAACAAACTGGTGTTATACACAAATCAAGAAAAAAAAATAACACTATAAAATTAAGAAATGTGCAAGGCCTTTTGAATGAGCTTTATCTTTCTTCATTAAGTGTAAAGACATGCTACCACTTAAGTCTTGCTCTTGCTTTCAAAGTGGTAGCACCTCTTCTTTGCAACTGATGAAGAAAGACAAAATTCTTTTGAAAGGCCTTACACATTTCTTAATTTAATGGTATTATTAAGAAGTTTTTTGCCTTTACCAAATAAATATATTTGAAACAAGAAAATTTAATATAATGTGACTTGTTTCTTTGTGCTACTTATTTGGTTTCATTTATTTTGTAAAATTTCTGGCTCAAAATATATTTATTTTACTTGGAAAGAAAAACAGGATGGTTGGCAGCTATGATAATTAATGCTTTTCCCCAAAATGAAATAATTAAAAATAGTATGCAAAAATAATCTATCGAACTGAATAAAGGGATTTTTTCACATAAACAGTTTTATTTAACAACAATTCACAACAGGCTATTTATTTCAGAAGCCATCAAAAATTCAAACTTAGAGAATAAGTAGAAAATACTAACCACGATGTATCAGAAACATAGATTGTTTGATCCGCGGATTATACGCCGGAAATTACAGTACTTTCATCATTCTATATCTTTTTAATAATATTACTTACTTTCCTCTTATAAACTATTGCTTTATTACTTTATTACCTTTCATTAATTTTTTTATTTTATTTCGATCTAGATTTTCCGTAATGCACTTACATTTATCTTTTCCTTACCCCTTTGATTGAAATCTATTAGCTTATTACAGTTCTTCATTCCAATTCTAGATGGCAGAAGTAGCTCTTTTTGCAGTTTTTCTTTTTTAATCTCTCTCTCCCTTGACTCAAATTAATGTAGCTTGTCACATGGCCCTATATTTGGTTTCTTGTAGCATCTATGTCAATTTTAATTTCCTAGTGAGTTGTTTTTTATATCTATCAAGTTTTTTTTATCTATTATAAGTTGAATTTTAATTTATTTCTTGAATATCTTAATTTATTTCCAATTAGCCTGGGTTTTATTATATGTTATAAGGAGCTTAATATTATCATTTTTAGGCATTATGCTGACAATATTCAATAAAATAATGTATCTTTACCATGAATTGTGCTTATGAAGCTCCTCTAAAGAATCCATAACACAATCATCGTTTCTTATTTTTCTATTTTCACTCTCCTGTGTTTATTTTTTTTTTTAAATTTTCTTTTCAATTTATTTTCACACATGTGATTTCATTTTAATTATACATATATGTGAGATATGCTGGCAGTTACTTTAATTTACTTCACTCTTTGTTTTCATTTTAAAGTGTAGTCATGGCTAGATGCTAAATAATGTAGACAGAGAGAAAAGTTTATAGAAAGGAAGGGGGACTTGACTTTACTAATCCTTTTTTTTTACATCATAGTCTTTGTTTTAAATCCGGCCCTTCTGCAGAGAGAGTGTATAAGAAATTAATTCTACATTGTCTCAGAAAAGCGCTACTGATTTTTCTGATACAGATTAGAAATTTTTTTACCAAAAAAGCTTGTGATTTCCTCGTGTATGCGAGTTTTATGATCGTAATTTTGATTTTTCCCAGTGGTAGACAAAAATGTTAAAATGAGAGGTAACTTCAATTTAACTGGATAATTAAGTTTTGATTGGCATCCAGGCTTGTGATGAAACAAGGCTTGGCCGAGACCTGGGTGCATCACAAACCACAAATAAGGAAATGCTGCATTATCAGCCATTTCAATCTTCAAATTAATTTGAATTTAAAGCTTGAAGTAATAAATCTTGGACTGAGAAACAAAATTAACAGATGCAAATTGAGTTTTGAGTATTAGAATTAAAAGCTAAGAAAAAGAAACCAGGAATTGTAACTTGACATTTTGAATTTTAATAAGGTTTTAAATTCTTATCTGTTCATGTTTTGTATATATATATATATATACATATATATACACACATTTAAATATTAAACTGTCAAATTATGCCAAACATAAAATATATACTTACAATATGGTTTAATTCAGGTATTTGGTCTTCAATCGCATTTATTTTATCAGATATTTTCATCAAAGCTGCTTCATTTTCTATATAAGTTTGATTATACAAATCTGTCGCTCTTTCTAATAATTTTTCTGTTCTTCTACGGTGACTTTCAGATTCTTGTAATACTGCTCTTGAGTCTCTCACTTTGTTTTCAGCATTATCTGAACGTATTTTAGCTTGCTGTGTAATGTTAAATGCTCCTAAAAAAATATTGGAATTTTAAAATGAAACAAGCAAGTGAAAAGATGAAATATGTATGCAATACACACAGCAATCAAACACTTTAACATAAATGCAAAATTTAAATACATTTTGATACTTGGCAATTCAAAATTAAGAGGATTAGAATTTTACAAAATTCTACAGCTCTCAAAAAATTAACTTTTATACAAACATATAAGTTAGTTTAATATCTTGAAATAATTTTTTCAATGAACAGAATATTGCATAATAAGAGAGTTCTCAAGAAAAAAAGATGCACTCTACATTTTTTTGCAATATTTTAAAAGTGTTATTACAAATATATAGTAATTCTAACAACTATATGAGATTTTAACTATTTAACATTGACCTTGTAAGATTTCTTCATTTTTTTTTAACAAATTTTATTTCATTTGACCTGTTTGTATGTTTGTTATTAATCTTTAGAATAATAAAGATCTTTCTCAGACACACTGTATTCTCTGACTCTGCCACTCGGGTGTGCAACAAGGGTGGTGCAGGCAGTGTGTCAACACCAGGCACATAACAGCACTGAAAGGTGCTTCATCAGCACCTCCAGTTACCATTATTAATGCTCTGAAGATCAATAGAATAATGTACAAAATTTCACTTCTGATTCTTGTGACAAATGCAAATTGCCTGTTTCTGAACTACACTTATAAATTATTCTTTTTACATTCATAAAAACTTCTACTAACTAGGTTTATGGCACTGCTATCGCATTTTATTTTATCACTTTTTCCAAAAACCAAAGAAAATGTATTGCCTTGTTAAGGTTTTTGCGTGGAGCTACCATGTAAATGGTGCAGTAATTTTAGCTCAACATTTTTTACGACAAAGTATTTTTGTTGTTAGAATGCTGAAATGATCAAATGACACCAGAATTTGCAAACAAATTTATTTGAAAATAAGTAAAAGCTTCTTCAAGTTCCTTATAAAAGCAAAATTTTATTCCAAAATTCTGGAGCCATGATGACATTTGGTGATTAGAAATATGTTGTATATATAATACACCAGTATTTGAATTTTGAGACATTAACCGTGGTAATTTTCTTATTAATTACACTTTTGAATCTTATGTATAAAAACTTGTCTTATTAATTTTTTAATTTTATTAAATAATCTGGCTTCCTAAATAAATAGATAGCAAAGTCAAAAATAAAGTTTAACAGTTAAAAAGATTTCGGTAAAGATGGGTAAAAAATTTTTTATGAATACAGGATGTTGTCAGAGCGCAATTTTTTTTCACATTAAAAACATTGCATGATTATTTTCTTTGCATGTAATGGGATGCTAATTCAGTGGAAAGTCTGGACTAAAAAAAGGTGCTAAGCACAGTGCTTATGTACCGAATAGCTGATTATTGCTTTTTGTATGAAATAGCATAATGTCAGCAAAACTTTCTGTCAGTTTGTTTTATAGAGTTTGACCAGTATGCAACATTCTTTGTTTCCTGTTCACAGAGATATAGTTTTATTAGATATAAATTAACTAAATAAACTGCACTAAAAATTGCAGAAAACACTGATGTCACAAGTAACTATATCCCTTTACAATTTTCTGATGTTATTTAAGTTTTAAATTGAAATCAGGCTACATTCTTTTTTTTTTTCTTTAAGTCAAACAAAGAGAAAAAAACAAATTAAATTGACATGTGTTTAATTTAAATCTTTAAAAAAAAAGCTGGGATTGAGAATAATTGTAATCAAAATAGTTGTCGTTTCATAGCTGCCAAACTTTCCAATGTTTTTCAAATCAACAGGTTTTAAACTAGAAAAATTATTTAATGAGATATGTGTTGCTTCTATTTAGTATTTGTTTGATTTAATTTTAATTTTATTGAAGTGAAACTTCCTAATTAATATATGCCTATTTGATTTGGGAGAAAAAAAATGTTTTGGAGCTATGTCGTCTAATAATACATTTAAAAAAATGTTCCTATTAATATGTAATTATTACGTATGTAATAATTTCAAACATGTTTAAAAATGTCAATAAATAAATTTTATGTAATAATTTTTTTTTCTGTCTATGTGCGAGTGTGTCTGTTTAATTTCAAATGAAATATTGTTTGTCTCTCTAGAATCTAGATGTACTACATAAACGTTTATGCTTATATATTTAAATTATTTTTTTTCTCTCGTTTTAACTTTTGTAAAAATTCTAAAAAATGCTGAATTTTGACATACAGTACGCAAAATAATTATGTTAATAATAAATTAATAATAATAAATAATAAATTAATAATAAACTAATTATTAATATTTACCATCACAACAAAATAACAAATATGGCAGATTTAATATATTTTATTAATAAAGAGTCTTAAAGATTTTAAATTTTGCACCACTGTAAAAAAGAGGAAGCAGAAATTTCTGAGATTGGAAGGGGGTAATTTAGATTATTGATTACTTATTTATTACTAGAGAGCAATAAATGTGGCAGATTTTTTTATTTTTATTTTAAAACTTTGTGTGTTTGGGAGGGAGGAGTTTGAGGAAAAAGTGGAAATCTGCTGAAATGCATAAGAATAACACCCTTGAGATCAGAGAAACTCAAAAACATTAAACTGCTTTTAAGAATTTACATTTTGGATGCTAATTTGTGAGAGATGAAATTTCTAAAAAAAAGTGGCAATTCACCTAAAAGATTATCACCCCTGTGATATTAGCCCTCTTGTGTAGTTTACTGCTTCAGTCATAATAGATTCCCATTTTGCCCCCCCCCCCAACCTGGGGAAGGTGGGGGTCAGAGAGACAGTTGCTATAGATCTATCTCTTATAAAATTTTTGCTAACCTTGCAATCCAAGTCCCATTATCTAATAAAGTTTTTTGTCTTTAGCTTCTTTGCAAGATCTATTATCAGGTTATTCAGTAACATAGTAAAAAAATTATTAAAAATGTAATTTTAAAAAATTAGAAAATTGGGCTTTAAGGTTTTAAAACAGATGTTCAAAAATATCCTTACACTAAATTTGTAGAATTGGTCGGCAGTGACCACTGCACAAACACAGCATTAAAGTGATTAACTTTTCTCATTAGATATCTTCCCATTAGGAAAGAAAATGGAAATTTGGTGTAAGTTTGACACAAAAATGACCTTTTGATGCAACTTGGCACAAGAAATGAATTTTGTCACAGGTCTTGCATCCTTGTGATGAGTTAAGCATGCAGCAAATCTAAATTCAGGAACAAAATATAATTACCTTCAACATTTGCTTCTTGAATGGCAGTAGCATTACTTCTTAAATTCTGAGCATCTCTGGTTAGATCATTAGCCCTTTTTCTTAAATCAGCAAGAGCTAAATTGGCATCATATATCTTTTGAGTGGTCCCATCCAGTTCATGATCAATTGTATCTAAATGATCTTGTGTAAGAGTGAGATTTTGCCTACAGAAAAATAATTATTAAAATCAGTTTAATGAATTTTAAGTTGCAGCTTTAAAATTTCATACATGACAAACTATATACATGATAGAAAATATTTATTAGGACTATCAAAACATAACACAAACCTAAGCATATCAACTATATCTCTAAGATCTTCAATATCAGATCCTGTGATATTTGCATCAGCCAAAGTCATTCTCACTTGTTCCAGTTTATCTTCCAAGTCAGCAAATTCTTTTGAATAAGCACCTGTTACACCAGTTTGTTTGATGTGACTTGCATCATCTAACAACTGCTGAGTTTCATCTGAAATGTTTGCATGAATATCACTCTTTCATAAAATTAAAGATAATATTATTAGGAAGACTTTTCAAATTTCAGGGCAATCTGGGTATCTTAAATTAAAAAAATATTTTTAGTAGAAAATTTGTATTTATATGAACATATATATCTTTGGTGCAAATTTGTTATCGGATTTGTACATGCCATTTCATGCTAATTGAGTTAAATTTAGAATACCAGGAAAAGATGTCATAAAATTATTGGCCAAATTTAATTTTCTATGAATTATTTAAAATTCATTTCAACATATTTAAGACACTGTGCTAGGATAATTATAAAACATGAAAAATGTGTGATTTATATAGTTTAAAATACTTTGTTTTTTAAGCTTGTCTGTTATCCAGAAAAGAATAACATAGTATATATTAACTTCATTTATTGCAAACATTTTCTAATGTTTCTATAGCAAATTTATTCTAAGGATTTTTATATAAGATTTGAGTTTTATTGCTTTTTACAATATTCTGATCGAAAAAAATATTTTTTTAATAATTTATAAACCAATTAAAATGGACTTAACGTTTTCCAAGTGATTATTTTATGCAGTTTAAAAATATGTTTCATTGTTATTATAACTATATGTTACTTGATAAACAATATGCAAAAAATTGAAAATACTTTTACAAGCTGATAAAATTTTCTTTTCTCAGACACCAAATATCGTTATATATTTTTAAAATTACCTATTAACAATAAATCAAATATATTTTAGAGTTCAAGAAATAAGAATATTTTAAAATAAGCTTGAAATCTACAAAATTAAATAAAAAATCAGACATGCTTGGTTGATAGAAATACATGTAAAATTTAAACTACTTTTACAAGCTGAATAGTATTCTCTTTTTTTCCCCCATTAACAATAAATAAAATATTTAAGAGTTCAATAAGTAAGAAATTTTATTAATAAGCTTGGAATCTACAAAATTAAATAAATAAATCTGAAATGCTTCATCACTATCATATGTTAAAGTAAGAGAACTGAAATCTCCAGTTGGGAATAATAAAGTTGTTAACACTAGAATGGCAGTAGGGGTCATTTTGACTCCTGAACACTCCATTAATTACTTTTGCATGGTTGGAAGAGATCGTTTGAAATATTTTGACTTTTCCTTAAAAGATAACATATTTCTAAAAAAAAAAATATCAGCGTTCTAGATTTGTTAGTTTTTGAAATATTGGAAAATATTGCATATATATATATATATGAAATATTGATGAAAAAAAATATTATTTTAGAAATTCTGTTTTATTTTAGTTAGCATTAGTTTTAATTTGTAAAACCAATCAATTTTTATGTCAAATTACTGAGTTCCAATTGATCATCCTGCAGATGTTACATTTACAGTACTTTAAAAATTCAATAAATTATCAAATAATATTAAATATAAATTAAATATAAATTATGAAATACATGTAAATTACATATTTTTGCCAATATATGGCATTTAAAATTGTTTTATCATTGTTATTTCAGTAGTTTCATCGAGGGGTCAAAATGACCCCTTCCCGACATTCCAATAGGTAAGATTTTTCTGCCGTTCTAGTGTTAAATAATAATACTAATAGCAATAATGCTGTCTCAAGTAGCCAATAATTTGAAGAACAAAAAAAGAATAAACTTACCATAGAAATTTACCAGTGGTTCTAATGAAGCATGTAACAGTGATAAACAAGAAAATTAATCAAATATCATCACATAATAAAAGAAATTAAGTGACACAAAATTAAAAATACCTTTCAGTTCTTGCAAAATGTCATCCCAATTATCAAAACATTCTCCACATGGATCACAGAATGGAGCATTTCCAGTATAACCTCTAGCACAAATATCACAATTCTTTCCTGCAATACCTTCGGAACATACACAAGAGCCATCTTCTCTTCGACACTGCATAGTCTTGGCACCTTCACGATTGCATTCACAGGCTAAAATTGAAATTAAGAGTCCATTTTATTTAAACTTACAGTTTTATTGTTAGATATCACAAGAAATAATGTGTTTTCTCAATGAGCATTACAAAGTAAAATACATTGTAACAAAATTAAAAATGCATAACTGCCACTAGTAGGGTGGAAATATTTTTCAATCATTCAAACATCTTATAAAAGAAAACTTTGCCACCTTTGATTTATTTTATACTTGGTTGAAAAAAAAAATGTGTTTGATTTATATATTAAAGTCTCATAGAAACATGAAGTGAATTACGCAACTGCTTTCAAATTACAAGCTTTACAACATTCACAAATTTGTGAATTAGCTACTTGCCAGACTAATCTACGTTAGATGTGGACAATTTATTCTTTATGAAATTGCTGCTTGGGTGTAACACATGCATTGTAATTAAAAAAAGGGGGTTAATGTAAAAATGTAATGATTTTCAACTGTTAATTGTTCTTTCTAATCATAAACATATCTTGAAAAGTGGAAAAAGAAGCAGGAAACTTGATATTTTTTCTGAATAAAGAAAATTTAAAATCCAACAGACAGGTAGTGGAAAAATGACTTAAATTATGTCAAAGTCTTGCACTCATAAGAGTATATCTGTCTATCTTTCTTTCACATGTTTGTATGTCTCAGAGACAGAACATGTAGATATTTGACATTTCAAACATATGAGCTTTTTTGGAATAATTAGCCTCCCAAAACAGCCATGAAATAATTTTAAAATTTCATGTTGAAAATAAAAGAAGTTTTTCTTACTTTGAAAAGTGTGTTGATTTTTAAAAAAAATTAAGTTTTTAAAAAGTCATAAATTTGTTCATAAGAATATTGTCAGACAAATAATCAATTCTCCCAACAGAGTCAAAACAAACCACATATAAATAAATCTGAAATAAAAAGAATACCAAACCCATTAAAAGTTTTAGGTAAAAATATCAACTATATTCTCGTGTTCTTTTAGAATATTTTAATATAGACATCAACACTACTTACATATGATATCCTCAAACAAGAATGTACGGTATGAAAATTATACTATGATGACATAAATATAAAAAAAGAAACAGATTAATCAGGAGAATTTTTTTTAATTACATATTTACATGCACTTGATTTACAAAACTTTTAAATTCATTTGAAAAATAACACTACAAAGGAAAACTCATTGATATTACTTGAATAGGCCAATTAAATATTATTCATATTCAAAAAAAATTTCCATCAAAATAAATGAATAAGCTGCTTTATTTGCTTGAAAACTGATAAAATAGAATATGGAAAATTGAACTTACGATAACACTGAACATGGGGATCACCCCAATAATTTGTTTGGCATTCATCACATTTCCGTCCACCATGACCAGGTTTGCAAGGACATTGGCCATCAAACTGAAATTACATCAATAACATTTTCAGCTTTCACATTCTTCATAAAACTAACTTAGCGAAATCATGAAAAAACAATTAATGCCTTCAATCTTGAAAGTTTGTTTAAATTTAAGCATAAGAGACATTAATAAAGCTGAAATAGTTAACTTTTAACTAACCCTTATATTTTATTTCTCAAATAATAAAATTTCAATAGTAGAAAAGTAAAATACACAACTTGTTGAAAAACTTTCATATATTTTACATATTATGGATTTTTTATCATCCTCTTTCAAAATGTTTAATAATATCTCCAGCATTTAATACATAAAATATAGACTACAAGATGAAGTTCCGATTTTTAACAAAACTTAAAACCAGTCACACAAAAGTCACTAATTAGTATGGAAGCCTTTTGTGAGAAGGGGGACATTTTGAATAATGCACAGGAAATTAATATTAATAAAAATAATATTTACCTCATTACACTCAAATGCATATGATCCTAGTGGATCGCATTCACATGGTTTACATCCAGTTTTACTACTTAAATTCCAGTGCATAGGGGCACAACGATCACATGATATACCCACAACATTGGGAAGACAAGGACATTGGCCTGTTTGGCTGTCACAATGGCCACTGGCATCTGCAGTTCCCATAGAATTACAGACACACTCTGTCAAAAGAATTCTGTAATTAATATTAGTTTTTTTTTTATATAAACATTAAAAAAATTGTAAAGGCAATTTTGTAAGGAAATTTTTTTAAATAAGTATATTAATGAAAAAATAAATTATCTACAAAAATTTGAAATTTAATTTTTATATATGTAAAATTTCTTTTACTTAAACATTCTTGGCGGGTTGCATCACCATAAAATCCATCCATGCAATATTCGCAATGTGGACCAGCTGTGTTATATAAACATTTTAGACATTCTCCAGAAGCTTGACCACAATTACCCGTTGCTGTTTCATCAATATTGTTGTTGCATTCACATCTTTGACACACACCATTGGGAACAGTAGGATCACCATAATAGTTATTTGCACAACGATCACAACGTTCACCTTAAAGAAAATTTCAATTGATACTGTACTCAGAAATCACAGAAAATGGTTTTAAAATTATTTACAAATAAAATTTATACAGGGAATTGAAACTTTTTGCTTTACTTTTTTTAACATGAAAATACTCATATAAATCAGTCAAGAATATCAAGATAAATGAAAAAGAGTTACTAAAATTAAGTACATATTGAGTACAAAATTGTCTGCCATAAAATTTTAAATTATGGCAAAATTAATTAATGAAAAAAATATAGTTCAAAGTTTCATTGTAAAATCTATAGTCATTTATAAATAAAAGAGAAATATTTTGCATTTAAGACAGCTCCAAAAGAAAAAAAAAAGGAAGAAGAATCTTATGATATTAAAAAAAGTAAGAACCATAACCTGACTGTAAGCCCTTCATTGAAAATACCCCCAACTCACTTTTAAGCATCTTTGGTGTTTTTTTTCATTCCTAAATATACCCCCTACAAAAAAAAAAAAAAAAAAAAAAAATCCCCAAAAGTTTATATAATTTTTCCATCATTTGACAGATTAACACTTTTGTTTTTATATAATTTCCATGAAATCCCCCCCCCCTTGCATGAAATATCTGCTTCTCTTCTCTGCCCCTTCCCTACCCAGCACAAAAAGTTTAAAAATTTGATAATCTTTAAAAAAAATTTCCTATTTGTTCCTCTCTAGTAACAATAAGTAAAAAATCAATCATTTAAAATACAACCCTCCTTCATCTAAATTTATGCTTCAGCCTTCCCCCCTCAGCATACGAAGTTTAAAATCTTTGAAACTTTTAATTAAATCTTTTGTCCTATTTGTTGTTCTCTATTAATAATAATCTCTAGTAATCAATCATTGAAATTACTCCCCTTCTTCTGAAATTTATGCTTCTCTCTGTCCTCAACATAAAAAGTTTAAAATCTTTAAAAATATTTATTAAAAAAATTATGCTATATTTGCTTTTCTCTAGTAACAATAAATAAATAATCAGCCATTTAAATGATTCCTCTATCCCCAAAATATCCATTTCCCCCCCCCTTTGCCACCCCTTAGCAGAAAAAAATCTTTAAAACTCTATTTATAAAAAAATCTTCTGCTCTATTTGTTGCTCCCTATTAACAATAAGTAAATAGTCAATCATCTAAATCACAAATCCCCTCCCTCCGAAATTTATGTTTTTTTGTCATCCACCCAGCATAAAGTTTAAAAATTTTAAAACTCTTATTTAAAGAAATCTCCTATCCTGTTTATTGATCCTTAGTAACAATAAATAGATCATCTGTCACCCAAATTTTCTGTCTACTGCCAAAATGTCTGCCCTCCCCCGCATATAAAATTAAAACTCTTTAAAAATACTGTCTGCTGAATTTGTTGCTCTCTAGTAACAAGAAATGAATAAACAATCTTCAAAATATTCCTTTTTTCCCCTAAAAATTTTTTGTCCCCCCCCCCCTGTTCATCTACCCAGCAAATAGTTTAATATTAAATTTTTAATATTATTATTTTTTTTTTTTCAAATTCTGCCCAATTATTTTGCAGTAAGGTTAAATATCACTCAATCAAAATCTTCCTCCTTTCAGAAAATTTTGCTCCATTTTTTACCAAGGCTGAAATTTCTGAATATGTGGTGGTGGGGGGGACCAAAATTGTTCTCTTTTTAGCAGTTTGGCTGTTCTTACCCTGAATCACATGTATATTTTAAAATAAATATGCTCTCTAAAATAACTTTTCTATCCCCATTAACAAAATATTAGGGGTGAGAAGTGCCAGACTACAAAAAAGAAAATATTCTCTCCCATGTCTAGAAATTCACCACTTTTTCTAGGTGTGGTAGATTGAAATTTAAGGGAAGAATTAAATGATTATTATTTATTATTGCTGCAAAGTAAC
This sequence comes from Maratus michaelseni, assembly GCA_963931845.1. Classification (NCBI taxonomy): domain Eukaryota; kingdom Metazoa; phylum Arthropoda; class Arachnida; order Araneae; family Salticidae; genus Maratus; species Maratus michaelseni. The sequence goes on from OZ007599.1 coordinate 258,625,936, forward strand.
AACAGAGCATAAAATTCTTAAAAAATATATTTGACTTTTAAAGATTTTAAACTTTGTGTGCTGGGGTGGAGGGGAGGGGAAAGGAAGAAGCAGAATTTATTTATTTCATTTATTTTTTATTTTTGGTCGGGACAGAGGTAATTACTTAATTATTGTTATAAAACAGTTATAAATAGAGCACATTTTTTTTTTTTTTTAAACTGTATGTGTTGGGGTGGAGGCAACAGAAAACGTCAAACAAAAATTATGCATCATGCATAGATTATGAAACACTTTTTAACACTTCCAGAACACTACAATTGAACACCATTTAGAAAAGTTAAACTAGATTTCAGCAATTACCACCTATAGCAAGAAAGGTATAAGAATTCTTTTATGCATTCTTATGTTTTCAGTATATGATCTATAGGTCAGTATATATACTACATAGAGTGCTAAAAATTAGCATAGTTACAAAACGCATAACATAATCGAAAGTTTACCTTCAACAATTTCCACTGACAGAAAAGAACTCTAATAATTTTGTACAGCCTTGTATATTACTATAGATTTTTATACACTCCTCATATTAAACTAAAATTTAATTCAGGAAAAAAACACAACACAACTGAAAACATACTTTCAGAAACTACCATCCATAGATGGCGATGTATCCAAATCTTTGCGTAGCCCTGTATACAAATTTATTTATATTCTAGAAAAATCTCTTAGTATACAAAATAGTTGAGTGGGAAAATGCATATCTCAATTAACAAATACCCTTAAGCAATTCATGCTCATGCACAGAAATGATTACAACTTATTTTGTGTAGCCCTGTATATGATCTGTAGAATTTATACACACCACTAAATGCCTACAAGATGTTTCAAATAGTGTAACATTATTAAAATATGCTACAATCATTTTCCCCCCTTACACTATTATATAATTGAATTCTTTTGAGTGACCCTGTAAATGAATGTTAAATGCTTTACACACCATACTTTACAAAAAGCATATTTTAGTGCACTTCTATAAATGCATATCAATTTGATTTTGTTTGAAATAGTGTAAAATCATTAAAATACACTAGAAACTATTTTTCACCATTGACCATTCTTTTGAATGTCCCTGTAAATGAACTATAAATGCGACATACTCCAATTTCAACAGCGAACATGCCATAATAAACTTCAAAAACATATATCAATCACATGGCAATTCGAGTATATTTACGAAAGTTAGGAGAACTGAAAGATTGCTTACAGACAAACCAAAAAAAATCCTAACACTTTTCAAGTATGTTGGGAAAAAAGGACATTTTTAGAGAGGGGAAGAAATATTTTAGATGATTACTTAATTATTATTACAACAAAATCACAAATAGAGCAGAAAAAATTAAAGAATTTTAAAAATTATAAACTTAAGATGTGGGAGGGATGCAAAGGGGGAGAAACAGAAATTTTGGAAAGACGAGATAGTTTAGATGACAGATTATTTATTTAATAGCTGACCCGCTCAGCGTTGCCCAGGCCTGTGAAAATAAATTAAAACAAACACCCCAGGTTTGTATGATTTTATATCTGTAATCCGATTTTGTATGAAATTATTCTTTTTAATGACATTTAAGGCTGTTCTCAAATCTAATTTGACAAAATGGAGCTGGTTTGGAGAGGCTTGGAACATTATTAGCTCAGTTATGGATATAAACCACAGCTAAAGAATAAAAACGTTACATAGGGGACATTAGGTCAAGTGTGCAACAACAAATCACTAACTCTGACTTTAGGTATGCAACAACTGAATACAAGCTGTGTACTTTTATTAGGAACATAAATTTAAGTTTTATGAAAATTGTTTTTTGAAAAATCCGGTATTCTCTCTGTATAACAACAATTTAGTCTGTCTGTCTGTCTGCGATGGCTAGCAAAATCTAGCCCACCTAGAAGCCAGAAAATTGAGATTTAGGTAGTCAAACCCTCTCCTGGTGCACCTGAGCCTCAGAATTTTAATATTTTGAAAATTAGAATAGTTATTAATTAAAAATTGATCAAAGATCACAAATAAAAAATCACTCTTCCGAAATTCGCGCGTGCATGCTCAGAAGCCCTTTATCCGTTCCTCCATAAATAGAAGAAACAAAGCACGAGTCATACCGTTTCTTTTTTTAAGTTTTTCTAAATTTGCCATGGGCGAATGGCTGGAAATAATGAAAAACTGTCTACATATTCTCAAAGAATGTACTTTTATGTCTCAAACGATTTGGATGGTTAAAAAAAATTTCACGTTTAACCCTTTGGTATTGATGAAGCTAAAAATGTTAAATTTGTTAAATGAAATTAGTTCTGTCGAAATCAGAACAGTAGATATGTATATAATAAAAAATCCCTGACGGCTCCCCTACAGGCACAGGTAGATTTCGAAGACACAGACCGTAGGGTGCCTGTTTATTGAGAATTGCAGAGGAATTGACCTTTTTGCCATGATGCAGCAGTTGGGACTGCCCACTTCATAATCTACCTGTGTCTGTAGGCGGGCTTGGCAGGGATTTTTTTTTTTTTCATTTTTTTTTTGCTGTAAGGGTTGGTCCTATAAAAAACTTCTCAATATAAAAGTTGTAGATAATATTAAGAGGATTTATAATAAATTTAAGTGGATTTGATATATTTTCTGAATTTACGAAGTTATGAATTTTTTTGTTCTTAAACCCTTATTTTTCCTCCCCTTGAGGCCACTTTTAATGATGTCAAGAATCTGTCATACATACATTTTCGGCCCTTTTCCTAGAAGTAATAATAACTTTAAACGGATTCGATACGTATCATAATTAAGAAGTTATGGGTTTTTTTCTGTTTTCATAAAAAGCCCCCCCCCCCCCCAACCCCCTGGTTCGATTTTGCCCATTAACGATCTTGACTGAGATTTTATGCCCCTTGATTTTATGTATCAGTTTGGAAGAGATTTGTGCAGAATTATTGACATTATCGTGTCCATAAAAAAGTGACATAGATAGACAGATAGCTATATAAAGTTTTGAACTGGAGGTGGTTTTGGGGTCTGAGAGTTATGAACAGCATAGATCTGCAATTTTTTTTCAGAAATTTATAGATATGGGAGAATGTAATAGGTAGTATATTTCTTACGAAATCTACCTAAAAGAGTCTCAAATAACAAAAAAATCGCTGCCAGGGAGTGCAAAGTGAAATACAATGATTGCTATTGATTATATACTAATAAAAAAAAGTTTTGCTCTGTGTGTGTATGTGTGTGTTTGTCTGTCTGCGATGGCTAGCAAAATCTAGCCCTCCTAGAAACCAGAAAATTGAGATTTAGGTAGTCAAACCCTCTCCTGGTGCACCTGAGCCTCAGAATTTTAATATTTTGAAAATTAGAATAGTTATTAATTAAAAATTGATCAAAGATCACAAATAAAAAATCACTCTTCCGAAATTCTAGCGTGCATGCTCAGAAGCCCTTTACCCGTTCCTCCATAAATAGAAGAAACAAAGCACGAGTCATGCCGTTTCTTTGTTTAAGTTTTTCTAAATTCGCCATGGGCGAATGGCTGGAAATATGGAAAAACTGTCTACATATCCTCAAAGAGTGTACTTTTATGTCTCGAACAATTTGGATGGTTAAAAAAATTTTCATGTTTAACCCTTTAAAAAGAAATAATCAAGAAGCATCGAATTCATGTTTTTTTTATTTTCGTCCGTTTTCTGAGTCTTGCATCCACTGGACTACAAAAGATACGGAAAAACAAAGATCACCAAATTAAAGAGCTGACTTTGCCCTTTTCAAAGCCGCCTTTGGTTTTAAAAAATACGAAAGTTAACCCTTCGAAAAAGTATATTTTCTGTATGCCGTTTTGCAATTTCGGTGATTTTTAAAAATTTGCATCGGCAGTCAGAGCAAGGTACAAAAAACTAAAAATACCAGACAATATCTACATTTATTCCCTTTTCAACATCTGTATTTGTTTTTAAAAAATTAGAATATTAACCCTTCGAAAAAAATTTGTGCGCAGGAATAACTTTTGCGAATTACGATTTTCTGCGATATATAAAATCTGGTATCGGCTCTCTAAAAAAACCAAACACACATAAAGACATCTACGTTCTATCTGGTTCATGGAGAAACCTTTTGTTTAAAAAAAAATCGCGTTAACCCTTTTGAAAACGTTTTTTACCGTAAGTCAATTTTGCTTTTCTCACGATTTCTCCTATCTTTAAAAATTCGAATCAGCATTTATAAACAAGACACGGAAAACTAAAAATACCACGCCTAATCTACATCCCTTTGCTTTTTAAAGTCTGGTATTCATTTTGACAATTTTTAATTTTAATCCTCCGGGAGAAAATAATTTCCAAAACTCACTCACGAGATTTTCGTTTTTCGGCCCAAGTTTAAAAATCGGCTTCGACTCAGGAAATGTGAATATGGACAAACCGTAGACTCCAGATCATAGACACGTTCATTTTCTTCAAATCGCACCATTGGATTTTTAAAATTTTCTACATTAACCCTTTCAAAACCGATCATTTACGTAACCCACTTTCGCGATTTCCACTTTTTTGGCAATGTTTAACTGTGGTTAAATTCCAATTACACTAGGAAATTTGGCTGGGTTGAGTGTTTTGAGTAAGGCCTCTTCCAGAACGTATTGCGCCCACTGGTGGTGGAAGGTGGAACTACAGAAGTATCTCTGGTTCTATGGGCCCAATTATGACGGGTTTGGCTGATTTGACATAATATAGCCTTAAATATTTTAGTTGCACTTTCGACCGCCAGGATGCGCTTTTGATTATGGGTTCTATGAGCCCATTTACGGTGGCATTTGCCTCATTCGACTTGATTTCGATAGCCTATACAGATTTCAGTCATATTCGTATAGAATAGATTGTTATTATCTCGGGCTCGTGCAATGTCGGGTGGGTTAGCTAGTATTTAATAAAAAGTTGTTTACCCCCTTCCCACAAATATAACAAATAAGCAGTTAAAGAAAACTTCGATGTAAATTAGAGGCCTGATAGCAGGCGAAGCCTGTTCTTCTGCTCTATCAATAATATCAGTCATGTGGACTAAATGCAATATTTTATAAAAAGTAGTCCCCTCCTCTACCCATATAACAAACATTTCTTTATTAATTGCATCCATTGTGCCGATAGCAGGTGAAGCCTGCAAGTCTCTATTGTAATAATATGTGTCACGTTGACTAAATGCAATATTTAATAAAAAGTCATCCCCCCTCCCTGCAAATATAAAAAATGCAAACGTATCTTTAATTATTAAAGCCATTGTCAATTAGATTTTTATTCTTTTTTCAATAAAAAAAATTTAGGATTTTTATAAAATAAAAACTTGCTGGACAAATTTTTTGAATTTTAGAAAATCTTAATGGGTGTATCAATTTGTGCCTATATTCCCATTTTGAAAACCCTTTCTTATATATATTTTAAAATATGTATGTACCGTAAAACCACTGAGTTAAAATTGCTAAATTTATAAACTGACAACCCGCTTTCAATCGGATTTTACTGTAATGGATAACTGACCTAAATTTAAAGAAAGTTTAGATTAAGTACTTCTTCCAGAAAACTTTGAGGAAAAAAATGAAATTAAAGAAGAAATTTGATTAATTATATACATAAATACAGTGAAAAAAAAATCCAAATGGTAGCTATAACTTTAGTTCTAACTGATGCAAAGAAAAAGGCATAATTTTAATTCATAAAAAGTTCTTTATGATTACATCACTTATATCTATATAAAACATTGCAGCTGAAATCAGCTTCAATAATTTTCAATTGACACATTTTAACTTATATTTAGCATGTTTCAAACTATCAAATAATGAAAATTTGTATATAGAGTAAATCTGGCAAGACAAATTAATTAAATTATATATTGAGGTTCATATTAAGATTTTTAAAATAAATATAATATATTTACAGACTCTCAAGAAAATTTAACAATAACATAATTACCTCCATATCCAACATCACAAAGGCATATCACATTTTGTGTTCTAGGATCTAACTCGCAACTTTCAGCATGACTTAAGCCACTTTCAGCAATTCCAGGGCAAGGGCACGGACGGCACGGAATACCAACACCAATTCTTGGATCACCATAATATCCTGTGTCACATCTAAATTTAAAATAAGACAATAAAAAAAAAATAAACACTTGGAGCATAGTCAGTTTTATTTTTGTCTGTCAAACTAAGAATTTAAGGAACACTTCAACAACTTAGAACATTATAACTCAAATCAATTTAATTAATTTTCAATAAAAAAGTAATAATAAACAAGTTTTTGATTATTTACTGAAAAATAAATACTGTTTATCTAACTTTTTACTCAATTTTTCCATTTTTTTTCAAGAAAAAATCTTGAAATGTAGATTATGTAGCACTATAAAGCATCACAAAATCACTGAAAGGACAACTGCATTTAGTTTTAAGTTTACTCAAATTTAAATTCAATAAACACTTATACTAATATCACACTAAAACAAGAACGCTAAATTTATAGCAAAACAATAATTCTAAATTTTCTTTATTAACAGTTTTTAGTGTACTAAATAAATTTTAGTTTAATCTAATCTATGATATCATTCATCTTGTTACTAAAATGAATGGATAAAAGTGCACATACTTTTTAATTTAAAATTTATATACAAATTCCAGAATATTCTATAATATCAAATTAAATTTCCTTTTTGAAAGCAGTTTGACATGTGCTAGAATTAGCTCAATGATAAAAAATCAGCAGTTACCTCTAGAATTTTCCTACACAATGTAAGCTCAAACTACGCATAAAGAGTCTAGTTCTATATGCTTACTTATGTCATCTTGATTTAATCAATAAAGCAAATCGCACATGTGAGTCCTTTTGACATAAAGCAAAAGCATATTTCAAAAAATACTTGAGTTTTTATACAGAAAATACTTTTTTTTGTTGTTGTTGGGTGTAGAATCATGCATCGGGTTGGGTAACACTTTTACATGAACTCAAGTCACAGTTCAGTTTAGGTCGGGTTGGCACTATTTTTGTTTCATTGCAAGTTGGGTTTTTATTAACAAACTTTTTCAAAAGTTTAGAATAATTTTTCACCATAAAAGATAAAATTGATATTAGAGATAAAATTGTAGACCACTTTCCACATTTGTATTTAAAGGTTTAATTTTCTTTCCTGTTTGGTTTTGGGCTGAAGTGCATCAAATTCTGGTTGAAAAAATTATTTTGTCAGATTAACTCAACCCATGCAGAACTCTAATTAGACTCTTCATGTCAAACTGTCAATGAGCTCATCAGTTATAAACATCATCTGGATATAACTTTTATAATATACTTTTTTTTTTTTACATGTAACTATTAACCTAAATTTTTAAGATTTGCAAAATGTCCATTACTGCATATAAAAGTTTGGAACAGTTAATACAAATTGTAAAATCCATATTCATGTTACTGATATATATGTTCCTGGTGGCTATAATTCAAAGTTCCATCTATTCTGAAAAAGTTAAAAAGGAAATAATTTGCATAAATCACCTATCACATTTTGGTCCAGCAGTGAAATCTTTGCAATCAATACAATAGCCTGTTCTTGAATCACATGTGTCTGCATGACCATTACAATCGCATCTTCGGCAGTTTGGATAATTCCAGTAGCCAGGCTGACATTCATCACACTGGCGTCCATAAGTATTGAGGCGACATTTGCAATTTCCACTTTGTGAGTCACAAAAATTATCAAGTGAACCAACACTATTGCAATCACAAGCTAAATGAGGGAAAAAAATCATTTAGTATATGTAATGATATATATTTAAGTGCCAGTAAGTCATTTTTATGGTTTACAGCTTTCCAAATATGAAAAGTAAGATTATCTTACGTAAGCATCCATTTGGCCCAAATCCATATGTCCCAGGAGCACACCGATCACATCGTCTACCCACTACATTTTTTTTACACATGCATTGGCCTCCTAGACTGTCACAGTTTGTACTTAATGAACCAGTAGGATCACACGAACATTCTAGAATATTGAAGATAACTTAAGTCAAAAGAATTTTTAATGAATAAAGGTTATACACAATATTATTTTTGCTGCATTTCACATGGTTTAGAAAATTAATAAGAAGGTTATTTAGTTAAAAAACCCGAAATTAATAAGTTAAAAAATGGAATAGTATTGTTGAGTAACTGTTAGTCCTAGGCTTACCATGGGCTTTATCATAAACATAAAAGCCAATGCTGTAAAGGTACTTTTTACAAACGTCATTAGGAACTGGTCTAACAACCGAATAAAATGCATATCCACATCGAAAGCGTTCAAATTCCTGTCTTCTGTATTCATTAGTTGCAGATCCTTGGAAAAAGGGGATGCTGTCAATTCTTGGGATGAAAGCAATCTAGAAATTAGAATTTTTAAACGTTGAGAAATTGTATATATCAAAAAATAATTTTATATCATGAAAACATCTAGATTATTCAGATCTAAAATTGAAAAAGTAAAAAATAGATAAATGACATACTAGCCAATTATTAAAAGCAGGCATCAGTAGAGTAATATTAAATTGTGTAAATGTTGCATTATAAAACAAGATATCACAGAAATTAAATTCCTTTAAATTAATTAACTTGAGTGTTCAGGAAAATTTACACTATGTAGCAGCTCACCGAGCACTAGGGATGTAATGAATATTTGGCTACTATTCAGTATTTGTCATATTTGCTAAATACGCAGTTGGATAGTTAGATATGTTAGATATTTAGTTGAAATTCAGGATAATATATTTTTTCTTTTTTTTAAGCAATGCTTTCTCAAATCCAAATTGGGCATTTCCAGATGCATTCATGAAGCCATTTTCTTTCTTAAATGCACAAAATTTGGAGCAATTCTCAAATAGTAGATTCCATAAAAGCTAAGGATCTTTATGAAAATGGTGTCAAAGTTATTGGAGATTTAAACCAATTTTATAGACAACTGTCAGAAAAGGATCTTCATTGGGAACAACCAATTACAATTCAAGTTGTAATACACATTTAAAAAAATGAAATTCATTTCTAAAGTGTTTGGATATTAATCTCTATAAATTTCATATGCATATAAAAATTTCTTTGAGATTGTGTCAGAAAAATTTGCATTGTACAACAGTATTTCTTTTAATAATTTTATTTTAAATAACAGTCTTAAACCCATTTAATACAAAATACTGTAAAAAATTTAAGATTATTCATGCTGTTGGTCTCAGCTTCTGTGTGCACTTTCAATATGTGTTTAGTATGTTATAAAACTTTCTTGTGTTGTGCATATGCTGGTTCAACTGTTAAAAGTTTTATTAAATATGTATTTTCTACTTTTTATTACTTATAAAAAATTCACATCTATCTAAAGTCAGCAAAATTAAATGAAAATTTATTAATTTTACAGATAATCTATTTAAGTTCGCAAGCATAAAATTATTTTTCAGAAAGACATGTCATTAAGAAATTAAACAATACAGACATATTTTATTTTTAATGCACTAAAATTTTTATATTGCACAAAATTATTTGAACAAATGAAAACTAGAAGCTTACTGAATCAACAAGAACAGATGCTGATGGTGTTTGAACTTCTCTGTCATAATGCTTGAATTCAATTCGAACATTATAATTTTTACCCTTTTCAAGGCATGCTGGAGGATATACAACAGCATATCTTTGACCTTAAAATAAGAAAAAAAATATTTCATTAATAAGCAATCCTTTCAATTAAAAAATTAATTGAATAACTAATTATGTGATTCATTGCTAATTTAACTTCTAAATTTAATTTTTAAAGGATTTTTTTTTTAACCAGCAACTCAATTTCTAACCCTTTTTTTGCAGGAGAGATGATTATTTTTTTAATTATAACTATTTTTAACAAGATTTTATTCTACCATTATTTTAAATTTAAGCTAAAACATTATTGTAAATTAGACTTTATCTGGACTGAACTCTTGATAATACAGAAAAACAGCTAGGATGAAATTTAAAATTATAAGACATAAATTCAGTTTTGAATAAGTTTCTGCCATAACCAGATTTCTTTAGTTTTTTTTTTTTTTTTTTTTTTTTAAGGAAAACCTTCATGCTACATCTTTTCTAATGAGAGTGAATTTGCTTTAATTAACAATATACAGGGTGTTTCTGTTAATGTGGTAACAAAATTAGAGGGTTGTTAGTATACATCAATAACAAAAATGGCAATGGAACATGGTGTTACAAACCATTTATTTAGTCAAAAATGCAGGATGTTCTACAGTAACCAAACTTGGATTTCTGTTAATAACTTTGAGAAAAATAAAGATATTGCAAAGAAAATTTGAAGATATTTATCTTGTTTTGTGAAAACTGGGATGACATGATGAAAAGTTATGGAAATACAGAGTACTAATATAATCAATGATACTATATGAACTGGTAATCACAGTCTAAAACATGGAGTGTCAAGTTCATGCTATTGGTGCATATACTAGAAACTTCTAGCATTTTTCTTGATGTTATTACATTTAGTATATATACAAAAATGTCTATTAAAGGTTTCATCCCAATATACTTCTGTTTGTACTAAATTATTAATCAAAACTAGAGTTCAGTTGGACAGGAATACCCTGTATTGACTTAATAAGTGATTTGTAACACCTTGTTCTATTGCAAATTTTGTTCTCCTTGATGTCTATTAATAACCCTCTGAGTTTGTTGCCATGTTAACAGAACACCCTGTATATGAGTTTGTAAAACTAAACTATATTTGATAATAAAATATTTGGCATTTAACTGTTTATTACTAAGAAAAAAAAGAATAAAAAAACAAACTTCATATACATAATTCTTCCAAATGAAATATTATATAATCTATTTTTAAGGCAAATAATGATTTTAAAAAATATTTTTAGAGTTTATGAAAAAAAAAAAACACTTGATTAAGATAAAAGTTGCATATGTTTACTAAAAGCATTGTTAAAATTAAAGTCAATTTGTGAAAAACTCATCTCATTTTTGTGATTATGACAGATTAAAATAACTATAGCTCAATTCTAGTGGAATACAGTTCAAGCAATCTGGGTTCTTGATGGAATAATAAATTACTGCAATCCTTTCCTACAACAGTTTTCTTGCAATGTCTAATTAAAGAAACATTCTTAATTTAAAAGAAATTTCTTTATTTCTTCTTTTCTAAACATCAGATTAGAAATAAGTAAGAAGCTGGCCCAGAATTACACTAAAAGTTTTATTTTTTGCTTATGACTAAGATTGTTGTTTATTATTTGGAAAGTAGTCTGATTTGATTGGCATTCATTATACAGCAGATGCTCATTTTTATGAACTCACAGGAATTACAGGTTAGCAATACTATTCAGTGCTTTTAAATATATTAGTTTTTTTTTCATTATCAGTACTGAATAAATTATATTCATGCTACTACACAAACAAGAAATATAAAATATTTTCTGAATGTGCTTATAATTATTAAGACATTAAACATCAAAATAATCACTTATTTTTGTTAGTTTTAAAATAATATTGTTGAACAATGCATGGCACCATTTTCTCTATATTTACAAGAAGTTTACAATTATTACAGCCTTAGAAAAACGTCTAAGTCCTGACAAGCATTCAGCAGCTAGTTTCCTGTTCGGTCTTGGAGTTACTTAATTTCCGTCATCTTCATGATCTGAAAGTTTTATCTCATTTTAATTGATAATGTAGCTGATAATTGCATCATCTGATATTTCCTCCTTGCAGATAATATTAAAATCTGCAGTTAAAAAGCCCTGGAATGAAATTTCTGGCAACTGTGGGTATCTGTGGCAAAGCTCATCTATGAGTAACTCATCTTCACTGAAGTTGTGGGATATATTGTCATGGAATTCTTCTGGTATGTCTACTTCTTTAATAAAGTCTGCATACCAGAAAGCACTACTATTGATTATGCCTTGGTCTATTGGCTGTAAAAATGAAGTTTCATTTGGTGGGAGATACTCCACATGGATTTCCTGAAAACCAGAGACTTGCAATCCTTTCCATATGTGCAGTACAATTGTCTACAATTAGAAAAACTTTGCTTTTCTCCGCTGAATAAAGGCTATATCTCTCAACTATTTTTCATAAATGTCATTCATATATAACTCAGTCATGTTGACTGCAATCAAAACTGCAAGTCTCAGTTTAGCTTTCTTACCTCCAACAAATTTATCTCTTTTGAAGGTTAATGTTTTCTCTGGCAAAATCTTATAAAACGAAGCCACTTTGTATTAAAAACATCTGCAGCATATTCGGAAAGCAACAATTTTAGCTTTTCTTCTTTCCATCATTTGCTGATAAAGTTCATAATGATTCATTTCATGATTTTTCTGCAATTATAGTAAAACATGTCAATTTTCTAAATTTGAAATGAGCAATTTCAGTGATGACATTATTCTTTAAAAATGTTTGTCCACAGATAAGTCTATAACTTTATTTTTTATATATAAATATAACCTCTATTTTCAGAGCTTATGTAATGAAAATGACATAAATTTAATGCTGATATAGAAATATATCTCAGTTTTAGGAATTAAAGTACATGCTTTCATTTAATAAAAATGTCATTTTCTCTCATTAAAGCATTGAACTTTTGGTGCACTACTACAGAATAGGTCATAAACGATCTATGTATTAAAATGATTGTTGGCATTTTAAAAGAGATAACAGTTAAAATAAATATTTTCAGACATCTTTTAAACAACTCACTATATTATCTTTAAGTGTTAGTTCATTCATAGATACTTATTCGATAAGCGAGATGTTGTAACATATGTTTCATTCATTTGCCTGGCTATTTTGTTTTTCCAGGTTCACTTGCATATAAACAAAGTGTTGAGGTTGGAAATGTGTCATAGTAACTATCATTGTAAAATGATGATATGACATCATAGCAAGGATGTTGATAGGACTATCAGACGATACTGATTGTCATTAGTTTAATGTCATGTGACAATGTTCAGCCATGATTGTCTTTAATTTTTCTAAGAAGTTTTTGGTAATTCCAGTCTTGTCAAATAGGTAAAATTTATGCATAGGTAAGCAGTAAATGCTTTTTAAGACACTGGATGAAAAGTGAACGATTATTAAAGTTGGTCTTCTTTGTAATGGTTTTTCTTTAAGAAAATGATGCCAGTATGAATACCGTGCATGCAGCATATTAAAAATTAATTATGCTGAATAGGATAAAATGATTTAAAATCATCCTTTATTTCTTTTAATGATAAATGTCTGTTTAAATGTATGTGATGTGTGGAGATTATGTTATTTCAAGAGTATCATCAATAAAATGATGTATCCAATCAATTTCCTGGCTCTTTATTATGGATTTTAAGACTTTTACTATCAACTCTACTAGTTATACTTGAATTCAGTTCAACAAATATGAGAAGGAGGTCATCAATTATTATAAAAATATCTTTATTGTTAAATTTAATGAAAAAGTCAGTAAAACGATGTGATAATCCCATAACATCCCTTTTTATCACAACAATGAAGCAGCCAAATTGCCACCATTACAAATTCCACTAAAAATTGAATTTAAAAAAATCAATATTTTGCACATTAATTTAAATTTTGAAAGTTATTATAACATCTTTAAATCTGTCTTCAGTATCTAAAAATGCTGAAATTTCACTAAATTCAGAGTAATGTACAATATGTTTTTGTTCTAAAATAATTAAATTTCCTTGTTTTACTTTTTAGAGCATGGAGAAGACTTTTCTAAATATAACTTATAGGATCCAGAGATTGTATAATAATTTAAATTTCTTAACTTTTACAAACATAACTATTTACATGTGAATAGCTTTAACATGATGGAAAACAAAGATAGGACAGTGCTGTATTTGTCACATCCTAGCTATATATATATATATGTTTGCAAATTAGACTATCAAATATATAATGAGCCATCAGAGGCAGGAACAGTTGGTCAAACACAGAAAGATTCATTTTTATTTCAAGAAGCGCAGAGAGTTGCACATATATTATGCATAATTATCGGGATAAAAAAATGTTAATTTTAGGAACTTGTTATTACTTTAAACATTTGAATTGCTAGATGAATGCATCTCCCTCATTCTGAGCAAAATCCAGTGATTTGCAGTTAGATATCAAACTTTTGGTAATCAAATGTTTGTATCCAATAAAATATTTTCTAAAGAGCACCTGATTTTTTTCTAATATGAAAATTCTTTTTTTTTTACACTTTTATAGATTATTTGCACAAAATGATTTTCTTTATATTCTATTTTTGTGTTAAGCAAGATTCATTTTACACAGGTAAAAACAAACATTTGTAATTAAACACTACAAGATCAGATTCTTCTAGATCTTAGAATTTGAACTTAATGTACTTTTTATTGAAATTTAATTGATGCCTATAAGGTCATGAGTTTTGAAAATATAAGAATAATTACCTGTTGGTAATGACACAAGTTTGATATCATCTTGAGGTATAGTATTTGCACAAGGGCCATTAGGATCAACTGGACCAGGTCTTTCAATCACAACACGAGCTTCTTCCCACTGACCAGGAAGCTAGACATGAAAGGAGACTTTAATTGATATTGCATATTTCAAAAGGAAAATTAAATTGATTAATATTCATTTATTGATACAAAAAAAAAGTTATTTCAAGCTATTTTCATTAAAGGGGTACTTTATTAATCCTTCAAGATAGAGTGGCTAAATGTAATTTGAATGGAAAATATTTAGAAATTGCATTTTTTCGTATTTTGTTCTCGTAATTTTATTAGCTTTCAAAACCTGTACACTTACATTAGACATACAAGTCTCAAATTTTATTTATTTATTTATTTTAATGCGATATAAGTGTGTCATTTTAGGTTTATTAAAGATTCACATATAGTGTCTTATCATGAAAAATCTGTTTGACATTTGAAAATTTGGTAAAAGTTCAAATGTAGCTTAAATATTTAGCTTTCCAATACTTTTTAAAATATTTAAATCTATGCTGCATTTAAAAAAAGAGGGAACACTCTTCTTTAAACACAGTCGAAAAAGCTAAAAAGACAAACCTCAACTAAGTTCCATCTTCCCCTTCAAAGGATACTCAACAGGGAGTCCAAATGGAAAAGATCGAGATGCAAGAAAGATTCAATTAAAGAAGAATTTTCAATGTCTTGCCTTTACCATTTCATATGCAACTCATGTAAAAAACGCAATGTGTGTATATATATATATATATAATGTATGCAGAATTTATAATTTTCGTAATTTATTTCCTTGTTTGTTGTCTTATTATTGAAAGCAATTTAATTTGATTGATACATTAACTCAAGATACATTTGTGTGCAAATTAGTTTAGAAACTTACTGAGACATAGGGTAGAGTAGGGGAAACTTCGAGGGGGAAGTCTGGTAATTGGATGATATTTTTTTCAATATTTTTTCCTATTGCTATATGTTAAAACCAAATTGTAAACACAGGAAACTTGGGTATATAATATTACTTAAGTTTACTAAGTTTTATTACTATTATCATATATATATGCATTTATAGGTTTAAAAAAACAAACAAAAGGCATCCTTTTATTTTTTTGGCTGATTTTTAAACACACAAAACAACAACAAAAATTAACTTAACCCAACTTTAAGTTTAAGTACATATGTGACTGTAAAATTCAAATGAAACGTACATTTTTCATAACTTCAAGGCCTAAGAAATAGTTTTTACAGTATTAATTTTTTTTTTTTTGTCTTCATCACATTTAGGTATGTAACAGGTTGAAATTTTACCTCCCAGTTACCTCCCAGTAGATAAATTGCTGGTGTTTTCGGAAAAAGCATGTTTTTAAATTTTTAAATAGTTATATGTTTAAACTTAATGCAGTACAATCAGTTAGCAATACACAAATGCTTATTTGTTTAGATTAATAATGTTTAAAAAAAATAATTGCACCAAGATTGTTTTATTCTTTGGCACCTGAATGAGAATAGCTGAAATTTTCAAGCAGGTAGGAAGGAAAATTAATTTGCATTTTGACAAAATGATTTGCATTATTGTATGATGAAAATAACAAATTTCATTTCTTCATATTAAAACTAACTTCACTTACTGTTTAGTGTCATACATAACAATTTTATTCATATTACCCGTTGAAAACTTCTGAAGATGAATAAATATATTTTTTAAAAGATAAATTTTATTATGAATTGTAATATAGTAAAACTTCTGAATAAAAAACATCTCGGGAGCACAGATAAGTCCACTATTCAAAGGTATCTGCTTTTCAGAAGTAAAAACATACAAATATTGTCTTGGGGGTGAAAACTATGGTTCTTTTATTAAAAATATTAAAAGAACTTTCAGAGATTGGCAGCTATTAACATATAAATTTTAAACTAATTAGAAAACTAGACAAAACATGTAAAATTACTGGAATAAATATGAGAAAATTTAAGAACACAAATGACATGAATAATTTTTTAAAACATCACAAATGGCATAATTTATATACCTGATATATATGATCTTGAACATGAAACCATATCTAGCAGCATGAATATAAAAATTGGCTAAAATTAATATTTATTTTCATTATAGATAATTAACATTTAACAGTTTTAACCCTCTGAGCGTTTTGAAAAAGGGTAAAATTGTAATGTTGTTTTCTCTGCATTTTGTTTTAAATGCTAAAAAAAATATGATTCTTTCAGTATTATAAATAAAACTTAATTACAAATATGAATGTCACCCTTGAGAGTATTAATCATTCTTCAATGTTTTGAAAATTCATTAAATCTATAGAATTATATTATCTTAAACATTGCATATATTGCAGTGAAACCTGGAGCTTAGTGAATGGAATATTACGTTCCACACGCTTAGAGGGTTAAACAAGGTTTTTCTTTTTTGATGAATTACTTAAAAATATTCCTTTTAAGAAATAACTTTTGAAATCATAGATGTAGGAACAATAAAAGAACTAAACAAAAAGAATCTTGCTTTTCTCCCCCTCCTCCCTTTTTAGTAATCCATTTTGCTAGGAAGAAAAAAGGGAGTAGAGGATTAAATTTACATTGAAAATTTAACCATTAAATTATAACCATAAGTGATCATAAGAATACAGTAAACTAGTGAAAAGAAAACATCAATAAATGACATTAAAACATATTTTATTGTTATTTCAAAAACATATCTTATTATTTAGAATTTTTTATCTTTTTATTACATTTAAGAAATGATATTCATTATTAATTGATGAATATCATTGTTTTAAATATTGTTTTATTTACATTAAACAATTTTTCCCCTTGCCGGCGTTAATGGGTTAAAATTTTAAAACTTTGTATTCTGTGAAGGAAGACAAAGGGAAGCAAAAGTTTTGAAAGGGAGAAGAATTAGATGATTGATTATTTATTTATTGTTAACAGGAAGTAATAAATAGGTCAAAAGAAAGTACCAATTAATCTCAAAAATAACCTTTGTACAAACTCCCTTTATGTTTAGTGTCTAAAATAAATTTCCTCTCGACAAACACATCTTAAACAACTTCATTCACATGATTTACAAGTGGTTCATAACTTAAGCTGATCTGTGATGTGATAGTTTCTTTGGCAATATGTGAAGAGAAATGAACAGAAATAAACTTCAGAGATTTACGTAAACAAAAAAAAAAATCTCAGAATATTAACTTTTTCAAACATCTTCACTTCCCCCCCCCCCCCCCCCACACAAACTTTTATATATTCCCAGTATTTTCTTTCCAGTTTTGCATCAATCTGGAGAACATCCAAAACTGCCTTCAAAAGGGTAGATTTCAATCTTTTGCATGTACAGATGGCTCACAGAATTTCACATTGAGATAAATGAAATTCACAAATGAATATCCCTTCTGAGCAATCAAACTCCATAGTTTATTTAAATATTAATGAGATGATTTGCATGTATGTATTTCTTTTCTACTCCTATTGTCTACACTCACAAAGGTTGACTGAAATTTTTGTATTAACTAAATGATATTAAATTAATTTTGGGACTGATTTAATTAGAACAATTAACAATAGTAATGGAGTTTAATTATGTTTGTGTATTATCATGATTTTTATTCCCTTTATGGGTATTATAAGTAGTAGCTATTGTGAGTTTATTTTATAATTCACTTTCTTCTTGTATTAATAGAGTTTAAATGTACCTTAATTTTGAAAAGAAGTGCGATGGCCTATACGAGTTTAAAAGATAAAAATATTCTAAGTGTGCTGCTTCTGCTGGGGAGGCTGGTATGGTGTTTTTTTTCTCCCCATAACATTATTTGGAGAAGACACCATTTTTCTTCCTTCATCAACTGACTCAAATATTCGTTGTGAGTCCACTCAGTAATCATAGCAACTTAGTCTTTTCCCACTCTCAATAAGGTCACTGGATTGCATATTTTTCAGCCATCCCCATCCTTCTATCCCCCCCCCCTTCTTTTAAAAATTTTAATGTCCGGAATATGTGTCTTTGGGACTTGATCACTTAGATCAGACTCGTCATTTATAAATTATACTCAAATTTAATATTAACTGAATTAATTACATGAATTAAATTTTTATTATTATATAGTATAATCTTAAATTTATGCATACAGTCGATAAATAATGTGTACAAACACAAAGATAAGTAGTAATATAAACAAAATGTAACTGTTGCCAATCTGAAAAAAGCAATATAACAAAACATTAGCTTTGCTGTTTATTTAGCTCCATGGAGATATTAAGGTAAGAAACTTATCAATAATGGAAGTTTCTCATTAAAATTAAATTTGTTGATTAAAAAAATTGGCAATAGCCAATGAGAAATGACTATGCAATTTGCATAATTCCGACGATAACTTACTTTTGCATTCCAAAAATTAAGGTTTATAAAATTATACAAAAATGTTAGCAAATATAAATACTAAAGATGGCCTAAAAAGATGTTTTTCAAGTTATATGACTTAAAATAATTTAAATACAAAATAAATTGTAATGATTGCAAGTATGATTACAATGGACCATTGTTGAGTGCTGCAGATGAACAGTGCCACAACCAAACAGATAGAAAATCAAAACAAAGGCAAAATCGACAGTTTGCATGCTGAAAAAAAGAAGTAACGAAAAAAGTAGTGTGAGAGTCTAGGATAAAAATTACAAAATAAATGAAAAGGGGTCTGAAATTTAGGCACTGTACACCCTACATAAATCCATATATCTTGTAAGATTTTATTAATATTTTTGTTAATTTCAATACAATTTTTGTCAATCATTTTTTGCAGCGACGCTTACATAGCTATTTCGTTTTTTAATGATTTCTTTTATGATGCTGCACTTATGGTAGATGAAGCACTTTTGCACATTTTTGTAAATGTATTTTCAGAGGTTCAGCACTTATGGGGATGGGAGGAGGGTGCGGTGCATATCCCCTAAATTATGCTATATATTTTGATAAATCGAATCAAGTAAAAAAAAAAATCGGGTAAGGTATTCATGGGTAAGGTCCACATACATGCATAATAGAATTTAAAATTTAATTATTTTTAAAATAAACACAAAAATATCAGTGAAACTATAAATGCTTACAGCATATTACCTGTGGCTCGTATCTCACAACTATATCATATTCAAGTGTCTGTGGAATATCAGTAATATCAAATTCCAGATGAGATCCTTCAAATACCCTCATAAAACCTAGCCCAGTCCAAGTTGAGTCCCTATCAACATATGGCTCTCTAACCAGCACTTGACAATCCTGTACAGGTTTTTAAAAATATTTAAATACTAAATATAAACATTACTCAGAAAAAAATACTAAATACAATTCTACACAAATATATTCTTAAAACTCAAAAATATAACATACTGGTGTTCCTTTAGACAATTCTGCTTCATAAACCATATAATCAAGATTTCCAGAAAAATAGCCAGATTCTGGTTGATCACAGCGTCGTCCAGATACATGTGCACGGCAGCGACATTGACCAGTGATCACATCACAGTTATTATCATAAGATCCCCCTGGATCACAGTCACATGCTTTACAACCTTCTTCATGAGAACTCAATCCATAATACTCAGGCTACAAAACGATACTTTCAGATTAGTGAGAGTTTAATTAAAGTTAACACTAATGAAATTATACAGTTTCATACTACCATTTTATGCACAAAAATTATTCATGCATAGACAAAAAAATTCTACATGTTAATGTTGAACAATTTATTATAAATAAATAACTCTCATATTTACATGACATTTAGTTTAGGTAATAGCATCACTTCATAAATATTTTTTTTTTTTTAGCTTTTTTGAAGAAAACTTTCTCAAATTCTTATTTTTTAAATTGAAACTAAAAATTTATTATTGCTAGGTGAAAATTTATAAAAGAATGCATATTTTTCACTACTCTTTAGAATGAATTATTAAACTTTGTACTGAAACGGAAGCCCTTTCCAGTGAGATCAACAATCTGTTTAAAAAACTATTGGCATCGGTGTCAGATGAGTACTGATTTGGAAACTTTGGAAACAATAAGAATGCATATTTCATTTTGGATTGCCTTCATAATAAATTAAAAGTAGTCCAATACATGTACTTGTATTATTGGTTTTTAGCTTGTTTTTAATGTTTCAACAAACACATTTTATGCAAAACTGAAAACTGAATTTTTGAAGATTTTAATAAAATCTTCAAAATGATTTTTATCCCCAAATTGTTTAATTTATATATATTTATTTCTCAATTAATGCTTTTATATCTGGTATATCTTGCAAGACACAAACAAATTATCACACCTTGAAATAATAAATTAAAGTAAAATAACATAAAAGAATATATATTCCATACTGACAATAAATTGTCTGCATCCAACATAATGCTTTAAATATTTACTTTAAAAATGTTTGAAAATATCAATCTTGCACAAGAATTTATTTATCACAAAATAATAAAACTTTAAATATATAACTTAATGATACTGTTTATATAGCTTTATAGTTTAATAATTTTCTAGGTTAAGAGATTAAGAATACATCATCAGAATCTAAATTCGCCAATGTAGTTTGAAAATTTTACTGCCAAAAAATATGTATAATGTAATATAACAATGATTTCAATTACATTTTGGCATTAAGAGGCTACTTTCACTCAGGCGAAAACACCCGCTCGCTAATGTTAATCCTATGGGGGAAATAATTTAGGATATCTCGTTTGCATTTCAATATTTTTAAATGTTTTTTCTTGCATTGGATAGCTGAGGTCAATCCCTATGCATGCTCCTTTGTACTTTTTCAATTTTGATTACAAGTTTTTTTTATTCAGATACTTTCCCTTTCAGAACCAGTTTCGAAAGTGAAAGTATCTTCAATAAAAAAAAACTGCAACTAAAATTCAAGAAAGTGCAAAGGAGCAAGCATAGAGATTGACCTCAGCTATACAATGCAAAAAAAAATCATTTAAAAATATTCAAACGTGAACGAGATATCGTAAATTATTTCTCCCATATTATTAACATTAGCAAGCAGGTGTTTTCGTCTGGGTGAAGTAGCCTCTTAAACTCATATATTCTTTTTCTTGTGACTTTTACTGCAGTTCATCAATTAAACTTTTAACTATAAGCAAGGCTCTTAACATTTTAGGTTTAATAAAAAGTGAAAATGGACCATTTTTATTTTTAAAATGACTTATGGGAGCCATTTTTATTTAAAAAATGGGTTAATGGATTTGTTCAAATAAAGTGAACCAAGATTTTCTCATTATACAAGAAATTAACTTTTAAAAAATCATTTCTTATTCTAAATTTATTTAATAAAAAAAACATCATGCTTTCTACTCACCAAACATTGATTACAATCTCTGCCAATTACATTACGTTTGCAAATGCACTCTCCATTAAATACATTGCAACCATAATTTCCAATTGTTCCAAGTTCATTACAAGAACATGCTGAAAATAAAATATTCAACATTAAGAATATAAATCTATTGTTAACAAATGCAAAACAATACTCAAATAGAAAATTCGCTCAAATAAATTTCCGTTCCATTTTAAAAAAACTTGTTTATTAAATTGTCTTAACTTTCATTTGCTTGCAACTTCACAAAAGTATCCAGTACTAATATTCTGTTTGCTGTTATGTTTCTTGATTTTCACTTATTAAATTAACTCGCACGTTTAAGTTAATGGCAGTGTATGTAACATATAAATTTTATTTAAACATTTGAAATCAAGCTGGAATATGCATTTTCTAACAATATCACATCAAAATCAATATTGGAGTACATTATTATAGTATTTATTTATGTGTATTAGGTAAAGAAAGTTGGCTATGGATCTATTGTGGTTTTCCCATTATATATGTTTTAATTACTGTGGAATTATTGCAGGATCAATTAACTGCACTAATTAAGGGAAACTTGTACTTACAAGAACATGCTGAAAATAAAATATTCAACATTAAGAATATAAATCTATTGTTAACAAATGCAAAACAATACTCAAACAGAAAATTCGCTCAAATAAATTTCCGTTCCATTTTTAAAAAACTTGTTTATTAAATTGTCTTAAATTTCATTTGCTTGCAACTTCACAAAAGTATCCAGTACTAATATTCTGTTTGCTGTTATGTTTCTTGATTTTCACTTATTAAATTAACTCGCACGTTTAAGTTAATGGCAGTGTATGTAACATATAAATTTTATTTAAACATTTCAAATCAAGCTGGAATATGCACTTTCTAACAATATCACATCAAAATCAATATTGGAGCACATTATTATAGTATTTATTTATGTGTATTAGGTAAAGAAAGTTGGCTATGGATCTATTGTGGTTTTCCCATTATATATGTTTTAATTACTGTGGAATTATTGCAGGATCAATTAACTGCACTAATTAAGGGAAACTTGTACTTATAAAAGGATCCAGATCTTAATTCTCAGTTTAAGTAAGTAAACTATGACCTTAAAATGTATCTAAATGAACATACTCCCCTTTTCTTTTCAATGATGCAAGAAATGGTAGACCATGAAATAAATTTAGTAGTCTCTTTTAACCTGCTATCCAAATTTTGAATTAGATAATATTTTCAGCATAGTTTTTTTTTTCTTTCATAGAAAGTCACTTTCTTATGTTTTGTCAATACTGAATAAACAATTCTTTACAAACAAAAAGAAAGTAACACTCAAAAAGTAATTGTTTTTAAATACATCAAGAAAAATTCTGCAAACAACAGATAAAAGCTGTGAGTAAAACTCTTTTACATTGATAAATAATTTTAGAACTAGTGGTAATTAAATATGAATTATACATTTCAATTTGAATTTTAAAAAAAAAATGTATATAAGGTGCATTTATTACAAACACTATTAACATTTAAACTAGTAAAATTATCTGAAATATTTACATTCGCATCCATCTGGATTATCAGCTTGGAAATTCCAAAACCCATTTTTACAGCGATCACATCTACGGCCATCAACATTTTTCTTGCAGTGACAACGACCAGCAACAAGCCCAGATACTGTATCAGTTAAAGGATCACAAATGCCATCATCCAGAGAGCCACTTGGATCACAGTCACAAGCTAAATTAATTATAAAAGGATAAAAAGTTGCAATTAGAAATTAAACTTATTAGAGAACACACAAATTACAATACTTATAACAAGCAAATTTTAAAAATTGGGATGAAATTACTGAACAAAAATTTCAAAAACTTAATACAGTAGCACTGATTAAGTGAAGTGACACAGTAAAGCACCGATTAAATAACGTATAACTGAGAAAGATCTACAATCACAATTGTAGTTGACTAAGGTGTAAAATCTTTGTAGAAATATAATGCTGCACTCATACAAATTTAATTTTGTTACCATTTTTGGTTGTTTAAGATGCACTATATAATTGAAAAAATTGAAAAAATATTAAATAATCATTTCTAAAATTGAAAAATAAAAATGAGAGTTTTCCAAACTTATACCAGTTGCACAGCTTGAATTGAACTTTTTTAAAAAATCCTGTTATCGAATGTACAAGCAGATTTTAATTAAAATAATCTTTAATCATCGTCTGACATGTCAATTTACTTTGAGACTTAAGCAAAGCATTATATATGGAGAAAAGTTCCTGGAAAGTTTTCTCACTAGTATTGTGAAAATCATCTCTCTTTTAATGAATGTACCCTTTTTTGGGGGGACATTTTATGAACATGTTAAGTATTCTAAAGAGACCAATAAAAATAATAAATAGAAATCATGCTCAAGCATGGTCTAAATTGCAATGAAATCAGGAAATGAAGCAATGTTTACTAATTTCAAACTTATCTCGTGAGAATAAACTGTAAACCATCTGTCCATTCTTTTCATCCCAACCCCTCCACAGGTTCCACGAACTTGAAATAACCCCTGTAGCAGTCACACATGTTCTTTGTCTGTCATTGTTTACCAAATACTTTTAGCAGAAAAGAAAAAAAATTATGCTGAGGGGGAAAATTCTAAGAAAATCCATTTTGGCATGAAAGAAATGACATACAACCGAAGTTATGCATTGTATAAATGAAACATTACAACATTAAAATACATAGGGATGAATTGGGACTGCACTGAAATGACATATACATGAGATACATATAAATGGTGCTTTACTGTATATACTCATTTAAAATTCATAGTTATGAAATAAGGATGAAATAGACATAATTTGATAAACAGTTAAAAAACTGATACCTTTTTAAAAAGCAATATATTTAGACTTATTGAAGATTATAGTGTTACTATTGTCAACAATATGTGCAATTCAAAATTGCAGTCATAACTTCCTAAACTTAACACTTGTAATTTATTCATCTATTATACACAAAATAAGTGAATAAAAGTAAATTTGAGGAAATGAATGATACTACAAATCATTATTACCTTTAACCTGTTAATGCGTATCATTCTCATTGCAAGGACACAAATATTTAATTCCAAATAATGATATCAGCAAAAAATTTTAACAATATTAGTAGTCATAAAGCTTTAGAAATGTATTTTTGTGTAGCATCAGCAGTCTTTGTCAAATATTGTTTTTTAACAATTGGAAGTGGTATTTGCTTTTTGAGAATTCTTCACTTTACACAAAAATTATGGATTTGAAAATTATTGATATTATTTACTTGAAGCATATGAATGTAGGAATAGATAATTCTTTCTGTCTATTATCTCCAGAAGGACAGGTTTGGCACCACCACTTCTCTAAAAGTTAAGGAGGCTGTTTCAATGGGGGTGGTGCTATTTATATATATATATATATATATATATATATATATCCATTTGGAGCATCTAAGACCCTATTATTAAGTTTAAAGTGTTATTTTATGTTTAAAAAAATGAAGAAATATCGTTAAAACGAAGGGTTAACTTTTGTAAGAGAAAAAAAATGGGCATTACTCAAATAAGTAATTAAATAATATAGTAAATAATATAGTAATATATATATATAAAGCTTACAGAAAATACATAGCTGTTCTAAATCAAACTTTAGCTTTTTCTTTAGCAAACAAATAAGTTATCAAGCTTTTAAAATTTCTTTTTGTTTATTATTTTAAAAAAAATTATACATCTGTGAAAATTTTTTATGAGATTAAAAATAAATATTTATAATGATAAATAAAACAAACTAATTTGTAAGTCATTATTTCAAACAACTATTTGTAAGCTGAAAAGAATCTTATAAGTTATACTTATATATATACTTAATCTTATAAGTTATATATGTATACATAAAGATGTATATATTCTATACATCTAAAACATCATGCAATACATCTACTATGTATTTAGTTGGTATTACCTTGACAGATATTTGGATCTCTGATATCACGACCAGGATCTTGGTAAAAGAATGGTTTACACTGCTCACAGTTCCTTCCCATTGTATTATGCTCACAATCATCACAAACACCACCACTGACTCTGCCTGTAGCTTCAAAGACTGCACGATCAAAATGACACCTAGTTGCATGGCCATTACAATTGCATCCTACAAAAATAAATAATGAATAAGAGATTAACTTACAAATTTGCAAGAATTATTTAACTGTTCAAATGAATTTAATAAAAATTTAACTACAAATCAATATAAAATACACTTTTACTAAATTAAAATAAAGTATGTGTAACAATTATTTTTTTAAAATCTTCATTTATTATTCCCCTTACCAAATAATATGTGGAAAAAAATGTTTAAATGTTTTATCTTTCCATGGGTTTTTTTTTTTTCAGTACATATATGGTTTGGGCAATTTATATGACACAAAAATATCAAGCTTGAAGTATTTTTTTGTATATAACTTCTACTCTATGAAAAAGCATTAGACATAAAAAGAAATAACTTTTTATTTTAATAAACAACTTATAAGTTTGGCATAAACACCTATCTAAAAGTTTAAAATTGATTTTTATTTTTTTACATCAATAATGTATTTTTGTTATTTTATACAATAACAATAGAAAATGTTTTGACAAAAGAAAAAATTGATATATTCATACAAAACTACACATAGTCTTTTCACTGATGGGATGTTTGAATAGTACCTCACCAAAGAACCAGCTTCAATCAAAATTTTGAGCTTTGAAATATGTTTTTTTTTTCAGTCAGAAAACAGCCAACCTTTTGGCCTCTACCAAAGCTACATCTCATAATGCCATGTGAGGTTTAAAATATGAAATACTTAAGATTTAATTTTTTTTTCCATGAAACTACTTTAAATATATACTATTTATTTTCTTTCAGTATATGCTAAACACTAACATTTTAATGACAATTTTTCTTTTAGCGGTATTTAGTCTCAAATTATATGGTTAAAATAATAAAGATTTTTCATAACCAAGATTTTATATTCAATGTGAAATTGAAAAACAAGTACAATTAAGCCAACGTATTGTAATAGCCATTCTCAAAGATAAATTATTCTAATTACAGGGATATCAGGGAATCAATTCAGAATTTTTCTATATTTTGATTATATTTTTTCATTTACATTTCATACTACTTCGAAATAATGTACAACATACTTACTTTGTAATTTTTACATTTGTGCTATAAATCTTTTCTTAATGATGATGAGCAAGAAATAACATCTTTTATTAAAAGTTCTAAACTTAAATTTACATTATTACACTTAACCTAACATAATAACTGTTGCATACAATAAAGTACATTTTGAAAATAGCATGTACTAAGTTGCTATGTTTCCTGAAAGAAGTTGCAAGATGTTCTTGAAAATTATATACTGTAACCAAATACTAAAAATATAACAAATTAAAACTTTCATTCCTTTTTTTTTTTGGGGGGGGGGGGGAGGGCACTTATATTTTTTTAACTCTTAAATTAAAATTTAGCAATATTCTGCATAATGGTTATTCTCTTGAAATAAAATGTAAAAAAAATCTAGCTTGTTTATGTCTATGCAGTACAAAATTATAAATAAACTAAGCATACTTTTGCATGCATTTGTTTGTCTGCCTATTGCAGGTTTCCATTCCAGATCATTGAAAAAATCTTCACACTGTTCACAGTTGGATCCTTTGGTGTTATGAGTACATTCACACTGTCCATGAACCTAAGAAACAGTATTACAAAAATTGTGAAATATTTAAAATTTACACATTTATACAAGTCTTAAATGTTTGTAATCATATTATTACTTTGCATAAAAACTTTAAGTAAATCCAAGTAACATAGACAAAAAAAAATATTTTTCACATCTGTCTGTTTATATCAGAAGGACTGTCAAATGATGGCTTCACAACTTCTTAAATAATGGATCTTATATATTGAGATTCACTAAAATATGCTGTCTCTCCAATTTTTAAAAAAAATATTTCATGGCTTTTGTTCTTAAGACATTTTGATTCTACTAATTAATGAAAATTTTAGTATTTTATGAGTTAAGCTTTTAATAAGTAACTTCTGAATATTTTATGGATTTCCTCATAGGCATACAAATATCTAAGGAAACATTGAAGTAAAATTTCATTAAAAAGTGTATGTTAGCAAGATATTAACATTGAAATCGAGAACTACTACATTTCAAGCACATTTGGCTTTTACATGCATAAATTGGAAGATTTATTGATAACAGCTCCCACTAAATGAGCTGTGGACAGTAATAGTCTATGAATATTTGCTTCCAAAATCCTTCAAGGTACAATAAATTACAGAAATATATAAGAAAAGTAATCTTTATAGCTATTTAAAATCACTTTAAATGTATAGTATCTGAATAAAATGCATACAAGCTTTTATAAAGTATAAATATAACATACAATAATAATAAAATATACACATAATAACTTATATAATAAAGTAAGTATATTATAAATTCAAATAGCTTGCACAATCCATTAAAAAAATAAGGCATTTTTTTTAAATCAATTTCTGGAGTAATAGTATTATTATATATTTTAAATAATGCTCATCAATAAAAATATATTAAAATAAGTCTTGGCAAAAGAATAAGCAGGGTAAAAATTTAAAAATATTTATTCCTGAAAGATATAGCAATTTTCTCTAGGTAAAAACTTCAAACAAAAACCAATGAAGATAATATGTCAACATTTAAAAACTGGTATGGAAATGGAGCATCAGAATTCATATAAATAATATACTTACCATATCAGGATTATTTACAGCACCAGGTGCAGCAACACATCGACTAGCATGTCCATAACATGAACAACTACCACGCACAACCATTTCATATATAGCATAATAATACTTTTCTTTTATTTCTCCTCTAGAGTCAAGCAGATTATCGCCTAAAGTATGGAGTTTTGTAAAATTTATTCTAAGATTTGTCATCTTCAGCAAATTTTGAACATCTGCACTATAAGGATCATCAATATGAATATTTGGAGGAAGAACCCTGAAGATAACCTATAAATTATAAAGAAAATAATAAATAAAAATTGTTTTGAAATTCACTAAATTGCACAATGTGACAGTCCCATTTGTGACTCATAAAAATCAATTTACATAACTGAGGTACTATAATGAAAAGGATGATTATGTGCATAATAAAATAGTAATAAGCATCACACAAGAAAAATAACATAAAGGGAAAAAATCATTAAATGATATTTATGCATTTAATTTTTTTTTATAAATACTTGAAGGAAATATCTTACTTCTCCATCAGTAGATGGTTCAACACCTGAATACTGTGAATCACAAACAACATCAGTTATTTTCTGTCGAGGCCCACGGGGAATATTGGGAAATGATTCAGCACAATCATAAGCAAAATATTGATAAACCTTAAAATGAGGGGGAAAAATTACATTTAGTTAAAAGTTTTTTTTGCAGAATTTTACAGATTAAAAGTTATATTCATGCCGTAAAAACATATTATTTATTTAATAAAATGAAAAAGAAAATACATTTAGTTAAATAATTTTTATGATATTTTAAAGTTAAATAGTTTTATAACGTTTAAAGGTGCTATTTTTTTAATTAAGTAAAGTATACAGATTTAGATTTCTAAAAAATATGGTATTTTATGATAAAAAAAAAATTATTTTGATGCTGTAAAAAGGTGTTACTTATTTTTAAAAAGGGAAAAAAGGAAAAACATTTATATAAGATAATTTTTTTGTGGTGTTTTACAGTTAAAAAAATTTGTTTTCATACTTTAAAAGGGTATTATTCAATAAAGAGACATCAGAAACAAAATTATCTAACATATCTTAAAACTAAGTACAATTAATCATTTTCATACAATTTGAATATATAAATCAGAAACATCAGCATTCAACAATTTATAAAATTATTTGCTAATCTGGTTTGTTTTCCCTCTTGTGCAAATAAGATTTCAACATTTGAGAAGAAAACTTTCTTTTCTATAATCAACAACATGCATTTTGATCGTTGAATTTATTGCTTTTTATATGAAAATTGTGAAATTTAAAAAAGTAATAGTAACACATTAACAGGTCTTGAAATAACATGTGTTTGGCAGTTTTTCATTTTTTTTTTTTTTTTATGTGTATTAGAACTTTAATTGCTATTTCAGTGAAAAATGTAAAATTAATGCAGGGGTACCACTCTCTTTCAGTAACTGATAATTTTAATCCTAAGTAAGAAACATGATCACTCTCAAACTTTTATGTATTTTAGTCAATAATATTGCATGATTAGAAGTCTGAGGGCAATTATTGATAATCATGATTGTATTTTAGAAAGAACCTTCAATTACAGAGAGAGATTGGCACCTCTGTGAATGACTAATCGATATATAAATATTGTTACATGCTTCTGAGAGAACAACAGTTTTGAGTGCCACATACGCCCTGTACTAAATATACTGAACTTAGACCTGAAAATTAAAATATGTAGTTAATAGCCAGTGGTCATAGACCCTGTTAGCTTAGAAGCCACTTTTTCACAATATTAATTCTTTTTTAATTAAATTAAATTTAAAATAAATATATTACAATTCCTAATATAGATTAGAATAGTTAATACCTGCTAAAATTGATTACTTAAAATGTGGGATTCTGAGACCATCCCATCAGTATAATATATGTGGGTCAAACTATTTAAAAGTTGGAATACTTTTTAAATATGTTTAAAAAATAAGTAATTGGTTGTTTATTTTATTTATTCACCACTTTTTTGTTGTTGTTTAATCGTTGTGTAGCAAGTGCATATTTTCAGGAATAAATTAACTATTTTATTTTAAAATAGTATTAACACATAGCTGCACATACAAATAACAACTATCTGAATTTGTCTTTAAATGTCTTTAACCTTCTCACTGACACGCCCATGTTAATACGTTCACTAAGCTCCAGATTTCACCACAATACAAGCATGATTTAAATTAATATAATTCTATGGATATAATACACTTTTAATGCATTGAGTGATGATTAATACTCTTAAATGTTACATTCATATATATATAATTTTAGAATAATCATATTTTTTTAGCATTTAAAATCAAATACAGAGAAAACAACATTACATTTCTGCCCTTTTGCTGGACAGTCAGAGGGTTAAGACATTAACCTTTTTGTATTAATAAGTGCTGAACATTAAAAGAAAATTTGGAATTATTTTGGATAAAACTTACCTTCCATGTTCGACCAAAATCATGAGATCTTTCAATAAGCATAGCAGCAGGTCGAAATGTTTTGAATGTAATTATAAGGTGAGTAAAGTGAAATTCTTCCTTCAAATCCAACTGGATATAGACATTTTCAACTCCATTTTCTGACTGCCACCATTTTCGAACTTGCTTGTTCTTTTTTCCTATTCTGAAATTTTAAAATAATATTTGTAATATCAAAATATATAGAAATACTACATAAAATGCAGGAAATATATAAATAATAGCAAAATCTATAGAATGTTATTGCCTGTTACTGAAATACTTTATACAAAGTAACACAAAAAATATTTAATTAAAAAATAATAATAAACATGTATGTCCATAAGAAGTCCAAAAGTGTAATTATTTTCCTAACAATTTATCATCTGTGGCAGCTACTGATGATGATTAGGGCAGAAATAAAAGTAAAAATAGTTCTTAAAAAAAAAAAAAAAAAAAAAAAAAAAAAAAAACTTGTATAAACATTCAATGTTTAAAATAGTTTTTTTTTTTAAAAACTCTTCAATGTTTATCTTAAAAATCATGCCTAATTTCATGACTGCAATTCATATTCTTCTGAAATTATTCTTCCACAATACGTTAATTTGGCATGGATACAGATTATTGAAAAATTATTGCATTGATTTACACTTGATAGAAAGCAGGAACTAGTGTTTGTTACAAATATATAATATTTGCTTTGTTTCTTTTTTAGGATATGGCAACAGGAAAGAAAAAATAAGTGGGTAAGTGCGATCAAAGATCACACAAAGGATTTCATTTAATATTCCTTTCAAAACACTTTATCTTTTAATTAATAAATCCAAATCCTTAATTCATAATTAAATCCTTATCATTTATCAAAACATTTTATCAATAAGAACATAGATGACAGCACCATTAAATTTAATAAAATGATAACAAGAGGAAGCTATTTTTTTAATCAAATTCAAAATGTTTGAGAATGGCTTTTCAGACAATTGTAACAGCATATGTTTGTATATCTGGAAAGCATAATTACATGATTTAATTTTACCTAAAAAAATCCTTAAAATGACAAAAAAAATACTAAAGTTCTTTCAATTAAATCCATCGGACAATGAAATGTAGTCAGAAGGAAAAAACATTTAAATTTCAGCTTCTGTCATCAAGAATAGAATCCGAAACATTTCGGTTAGAAGGGAAACATGCTGCCAATGAACTAACTAGCCTTCGTGAAAAAGACTGAAATTAAAGTTCTGTTTTAAAATCTAAATTGCAGAAATATTGGATGTCATTAAATTAATTCATTTAATTAAAATAATATAAGACCTTTCAAAATTTTATATGATTTGTCATGTGACAAGAGATATTCAACTATAAGTATGCAAAATTTCAAGTCTCTAACTTATACAGTTTCCAAGAACAAACTCTATGACAGACAGAGGAGTAAGACGAATAGGGTTTTGTCAGATAAACAAAACACTAAAAAGCATTACTTAAACTATCTATTCAGGATTTCTAAATTGTTTTCTCATCATATAATCATAATTTCATTAATATTAAACTATTAACCCTCTTACTGACAAGCCTGTGTTAATATGTTCACCAAGCTCCAGGTTTCATTGCAATACAAGCATTTTTTAAATTATTATAATTCTACAAATATAATGCAGTTTTAATACATTGAGTAATGATTGATACCCTCAAGGTTTACAATCATATATATAATTAAGTTTTTTATAAAATTTTGTAATAATCACCTTTTTTAGCATTTAAAATTAAATATTGAGAAAACAACATTACAATTTTACCCTTTTGCTTGAACAGTCAGAGGGTTAAATGATAAAAGAGGTTTTTTTTTCCCTTTTTTTATATTTTCTACTTTTTAGTGTTTAAAATATTTGATTGTTGGAGTTTTACAACCAGTTGGCCTATTTTGGTGAGAGTGGTTGAATGGCTTGGTACATAATTAACTCCATTGTTTTTGTAACTTATAAACAGTTATAACCATAAAGATTATTTGGTGATTTATCACCGGCAGCCAGCTAACCAAAAATGCCTTAAAATAAATTTATTAATTTATAATTAAGTTCTAAAATTAATAAAATGTTATATTATCATCGAAAACACACTTATGTACTTAATTTTTATAATTCTAGCATATCATGAAGTGAGTGAAATCAAATACCTATTACAAAATCCCATCTTTACATACAAAAGTTGAATAAAAAAAATGTAAAAATAAATCAAAATTCACAGAAAATTTGTGATAAACTTTTATTCCCAAAATTTTCACAAAATAGAAAATTAATATACTAATAAGATACAATTTTGCGTATTCTCTAATCTTGTACATAGTAAAAATATACATATAAATAAGTAATGTCTCTAATTTTTATATTTATTGCAATGTGTTTTTACGATATATATTTGTTAAGCAAATAGAATGTAAAATTGACGCGAAACATTTGGTTAAATTAATTTTATTTTAAAACTTATCTTTATATTCAGTAACAAATTTTTGTTATTTCAGAATAAGTTGTCAGTGACCACATTATTTTTTGGATCGACAAACATTGGACAGTTTCGATAGCATTCAGTTTTCAATTTCTCACATTCTACTAATTTGCTGTTTTCAATTTTACAACTGCTGTTGTAATAAACTTTGTATTTATTCTTTATCCTCAAAAATTTAATTGTTATCAAAAACACAGGTTTTATTGTACTGAAGACTACATATATGTAGGATAACTAGGATTAAATGATTCTTTGAAACTGAAATGACGTTAAAATCAGCCCCCTTTTTATATGGAAGTTTCAAATTAAACAAAATGCATTAAATAATACATATATTTTCTTCTAGCTAAATTCAACTTTCAAATCACATGAAACAGACATTATTTAAGAAATGCCTGAAATTATCAAAATTTAGAAGGAGATATTTCATTCTTACAGGAAAAAATAAAACCTTCACACACACACGAAAAAAAAAAAAATATATATATATATATATATATATATATATATATATACAGTGGTGGCCAAAAGTTTGGACCTTTTTTGAACGTTTCATGTTTTTCAACTTTGTGTGCTTGTAGAATATATTAATTTTCACTTAAATACAAACGTTTATATATCAAATTGAAGGTAATTTAATGTAAAATTTAATAATAAAAACAGTATTACAATATCTATATTACAAAAAAAGTTATGCTCATTTTAGTAGAACAAACAAACACAAATCGTTTTCAATAAGGACGTGTTTTGTAATAAAAGCGTACTAGCCAATCACAAACACTGTTCTGAGGCCCAATCAAATGTCTGTAACTATAGTTTAGGTTATTTGGATGATAAAAGAGTTATTGTTGTGGAAATATTTTGCGGAATGATGCATACTAGTCTAATTAAATAGAGTATTGCTGTTTTTGAATATTTAGAGTCCTTTTTTTTTAATTAAACTAATTTTAAACAATGTCATCAACAAGCAGAACTAATTGGACATCTACAAAAAGAAGCTGAATTGTCATATTGAGAGAAAATGGCCTCTCTTATGCTGAAATTGCAAGACAAGTTGGTGGTTCAGTGACTTGTTCTGGTGTACAAAAGTTCTATTTACGTTATGAAAAAACGAAATCAGTGGAAAATAAGGCCAAATCAGGCCGAAAAAAATGCACAAGTGCTACTGCCGATAGAAAAATTAAATGGCTATGCCTTCAAGATAGAAAAATTTCATCAGATGCCATTAGATGTGAAATGAATGCAGCAGGTATTGCAGTAAGTTCAAGAACAATAAGAAGAAGGTTATCAGGATTTGGACTACAAGCTAGAATTCCAAGGAAAAAAAACATATTTAAATCAAAAGCAACGCGAAAAACGAGTTAAGTGGGAAAAAGAACACAGTAAATGGTCATAAAATCGATGGAAGCAAGTAATCTGGAGCGATGAGAGTAAAATATTGCTCTTTGGTAGTGATGGTAGAAAATACGTGAGACGTAGAGTAGGAGAAAAACTTCATCCTGATTGCATTGAAGCAACTACAAAAAACCCAACAAATGTCATGATTTGGGCATGTATGTCTGCAGATGGTGTGGGCCGAATTCAAGTCATTGATGGCATCCTGAATGTCAAAAAATAAATCAAAACTGTCCTGGAACCAAAATTGATACCTTCCATCAGGGATCTCTTCCCCAACAACACACCATTTATTTTTCAGCAGGATTCAGCTCCATACCACACAGCAAAAGTATGCAAAGCATGGTTTCAAAATAAAGGCATAGATATATTACCATGGCCAGGAAACAGCCCTGATCTCAATCCAATTGAAAATTTGTAACGACGTTTGAAAATTCTTGTACGAAAAAAAAACGTCCATCCAATAAAAGACAACTTATTGAAGCTATAATTGATTCTTGGCACCATGTAATTACGAAAGATGAATTCCAAACACTCATTCACTCGATGAAAAGACGCTGTGAAGCTGTTTTAAAAAATAAGTGTTATCCTTCTAAGTATTGATTGTGTAAGTATGACTTTAAAAAAATGCAAATCTAAGATAGATCTTACTATTAGTTGCATAACTTTTTTTGTAATACAGCTAATGTAATACTGTTTTTATTATTAAATTCTACATTAAATTATCTTCCATTTGATGTATAAACGTTTGTATTTAAGTGAAAATTAATATATTTTCCATCACACAAAGTTAAAAAACATGAAACTTTCAAAAAATGTCCACACTTTTGGCCACCACTGTATATATATATATATATATATATATATAACCATAAATGAAACATTATCATAACACCAACTTAAACAATGAAATAATAATTAAGTATGTAATAATTAGTTGACAATGAAAGATTCCCCAACACACTGAATATGGAAACAAAAACATATTAAAAGAATAAGAAATTAAATTAAAAATTGAATAAATGGAATTAAAGGAATGAAATGAGATGAAATTTGTGGAATTTAGACAGAATTATCAAGTCCCAAATGCCTAAATACCACAAATAAAATGAAATGAGAGGTTTCATCATCATATTAGCCATACATTGCTAAAGAATATGATTTTGGGACTACATGATCATAAACAATGAAGCAAACCTGTGAAAAAATAAAATACAATATTAAAAAGGAAAGAAGCCATACCTATAATATACAGAGAAAACATTAAATAGAGACAGAAAGTATAAAATCCATTATGATTAAAAAAGATACCTGTGCACCACAAGAACCAAAATGAAACACAACCAAAACTAGGGAATGAATTGCAAAAAAAAATCATTACATGTTGCCAATTTTAGAAATAGAAACTGCTTTACAATGTTGCCAGAAATGATGTTAGAATAATATGAATATTGTAAAGCAAACAGGAACATTAGTGCTGCCATCTATATTGGTAAAGTGAATATAATCTGAATAAAAAGTATTGGATGAAAATTAATGTTTAATAATTAAACCAAATTACTATCTTAAATGATAGCAATTAGTTAAATAATAAATAAATGAAATTAATTAATAAATATAATATCAAATTACATTAAAGTAATAGATGTATTAATGAATAATTCTATTTTAAAAATAAGTTGCAAGATGGAAAAATTAATAATTAAAGCAACATAAAAATATATGTAGCATTAAATGACAAATGCATTCCAAACAAATGCTGTGCCAAAAATGCAACATCACATAAATTAAATTAAAATAATATACTAAATATTTGAATTAAGATACAAAGAATTTAAAATTAATATTAATTAAATATTGAAATGAATTAGTAACATATAATGTTTCTTCATACAAAGTTAAAAAATTATAAACACTTATTATAAGTGGTAAGGGTAGAACGTTTAATAAAAATTAAAACATATTATATTAACACTGTAGGAAAGTATACATTATATTAGAAGTTAATATGATATTGTCCACCGAAGGTATTACTCCAAACATTAGATCAAAAACATTCTTAATATTATATATATATATATATATATATTGACTATAGGGAATGAAAGAACTCATTTCAGCAGTAAATTTGTTCAGTTTATTGCCAACCATATGAAATTTCAAGCTGGTGCTATGTCCTTGGATCCAGGACCTGGGTTTTGGCAAGGCATGGGTCCCCATACATAAAATTTGACATACTCACTTTTCGGAAAATTTAAATTGAAAACAGTTGAGTTTCATTTGATAAACTTTAGTTGTCATAAAAATATAGAAAATACTCTTTGTAGACAGAAAAATATCTGAATTTTAAACAAATTTCTCAGAAATCATTGTTTTGTAAAATTCATAGTAATAAAGAAAATTTTGAAAAGCCACAAAAGTCATTGCAGAAATTTGTGCCATGACAAACATTAAACCCTAATGATGATATAACAGTACATTTTGAAGTTTGATAGATACAAAATTATTTAGAATGATTATTTTAGCATGTTACTACAAAGCAATAGAAAACTATCTCATTTTAAATTTTAATGAGCATTAAATATGAAAGATATAGCATAGTTATTGAACATTAGCATCATTACCTTTAATTGAAAAGAAAATTTAGTGACATTCCCTGCACATTTCCTAAGAATATGATTGTCAAATAAAATAGTGGAATTCAAATATACATTTAAGAAAATAAATTGTGGAATTTTAAATAAGTTTATTTAATGAGATCAAAAGATGTTTATATCTGATTTACAAATAGCTTACACTGTAATTAGTTATACCTCACTTTGAAAAATCAAAACTTTAAGATTATTATTAAAATTACTTATTTACTACTTTCATTTCTTCAACACAATATATCATTTATAATTAAGAATAGAAAGTATATTTCTTTTTTTTTAATGCAAAAATCATTTATTTAATAAAAGCATGTAATACTACAAATATTTATAATGAAGCTGAAAACATTTACATAGGAGCTCGGACATCATCTGTCCGGTTTTAGCATGTATTCTTGAAAGAGACCCGATCAAAGGATTTTAATAAAAATACAAGGTGGCCATAATTAAACTAACGGTACTCAGAGTGTTCTGTAGCGCGATCTAATTATGAGAATGGCACCAAATTTTGTAGGAATATTAAACAAGACGGGGGACGAAGGATTCCGCGAAAAAAAAATTAGTTCCAAAAGTCATCGCCAGGGGAATATGTGGCACTGTGTATTCGAAAAAGAGTTTCAAAAAAGAAGAATCAATACTGAAATAAAATTACCGTTTATTTAGCACATCCAATCAGGTTCGATGTGGCCGCCGTTTCTGTGGACCACATATTGCATTCTGTGCACAGCATTTACAACAGCAGAGAATAACATGTCTGCAGGAATCTCCCGTACAGTTTGCAATATGTTATCCTTGAACATAGCCAGGTCCTAGACACCTCCGTGATAGACCTTGGACTTTAGGTAACCCCATAGCCAAAAGTCGCAGGGTGTAAGATCAGGGGACCGAGGTGGCCATGCAGTTGGAAAACAGCAGGTAATAACTCTTTCTGTTGTGAAGTTCTGTCACAACAGCTGCTGTACCTGCAAAGCAATATGTGGAGGGCTCCATCTTGCATGAAAATGATTTTCTTCAGGCACTGTCTTTGCTGAAGTGCCAGAATAACAAAGTTGTTAAGCATTTGGCAATATTTGTCTCCTGTAACAGAACAAGTTACAGGTCCTGTCGGAGTAATGTTCTCATAGAAGAATGGACCTATGATCATATCTGCTGTGAAACCACACCAAACAGTTATCTTTGGTGAATGTAAAGGAATTTCCTTGAATACTCTTGGTGACTTGTTATCGCAAATTCAGCAGTTCTGGCTATTTACAGTTCCATTCAGGTAAAAGTGGGCCTCGTCTCCCATAAGATTTTCCAGGGCCAAGCATCATCCAACTCCATTCTGGCAAGAAAAGTGAGAGCAAAAGTCAATCGTCGGTGTGACATAACTCTTGTACACGGCTGATCTTGTATGGATAGAAGTGGATAATCTTTCGTAGGATTTTCCATACCGTACAATAAGGCATATCCCGATTCTGAGCTATCCCACGAGTGCTGAAAGTGGTAGCAATATTGTCTG
Source organism: Maratus michaelseni (assembly GCA_963931845.1). Taxonomy (NCBI): domain Eukaryota; kingdom Metazoa; phylum Arthropoda; class Arachnida; order Araneae; family Salticidae; genus Maratus; species Maratus michaelseni. Next base: position 258,665,140 of record OZ007599.1, read on the forward strand.
GTGTTCTGTCTATAATCGCCGTTGCCACTTCTTCGATTGTATCCTGTTATATGAGTTTTTGTCCTCTGCCTGACTGAACATTTAGAGAACCTGTTTTCTCAAACTTCTCAATCATTGCTTTTAAACCATTAACTGACAAAGGACCATTACCTTTATGCATTTTTTTGTGGTTTCTAAAAGCACGAAGAGCGGCTGGCACATTGCACTGGTTGAGGTAAAACAATTTGACTCGTAGAGCTCGCTCGACTAAAGAAGGAGACATTATGAAAGATAACTTTCAATGAAATTGCTTCTAACAGTAGCACATTACCTTTTAAAGCCGAAGAAGCTGGCACTGGACCAAAAGATGTAACGTGAAATTTGAATAAAGAACTTCTTCTTCTGCTGTTGCTTTTTTTGGGGCTCTGTAAGTGAAATTGCAGATAAAGAAACTTTAGCAGTGTTTATGTAAATTTTTAGCTTTTTATAAACTGTTACCATTTTGAGCTTGGATTAAATTGCTAAATTCGTTAAATAAAAAGTAATTTTATTTCAGCATTGATTCTTCATTTTTTGAAACTCCCTTTTTCGAATACACAGCGCCACATATTCCCCTGGCGGTGACTTTTGGACCTAAATTTCTTTTTCACAGAATCCTCCGTCCCCCATCTTGTTTAATCTTCCTACAAAATTTGGCGCCATTCTCGCAATTAGATCGCGCTACAGAACACTCTGAGTACCATCAGTTTAATTATGGCCACCTTGTATATCATCTCATGAATATTATTATTATTTTTTTTTTAATTATGCATACCTTTTTTCAGTTTCATCTAACTGGTTGACTGAAAGGCTTTAGCGTAACATTAAAATGTTTTGAAATGCAATGCTAAGACAATCAATATCACGAATAAAGATTCGTAAACATATTATTAATTAATAAATTAATATATTAGTACCTTGATACGATGTTTTCAATACCATGGTATAATTTTACATTGTCTTTTTGGCTTTGTACAGAGTGACACTGAAAACATTTCTTTCGCTCCTTTAAATGACTGACTATACAGTATCTCTCTATAGTTTTGGTTCCACATGTTGATGAAGCAAAGAGATCTTTCTCTCGTCCAATTAACAGATTGCCTGTAGCTGGATAACAACTTGATTCATCACATGCATGAACTGATGATCCATAAGATCCTTGGGAGAAAATTCCTGAAATAATAAAGGAAATTCAATAAAACTGTAAATTCTACTACAACTACTTTTCATCCTAACAATATAGTAGCAGAAAAATATAGTAGAGTTCTTTATAACATGATTACCTATAAAATAATTAAACAACTATGACTCATTATTAATAAGTAATCAATAATGGAACTAATGAATATTCTGTAAAAGCATCCAATTGTAAATGCATCACTAAGCATGCTTTTCTATAATGCAGAATGCATTCTCTGTGTTATAAGGGACTCTACTGTGGAGCTAAAAGCAATCTTTAAAAAAAAAAACTGAGAAAAATACATTTTACTTATTTATTTTTGCAACTTTAGACATTCCTAATTATGTTGATTGAATTAAAAAATAAATTTACACAGTTATAAATACAAAGCTAAATTTCAACACTTAAAAAGATAAAAATACATAAAGTGGGAATCAATTGATTCTATATATGCTAAACAGCTGCTTAACTTTCAACAATAGAAAAAATTTAAACTGAATTTCAAAGTGCAAGCATCTCACCAAACACTAGAATACATACATGTTTGTAATATTTCATGCTTCTTGAAGAAAACAATATATAGAAACACATTGCTGAAGCAATTCCTATAGCACCAATCTTCTCTTGAACAAATACTTTTATAAGGAGATCTTGAAGCCAGTTTTCTTGATGAGGAATACAGGCACAGTAACACTTGAATAACAAAAATTCAATCAGAATTCAGAGATTTTATTCAAAATTATCAACGGTTAGTCCTTGTTAGTTCCTTCAGAAAATTTTTAGTTAGAATTTCAGCAGAATTAATTCCTGACCCATTTAAGCCACCAAATAATTATGCAATCCCCAGCTGAAGAGAAATCATAGAAATTCGCATCATAAGTAAATATTAGTGTGCAACCAGAATATATATTTCATGACTAGTAATGCTCCAACTCTGTTAGCAGCAAGGCCATTATTTGTAAAAAATAAACAAAATATCCACCAATGATATGATATCCTTTTTCACAGCATCCCCAAGGAGAATAAATAGTCTTAATTGACGATAAGAGTCCACAGAACATAAAGTAGTAACACACTCTTGGAATCTACCAACTGTACAGTAATAAACATGAAATGTATAATTGATATTATTTACTGAAGATCATCAACATTTTCAAAAACAAAAGTAATAAAGTTATTTGAATATACAGTCGGCCCAAAAAATAAATAAATAAATAAAGAGAGAGAGAATCACCTCATACATTTTAGTTGCCAAATTGCCCCAGGAAAAAAAGAAAGAAAAAAACAGAAATAGCCATTCAACCAGAAATTATGTCTTTTCCAATTTATATGTAAAAAGTAATCTTAGGTCGTCATCATACTGAAATTTTCCCAAATTTCCAATACAAGCCCACAATTTTGACAGCATATTTGTTTTTCCTTTTTTTTTTTTTTTTTTGGTAAATTTTATTTTAGGATATCAAACAGAAAATCATCCAGTCAAATAGTTTAGGCATTATGAAGGTTTACAGTTTGGAACTAATAATTTAATTCCTTGTTAATCATTGGAAAACAGATTGCAATGTGGGTAGTTTTTAAAGCATAACTCAAAAACAACTTGGGGGAATCAACTGTAATTTTTGATTGACATATTTAAAGCTTCTAGAAATCTATTCCTATTTTTAAAATTCAAAGATTACAATTCATATTTCTTTCGAAAATTTATTTTCCCAATTCATATTTTTTAGACAATTTTGAAAATATGCATATTTTGAAAAAAAATAGGAATTGTAACCTATAAATTTTTTACCAAAAATCAATTTCTAGAAGCTTCAAATATGTGAATTCAAAATTACAGCTCACTCTGCCAAGTAATTTTTTAATTATGCTTTAAAATCTGCTCGCATTGTAGTTTGCTTTGCAATGATTAAATAGGAATTTTACATTAGGAGTTCCAAACTTTAAATATCCATAATTCCTAACTTATTTGACTGAATAATTTCCTGTTTGGTATCTGAAGGTAAAATTTACCAAAAAAGCCAAATAAGATATCAAAATTGGATGTTCATATTAAAAATTGTAGAGTTTGGTACAATTTCAATATGAAGAAACCCCCTAAAGTTTTTTTTTTTTAAATATAAATTGAAAGAAGAAAAATTTTCAGTCAAATGGCTATATCAGTTTTGTTCTGGGACAATTTGATTAATATGTATGGTGTGTTTGTTCTCTGTTTGTTCTTTTTGGCCAACTCTATATTTGAAACCACCAGGGTTTGTCAGAGAAGTAATGTCAGTGAGTTGATTAGAAGACATTTATTGATCCGATCGGTACAATGCATTAAAAGTTTTCAAAATAGGCACCTCCTGTATTGATACACAGGACCGTGAGAAGAGAAAACTGCGCCCGGGGCAAAGTTTCAATTTGGTGCCCCAATCCCCTTCATTTCTTCTCCTTGTGACAGATGTAAAAAAAATTGATAAAGTGCCGAAACAGAAATAAATTCTATTGAATAAATATTTCACATTTAATTTGGAACTTTAAAAGATTTAATTTTTATTCAGAAATTCCAAACAACTAAATAATATGAGAAAATTGCACTTATTTCTTAGAGAAATCATGCATGATGTTTTGGAAATTCCGCGTAAAATGATTGACGGCTAAAAAATGAATGAATAAATAAAACTGGTTAGTAGTATAAATTTAGCGCCCCCTCAATTTTCGCGCCTGGGGCAAAAGCCCCCTTCGCCCCCCTCTTCGCACGGCCCTGACATCACTTCCAATGAGATTTTCAGGCAATGATGGCGTCAAAGTAAGCCTTTTCAAGAATGTCCTTTAGAGCCTTGGTGCAAGCCTCTTTGACTTTGTCAACTGTCCCAAAATGACATCCTTTCAGGAGAGTTTTCAAGTGCAGGAACAAAAAGTCATTGGGGGGGGGAAAGGACATAAGGACTGTCCGGCGGTGGGGAACTACCTTTGAATTAGCCAGGAAACGGGTTATGAGGAAGGCAATGTGGACCAGGACGTTGTCATGGTGAAGTTCCCAATTATCCGTGATATCGAGCTGGACACAATCCACTGCGGACTTGCCGAGTTTCAAACAAAGCTTGATGGCAACCCTTTGCTTAATCGAGCACTGTATCACGGCTTGCACAGGAGACGAAAACAAGGTTCATGAAAATGCCTGTCCTTATTCTCTGAATGATCGGAGATAACTTAGCGAATGCGTGTGTGTAAACTAACTCTTCCCTTCACCAATCCCTACCACCAAGCATGCTGCGACATGTATTCGCTTCACAGTAAAATCACTGACATTACTTCTCGGACAAACCCTGTAATATACAAATGAAATAATGCATATGTAGTGAAAAATATTACAACTTTAGTTTAAAAAATGACTTAAAATTTTATGAAACATTAATTTATATAACTCAGGAGTGGGAACAGCCAAACTGCAAAAAAGAAGAATATTTTTGTGTTGCCCTTTTCTCATCACCATATCCAGAATTTTCACCTGGGCAAAGGGAGGGAATGGGAATTTCAGAGGGGCGGAGAATTTAGAAGACTGACATTTATTATTACTACAAAGTAACAAATAAGACGGAAAAAAAAATAGAGCTTTAAAGATTTTAAGTTGCGTGCATGGAGGGGGAAGGGGGGGGGGAGAGATGGATGCAGAAATTTCAGGGGAGGGGATAATTCAGATGATTGATTATTTATTTACTGTTATAAGAAAAACTAAACCTGTGGCTCTACAGTCCATTAAGGATCGTGGCCTACAGTGCCCAGCCCTGTTTGTTTACCATGGGCCATGAAGTGCTATACAACACATGTCCTGATCATATAGTCAGTCTAACGTGGGACAATCAGTGTTTAGTCCCCAAGCATGCTTGGTACTCATTTTATCAACATCGAAGGGATGAAAAGTTGAGTGAACCCTGTCCACTGTAGCATGGTAGCATGATGCGCTGACCACTAAGCTAGTGCGCTTATTTATTGTTATTACAGAGCAATAATCAGAATTTTTTTTTTTTTTTAATATTTTAAAATTTGTGTGCTGTGGGCAGAGGGGGAATATCAAAACTTTTGCAGGGGGAGGATGATTTCAATGAAATTATTTTAAAAAGCAGAAATCTGATGAAACACAGAAGATTCTCACCCCTGACACTTTATTAAGTTTTATTTAACATTATCCAAGGAAGCACTTTAAAAAACTGTATAAAGTCAAGACAATCATTGATAACTATTATAAGTCTCAGAAGGAAAATAAAAGTTATATGCTACACCTTTAGAAAAATAATCAAATGTTATAGGCAAACTAAGATTGACTTTTCAAAACTATTAGTATGCTTCTTCCTATGAGGTTCCCAGTGTGGAATTCATGCCCCACAAGGAGAAAACTTGAGAATAGTTATTAATAATGTGTTTCTAATGCTTCTGGGAATGGGGTCTTTCAGAAACATATAACATATTTTTCAATATTCTCTTGTAGCACAATTTATCTGTAATAAATTTATGCAATAAATCAAAGTGAACACTCACTCATTCTTGGACTTTCACCTTTTGAAACAGTGTGTGTATTCGATAAGAACAATGAATTACTGTATTTTCCTGTATATAAGTCAACGTTATTCTTTTAACTCTGAAATGATGTATTTTGGGTGTATTCGCTGTATGAGTCAATCCTTTAATTGACTCATGACAAAAACTTTTTTTTTTTTGGAGGAAATAAAAATGTTGGGGAAATAGTAACATGTATAAAAAAAATCAAGAGAAAAGCAAATATCGCAATGCTTTTTCTGAAAGTGAATCATTATTTCTCTCAGCTTTTTCCCATTGAAGATTGGGATCAGTAGGACGCTTTTGTAAATGTAGATTTCCCAGAACTTAATACATCTAACATTGATGAAGAACTCTTAGATTTCCCAGACAAATAATTAGCAAGATCAATGGTTTAGTAGAACTAAATCCTTCTTTGTTTTGATATTTTTTGCTTAAAACATTTGAAAATACAATAATTTACACTTTCCTCGGTTCTTTCATAAGAGATAACTTTCCCAAGTCAACTATTAATTTTTTTTCTGAAAAGAAATTAATGTTTATAATAATAATAGAAAATGAAAATAATGTTTTTTAATTATTTGAAAAATATATCAGAAATGATAATTATTGTGGGTCACATAATGTTAAGGAAAAGATTGAAGCTTAACTAATAGCTATCATTACATGTACAAACTGTGATTGTCAAAACTTTTATTTTATATCCAGTGTATAAGTTGACTCCTGATTTGCTCGCATTTTATTTTAGCAGTTTAAAAAGTTTGACTTAACTGGAAAATTGGCAGTATTCTTCTATGTGACATGGATGTGGTAATGTAATGCTCACATATAATTATTACTTAAACACAGTAAATTTTTTATATTGCAATATGTTAATAAATTATTTAATATTCCATTTTATAAATTAAGATTATAAATATAACTTTGTAATTTCAAATAAAATTTAAAATCAGTATATATAATTACACTCCATACTTTATAATTATTTCAGAAATGTTAAAAAATTAAAATTACAAAAATATTACAGAAAATTTTCAATTATAATTATTTTATTTTTATGCACTTTAATTGCTGTTCTTTCATATTACTCTGTATTATAATTTTTTTAAACAATTTCTGAGTCATTTTAAATTCACTACTTATAGTATCTTTTTATTTATTTTAGCACATTGAGTGCCACCATAAAATAAATAAATAAATAAATAAGTAAATAAATAATGCTGTGTTTAGCCCTTATTATATTTTTATTAACATTTCATCCACCAATGTAATGTCAATGTAATATGATATAAAATACTTGCAATGCATAATATATGTTTACTAATTACCGAGGTAATAATTCATTTGAATACATAAGGCAAATGTAGAAAAAAAAACCTGATTGCATTCTGGTATTTTTGTGAAATCAAAATTCTGTATTCAATATGTTCTATCAATGTATTTTGCTTGAATATTTTTTTATCATAAGGGTTAAATTTGTCATTCCATTTATATCCATGTGAGTAAAAAAAAAAACCTGCTGGACATCAAGGTTATGTACAATGGGGCCTCCTAAAACTTATTTCATACAATTATATGAAGATTTAATTTCCTTTGGAATACAGGCAGCTAAATCTGAATGTAGATTACAGTATCTAAACTAATATAAGTGGCCTTTTAGGCTAGCATACATTGTATTCATTTGGACACAAATGGCACTTAAGGTGTTAATATATCTTTTGTAGATATCATGTTTTTCAGAAGCTTGTTTAAACAAAGTTAATGGCTTTTAAAGTTTCTTCCACATGAGAAGAGTTCACTTTTTAAATAGTAAGAATTTTATGTTACATCAGAATTTTAGAAATGCTTATGTAGGATATGGGCACAAGAAAAAAAAAAAAATAAAATAAAATACAAAGTTAGAACAATTGTTCAACATCAGTGTTTTGCAACGTTTTATATCGCACAGAATACTGAATTTTATAGTTGAACTTATGCTATTATTTTAAGAAAGATAGTTAATAGGTAATGAACCTTTTTGATATATTTAATAAAAATGCTCCATTTTGACAAAAAATATATATATATATATATATATATATATATATAACAATTTACCATAACTTGTAATAAAAAGATAAAAATTTAACTTCTTAAAAATCTTGTTTAGATTTAATAATTTTTACATTTCTTAATTATTCTTATTATAATTCAAAATTTAATGAGATAGCTGAGATTGACATTTTATCAAAATATCTTTCTTGCAAGATTGAATTATGGACAGAGATAATTTTTTTTTTTTTTTTTTGTGATTTATTTTAATTTTTAATAATATTCATTGCTCAAAAGCTAATTTCATAAAAATATGACACCGAAAAGAGAAGCATTATTATTATTCTTTACAAAATGTAGAATTTCTCTCTTGATAAATAACCAAAGGATAGTAATTTAATAAATGACCCTCAAAATTTTTCAGAGCATAGTGTTTAAAAATTACTCTCCTGGAAGTATAAAGTTATTTTCACACATTATAGAAAATAATTCCAAAAGGATCCTATTCAAAAATAATCATTCTTAGTAACAGTAAACACACTAATAGAATAGAATTAAAAGATAAATATATCAAGGAACTTTATCCTTCGGAATATTAGTAAAATCATAACTATAATTTCAAGAGTAATTTATAAGCAGTTGCATTTTCCAACTCCAAAGAAAAGCAGTTGTCTCAAAGCAAGGGTATAAATGACTCTGAAAAGAGGTTTTCAATTCTTTGATATAAATAGTAAAAAAAATAATGCGGAAAACTAAGAAATAATAAAATTGTTGTTACAAAAGAAAGACAAAGGAAAGAATGTGACAATATGATAGAATCATTTCCACACACACTCAAGCAAAAGAAGGTAGTAAAAGTTATAATTAGATCATTTTGAAAGCATTGACAACAGATTGTTTATAACAAGGAAGGAATATAAAAAAAGAAACTCTTACTCCCTATATTTTCCCTATCAATAAAATTAATCATTCTTCTTTCTTATTATTAATTAATTAATAAGTATTTCATAGATTTTTTTAAAACAAATCTTTAATCCATTTCTTGTTATAAACAATATGAAGTCAATGCTTCCCTAAAGAAACCTCCTTTTATCCGAATGTGGGTGGTGATAATTGTCTATGTTAATGTGTTATTTTCTTTGCCCCCTCTTTTACTATAACAGTTTTAATACTAGTTAATCTTTCATCTATGTCTTTTACTATTTATATCAAAGAATTGGAAACTTTTCCCGTTTATATTTACTGGGATAACTAATCTCTGCTGCACCTGAAAAGATATGTTAAATAATCACTCCTAAAACTATGGTTTTGATACCAATTTTCTGGGAGAAAAAAAGATCCTCATAATAATCATTCATGTTTATACTGGGGCATTTGAGAACCAAGGTTCTATTGTATATGTTTCTCAAAATTGATAATGTAGGATCAAGATCTTCCATTCATTTTCAACTTGATGAATGATGTCCTTGTAAATTTAATATTTTTCAACCCTTAACAGGCAAAATATCCTTTTCAAGTGTCAACTTATAAAATAAAAACATAATAAAACTATCAGACAAATTTCACTAAAAGAAAAATTATCACTAAATTATTACAAAATTGATACCAATTTTCTGGGAGAAAAAAAGATCCTCATAATAATCATTCATGTTTATATACAGTTATCTGCATAATATTACAACAATAATGACAATGCAGAGATCAAACATTAAATTGTTTAAAAATGTACAACTACAGGATGATCTTTAAAAACTTTCAATTTATTTATATACTACCACAAATGAAATATGAAGGCTTATGATTGTTTTGCAAGGGATGGGGGGCTATAGTCAATTTAGACTCATGAAGGCTAAGCACAGTAATATTGTTATAGTATACCAATAAAATAAAAATTACACTTTCCACAATTTAGTGCTATGTGAAATCTTTGGCATGTTAATATTAAAGAAGCATCAAATTTTTTCCAACAATAATATCTTGTTTTAACCCATAAATTCTAGATCCTGCTGTCAGCTTCAAAAGAAATATTTAAGCCAATCTTATTTCTAATATACAGTGCTACCTCAAATCTTGAACACAATTCATTCCAAAAAATTGTTCAAGAACCAAACTGTTCAAAAACTGAATAAAATTTTACCATAAGAAGTAAGGAAAATACAATTAATTAGTTCCCACTTCCCAAGTTACTTCCTACCTTTACCTGTTTCAAACAATATGCTGTATAATACAATACAGTAAAATATAAAAACATATTAAAGTATTGTACATTAAATGAGACAATATTTTAAAAATTAAATAAAAGTTTAACAATAACCATATACATATTTTATTGGTGAAATTTTGGATGACTTTGAAATTAAAAAGAAAAAGGACAGAGACTTATTTTTATTACGATCACAGATTAATTTGTTGCTGTTTTTTATCATCTCAAAATACAGGAAGTTCATAACCATTGAAACATTATATCATATGTATAAATGTACTTCATGCCCAGAAAAGAAAGAAGAAAACTAGATAAAGAGATAGAAATCATTTGATTCAACAACATATTTCAGAATAGGAATCTCAAAATGTGTGAATTTTCTTAACGCTGCGACCACTGTACTTCATGTATGTGCACTTTGTTGCATTTAACTAAAATTATATATATATATATATATATATATATATATATATATATATATATTATTTATTTATTTATTTTTTTTAATTTTTTTTTTAATGTGGTTGATTTTACAACATTTGTTCATTTAGTTGATTTGGCAAAGACACTTTCTTGTTTGAGAGCCGATTTTTTGTTAGAAAACTTAATGAAATTTTGCTCGAACTTCTTGATCAAGAACCAACTTATTCTACAACTGGGGCATTTGAGAACCAAGGTTTTATTGTATATGTTTCTCAAAATTGATAATGTAAGACCAAGATGTTCCATTCATTTTCAACTTGATGAATGATGTCCTTGTAAATTTAATATATTTTAACCCTTAACAGGCAAAAAATCATTTTCAAGTGTCAACTTATAAAATAAAAACATAATAAAACTATCAGACAAATTTCACTAAAATAAAAATTATCACTAAATTATTACAAAATATCAATTCAAACTGAGATCAATTTTGGATAAAGGGAGAATCTAAATGAAAAACATAATATAACCATTTCAACTATTTGCAACTTTTTCTTTTTTTTTCTTTTTTTTTTTTTACGTAGAAATATAACTAATTTTTATGACTGAAAATAAATTTGGTGATAACTGATAATATGACATATACCTCAGTCTGGGCAAACATCTGATTACAATTCAAAAAAGGAATGGAAAAAAAAAACTATATATCTGTACTGTGGATAATCCAAAAGAAACTAAATAAATTCAACAATCAAAAAGTATAGAAAATAGCATGATGCAGTTTTTACAGAAACACATACAGTCATGGTATTTTTGTAATAATAAAAATTTTCATTGCCAAAATAGTTATATTTCTAACCAATACTTTTAGCATCTTTGTGGACCTGGAGCAGCTGCTAGCCACTATTTAAACCATCATTGACAGAAATCCTCTTCAATATTGTGTAGTGTCATGACACATCTGATGACCATTCTCATTAATGACAGTGATCAATTTGAACATTTGTAATTTTAAATGCACTGTGAACTGTGTTACACTATAATACAAACTATTGACACAAATGAAGCTCAGCACTTGTTAGTGGCAAATGTAACTATTTTGATAATTTTTATTTTATTATTTATTTATTTATTTTACTAACTAAATCTCATGATACGTGTTTCTGTGAAAACTGTATCATGCTATTGACTATCCTTTTCAATTTTTTTTTCCTGTTACTTTTGAATAACCTGATATATTAACACACAGTGTTCCCCTATGAAGCTGCAGTTATACAAGGATTACCTGGAGTAAGTTATAATTTAACAAATGGATTTGGGGCGATTTCATAAAGGATAAGCCACAGTGCTATAAAATAAATTATTTCAGTTTTTAACAAATGGGGCAGAATGGCAAGAATTTTGTAAAGGAGATATATTATGGCAACCAACTCTTCACTTATTTTCCACACAACAGATAGGGTAAGAATGTGATTTTTCATACAAGATTAGATCAGAGAAGACATATATATTGATATAAGTAGATTTATGACCAAAATCTACACACAATATCTGTATATATTGAATCTAAACATACATAATTTCATTTCATCTGTATAATTTTTTCACATTAACTTTAAAGATTAAAAACTTGAAAACTACATACTTACGTGAAAAAAAAAAAAAAAAAAAAAAAAAAAATTACACATTAATTTCAAAGAAGTCCTTGTAATTAGTATATAATTTATGATAATTTGTAAAATTGTTAAAATATTTATTACTAATAAAATTAGAAATTATAGAAAGTTACAGATACTATAGTTTCAAATGTTAGCATTGTTATTTATGTTTTAGTGAATAATTCACTGGTATAAAAATCTGGGAAATGCAGCATAAAATTAAATAAATTATAATTGTAAAAATCAATAACATAAAAAAATAATGTATACAAACAATTATAAAATGTACTTTGCAAATTAAACAATCAAATTACATATTTAGCAAAGTATTTTACACAGAAATACATATATAACTTTAATTTTTAATATAAAAAATAAAAAAAAACATTAGTCGATGGAATTTTGTAAAAGCTAAAACAACTTTTTATTTATTTATTTATTGTCTACATGACTGAAAGTAAACATTTAAGACATTTATCAACTTTAATAATTATTATCACTTAAAATTTAAATTTCATTAAATGATGACAAATCTAAGAGTCACTAAGAACAAAATTTTAACATGCAAAATATGTTCAAGATGTTCATGTGCTATGTGTGCATGAAATTTCTAAACTAATTTAAAACTAATGCATTAAATTCTGAAGATCTCAAATAATATTTTTATATGCATATATCTATTGAAAATAATGTTTTTTGTTTGTTTGTTTTGTTTTTTGTTCATCCCCAAAAATAAACAAAAAATGTGTGTATTAAATTAAAAATCAAAGTTTATGTCCCAAAATGATTAAATTTCATTATTTATTTTTCCCTCATAAATAATTAAGACAATAACTGGGAATTTTTAAAGAAGCATGTGGTATAAAACAGATCTCTTTTAATAAACAAATATATATAGTATATACTAAAATATTATATATATTAAAACGATATAAAAATGACTTTTTCATTAGAGTCATTAGGGGTAATTTAAGTATATAATTGTTTTTGTTTTTAAACTTTTTAGTTAACCAAGGTTATACTGTGTAAAAATAAAAATATGCAATTTATATTCAAATTACCCCTACCAATCCTATAAAATAAACATTTCAGTTTTTAAAACCTGTTTAAAATAGCTTAACTGGAAACAAAAAACACAATTTTTGGTACAGATAAAATTCAGAACTATTAAAGATACATTTAAAAAACATAAAAAATAAACCTGCCTTTTCAAGCATTATGCTAAAAATAGAAATAATGAATATAATAGGCAAATATTAAATAAAGCCTGCTGATAATTAAACTCAAATTAAAAAAAATAAATAAAGAAATAACTTTTTTAGTAATTAAATTTATTTTGCCTATAGACAACTTTTTATTTATTTATTTATTTATTGTCTACATGACTGAAAATAAAAATTTAATACATTTATCAACTTTAATAATTATTAGCACTTAAAATGTAAATTTTATTAAATGATTACAAATCCAAGAGTCACTAAGAACAAACTTTTAACAAGCAAAATCTGTTCAAGATGTTCATGTGCTAAGTGTGCATGAAATTTCTATTTTGAAAAGCAAATTTAAAATTAATGCTTTGAACTCTGAAGATCTCAAATAATATTTTTATATGCATATATCTATTGAAAATAATGTTTTTTGTTTGTCTGTTTTGTTTTTGGTTCATTCCAAAAAATAAACAATAAAATGTGTGTATTAAATTAAAAATCAACAAAAATTAAATTAAATTAAAAATGAACAAAAAATATGTTTAAAGAAAAGAAAGAAAATATTAATTATATAAAAGTTTTGAGAGTATGTTTCTGAACATACTCTCAAATTCTGAACATTTAAATTGCTTTCTTATTTAATATTTCAATAAGGTTTCATTTTAAATTCGAAAAGGAAAAATATATGTAATTGTTTTAATTATACAATATAAAGAAATTGCAGAAACACATGCATAAAAAAATAATAAAATTAGTTTTCATCATACCTTTTTCCTTCTCAATTCTGCGACGTTCATTTCTCCTACTAATTGCATTTTCAGCATATGTCGTACCTGGATATAGAAATATATTTTTAAAATTATTGCTTTATGCAAAATTGAATTAATGAAATATTTAACACACATCAGCATATTAATGCATGAACACAATTTACCCAAAGATATTGTTCAAAAACAACATTCAATAACCTTAGCAAGAAAACATATGAACCAAAACTTAAAAAGAAAAAAAAACATCAAGTTTACATTGAAAGATAATTTAATATGGACAGTAAATAAATGATTAGCTGAAAATCTGATGCAAATATAATATAGATACAGAGTATTTATCTTTTTAGATACATAATCAGCAAATATAGCTGTATGCAAATTTGTTTGTGGTTAAAACTAGAATATATTTACCTTTATCTTTTTATTTATCGACTAACATAGTCTTGTTTATTTTATTTATTTATGTCATTAATTAAGAATAAATATGAAATACTTTAAGTATAAGGGAATAATTATTGAAGTACTTATTTATTTTAATATGGTAAAGTATAACCATTTAATATTTTACAAAATACTAACACGATCATTCATAAATCTTAATTATAGGACACATTCTATAAGAATAATATATAAATTAAATGTAACATGAGAAAACATGAAAAAGACCATAATTTGCATTTTTAAGCAACTGTTGCATGAGAAATAAAATGAAATATGACGGAGAATTAAAAGAATTTAGGTTCTAAAATTCGTTTACGAATAATCAGTTAAGTACACAAATTTGTCTCTCACAATGAAAGACAGTATGGGGGGTAAATTATGTAAACAAAGCTTTGACAGGAGGTTTCTTTTCATCAAAAACTACATTTTATAACTCTGGCATTGTTAAAATTTTGCATAATGTAATAATAAAATACCCAGAATTACATCATTTGAATTAAAAATAAGGTTACATTATTAGTTTTGTTTTCTTTAGCGGTATATTTGTGATTATGCCACACCTTCACCATAGTCTTCAATGAAAAAACAAATTTCGTTATAAAATGTTTCCTAGGAATAATCTAGATAGAAAAGTTAATGATGAACAGTTTGCAGATTACAGTAATGAAAGAATCTAATGAAAAACTTTAATTTATTTTAGTTTTTTTAATATCAAAGTATTTTGACAGCAGGTGGGCAGTTTTTTTTATTTATGGAGAAACTATAAAGCAAAAACAGTGCAAAATATGAAAAAAAACACAACATATAATTTATTTCGATCTTACTGTATGAATTTTTAAAATTTTATTATTATCAAACCTGCAATCAGAAGAGATAAACTAAGAACAAACAATAAATTCCCCCTTTCCCTCATCTTGATGCCACAGCTCGCACCGCCTGAATCAGATCCAGAGGTTTACAGCAGATTTCGGAATTTATCGGTAGAAAACATTGTTTTAACGGTTACAGTTATCGGAGTCTAAAAGCTCTTACAAAAACAATTCGATTTTAAAATTGAAGTTTTTTAATTCAAAGCAGTTGTAACTTAAATATACATAATAAAATAAAAAAATTAAACTGGAGTTCTTGCATAAATTGAATTTGAACTAAATTTTTAGTTATGGAATAAACATATGTTAAAAACTAAGCTTATTAATCGCTTTTTTTTACAGGAACGACAATGTAAGTAAATATTCCTCCCAAGGCCGTAGCCAGAGGGGATTCTCAGGTATTTGCCCGAAGCCCCCCCCCCCCCCACCGAAATAAGTTGAAAAGTGTCCATTCGTGTACTTTCATTAAAAGAAAGGCATTCTAGAATAAAATTTATAAGGTTGCCTTCGCCCCTCCGAAAAATATTCTGGCTACAGTCTTGACTGCTCCCAAATCTTTCGATAGGAACATTTTGTTTGCTCGGGGAAATAAATTTTCACGAAATTCCCTTCTTCCCTTGGAAAAAGGATTTCACCCTGATTTCATCACAGAATGGAATGATATTGGTCATCGATGTAAGACTGAAGAAGAGTGAATGGTAATCGAAAAAGGTAAAAATGGCCAGAAACTCATAAAATTTTCGCAGATTTTCGCTTTATTTTGTCCCGCTGCGTATCCCTCAGGCACTTAAGGCAAACTAATTAATTAATTGAACGCATCTGACTGAATTCCGACCACATATTTTGAAGCTTAATCTCAGAAAAGGCGGAACGGAATGTCAGTGAAAACCATATAAGTTTTACGCAATTATTGAACGTTATTTCAGTTTTATGAATGAAAATATGTGTTTATGAGGTCCTTTTTCACTGGTGGAAACCTTCCGACTTGTTTATACCCCAAGTTTCACCTGTGCAAAAGTTTCGCAACTCTGTATAAATTTCGGCCATGGAAAGTATGTTAAAATAAACAAACAAACAAAAAAACAAGTGTGCAAGAAATTTTTCAAAAACAGTTATTATATTCTTCATAGAAATTATAGTTTGATAGCCAATCATATTTCATCTGATAACTTCAAGTAGAACAAAATGGGTGGGCCAACGTTGGCTAATAGACGAGTGGCAACAGCCACGCCTCTGCAGGTATATGCCCTCCAAAAAATACTGGTTATTGAACGAAGGGAAAGCAGTGTTCAAATGTTCTTCACTCCTACTGGTGTTTTTCTTCTATATACCCGTAGCTGATGTGACATGAGTAAAATCCATTGTTGACTCACGTTGGCCTACATGTAAGAAATGTCCACCTTACCGCACCAATCTCCAAAGAACCATTTGCCAACAAAGGTCTGACAGTGGTACAACCGTTAGCTGCTCAGAATCAAATTCAGATGCAGTCGAATTTAGAGGGATTTCTGTACCCTACCATTTCCCAGCGGTTTTCCATAAACAACCAACGATGGGCCAACAATCTGTGCTATTTGAGTTTCTATTCATCTTTGGAAATGATGGGGGGTATGCGTGGAAGACCACCGAACTTCATGTAAATTCAGTAAAATTTTAAAAACGTTTTCAGATGCATATATTTTATTTTCCACACATCAACCGTTTACAAGTTATAATGTGGTTTCTATAACTTATGAAATGACTCGGATGCTCGTATATTTATGAATAAAATAATAAATGAGAAACAAGAATTTATTCTTGCTATTTGTGTTTCATTTATTCGTTGATGTTTCACTTGTAAGCGTAAAATAATTCTGCAACTGATAAGCTAGTGTTGCTGACCCGGCAGCGCGGTTGGTAGCGGAGGCTTGTCGATACTTGTCGATAAAGTTAGACTCGCCAAGTCTATATTTTTTCTCAAACGTCTCGACCGATCAAATTTTACATCTTAATTACAGCATCTCTAATAAATAATGGCCATTAATAATTGGCCATCGCCACAGTGAGGGCCCGTGTTCGAATCCTGGGTAAACCATGGATGTTCATTGTGTGTGTGTCTTCAGTGTTGTGAACTTCCTTGTGTCTATCCCGTCCTCAATTAAGTCCTCCCGTCCAAGAAGATTTATGTAATTTGTCATGTCCTTTATGTAATTCTGTGAATAAAAAATGTGGATCATTCGAGACAACAGCCTTGTAGCTTCTAGATCTCAAAGCAATTCTCCTTCAAATCAAATCAAGCTAGTGTTAAGATATTTGGTTCATGACGGCAGCAGGCATGAGGAGCCTAAAGATTCCAGTACTGAGTTTTTCATTAGAAAATTTCGCTGCAAAATTATTTTATTAATTTTAATTACAGAAAAATATTGTCTTGTGATCTTGTGAAGATTTCAAAAACTTCTATATTCGGAAGTAAAAAATTAAACAAATTGATATTCTGATATTCTGAGGAGTTCATACGGCATTAATAGGGCGTGTGGTCACTCCGAACTGCTAAAATGGCTGAACATCAAGACGATCACCAGCAGGGCAAGAAATTTACAAAGTAATTCAGTAAATCTCTGGCACGTTTTTCCATTTCTCCACAAAGGTTCTATATCGCACAGTATCATGAATCGAACAGCAAAACGTTTGCCTAGAGCACTCTAGCCACTTACTCCATATGCTCATTTTCCTGCTCCTCAAATCAATCTTCCATTTCACAAGACGAGCTAATTTTTACCTTTTCATCTAACACAGACTACTAATATCATATGAAAGATAAAATTCTGCAAAAAATAACCATAAGGAACAAGTTAAAAATACATGTAATGCTATATGCTTGTACAAGATTTTCCTGATACGGAAACTTGCATCTTTTCTCCTCCATACGTCTATTCAAGCGCTTGAATCACGGATTAAAAAGAACGTATCACTGATAGTACCAACATACAGTAAAAAAAAAAAAAAAAAAAAAAAAAGTTGAATTTGTGGATTCTACATTCCGGTTCAGCACCTGCGCATTCCACACTAATGCGATTTGGTAATATATAACTTCAACTGCGTATAACTTTGTTAGTAATATAATGATAATCAAATATAACGCATGATTCCTATACGAAATTTAATGGGGATTCTAACTGTGATATTTATTTTTATGAAAAATTTCATTTTTTTAATGAAAAATGCAAATTAATGAAAGCATATTTTCAAAAAACGCCGGCATTTGAAATTTTGGTCGATGCAAATTCGCACCAGTGTAGAGTTCAGGGCCTGATTACCAACGGGGACAATTTACACCAGTAAAGCGAAATAGAATTTTCTTCCTTATTCATGACAGTAATTTTACATGATTAGAACGTTTAAATAAGGCGAAAATTTCGATTATATTTTACTGGTGGAAGTTGGTTAATAATCCCCCGTACCTTCTCGTCAGATTACCATTCCGGATCACACCGATCAATGCATCCACCTGTACTTCTCAACATATTTCGTCCTTATCCTTGAGTCTGGCTCCAAACACAATCGTGAATCGTCCGTAAGAGAGCATCACGCCATTCTGTGCTACTTAGCTACGACGTTCATCCATCTAGTTTTTACCAATCCTGTGGTATCTTACGGTTAAAGGTACATAAATTAAAGGTCTACTGCCATACAAACCAAACTGATACAATTTTGTAAAGTTTGTTCCTATATATTCCGTCTTTTTTTTTCTTCTGGAAATGCTGTCTTTGCGGATAAGTGACATTTTTTTGTTTGGTTTTGAAGGACTTTTTATGGACAGATTACATTCGTCGGTTGCTATTGCTGCACATGGCAACCTTGACCTGACCTTCCACGTACATCTCCACTTGTTTCGGATTTATTCCAAAGTCCAGAAATTATGCTTTGAGGTGCACCAAGGAAATTCACCTCTTGTCTATGATACACTACTTTCTAGTTGAGCAGTTGCTCTTCAAGATATTGACTATGACGGTGGGACACTGCTCAAAATCTTTCTGTCAAAATAATGCCAACAAATATATTACTGCACGACACCAACAGCATGATGATATTTCCAATTCACAGTCGGTTTTCTAGAGCTCTAAACAATGCGTATTTTGATGTCACTGCTACTGGTGCTGTTTTACATAAGATCACCCCTCCGCTCATTTGAATATTCTCAGACTAAATATTTTCTATATGCATCACATCTTATTACGGTTTCTTTAGGTATGAAAAATTGACATCATACTTTCTCTTCTGATATGATGAAGGAAGTCCATAGTAAAAAATAACTTTATATTTGTAAAAGATACATCGGACTTTTCTGCTTATTTAGGCGACTCTGAGAGTTGATTTTACGTTCTGTTTTGTACGACAACGTCATATATAGTATTTTTTAAAATCTCTAGTAATAGCTCTTTCGAATGATCTGTTTGTTTTATGTTGTTTCAAAGAGATATTGCACACTAAATATCGACCCCGTCGTTTTTCTTTGAGTGATTTTGTGGTACCTATATTAAAAATCATATCCCAGTTTTACAAAATATTTTTGATCTGAATTTTAAAGTATTTTCATAAAATCATATTTCATATAAGAGACCCAATTTGGATTTTGTTCTGTTTTTTTTCTCTTTATTAGCTAGAATAGGTCGTTTACACCAACTGTTGTAAATAAAAAGTTCCAATTTTTATCTTTGCAAACAGGGATGTAGTGGAGAGTATACGCTGGTGCACGCCGTATATCTTCTGGATCTTTTTAAGAACCCCCGTATACCTTCTGTTTCTCACGTAAAGCTATAGCATATACTCTCTGTCATATATCCTCTGTCTATGGCATATACTTTCTGATTATTTTACGATTACATTATTGCTTTCACCGCCAAACTGTTAGTTCACTTTAAAAATTATCTTTATCGACTATATAAATGTTAAAAAAATTTTTAGAAGCATCTTCTATGATGAAGAAGAGAGGCACACGAAGAGTTAGCTTTCGAAGAGACTAGTTGTCGAAACAAACAAGTGATAGTTAGAAAGACACCCCCCCCCCCCCCGTTTGTGTAAAATACCGTTTTTTTATATCTATGGAGAAAAATCCTGGTCACGGTAACAATTATGATGACGAAGAGTGTTTGTTAGGGATGTGTGAACTTCGTATATTAAAACGAGAAATCTCAATATCTAGTTTCAATAATAAAAACTCCATTATTAATTGTTGGAAAACAATTATTTTTTTATTTTATGTGTAGCTAGAAAGATTGGGGCCAGAAAAGTACGTTGCTAAGAAGAGGTGCCCTATACAAAAAGATAGACGCCACAAAAGGCGTCTTATTCAGACCATGGTCATAACAAGAAGAGAGCGAGACGTCAAAATATCGCCACCTTACCGATAAATTTGGCGTTATAAAAACATTTTGGCATGACAATGTTTGAAATGACAAGACACGTTTGGCTGGGTGTGGAATTTCCCATGATTTAAAATAATTATCTGCTTCAGAGACGGATACCTTACCATATTTGGATCTTTTCATCTAAATTTAGAAAACTGACTTCATCACACTTTAATTTGATTGGAAGATGCAATGCGAATGAACATCAATGACATTTAACAAAATATTTATTGAGTAATCAAAATTGAGAAAAGATATTTGTGGTTAATCTATTTGACAGGTGAAAAAGAAACGTTATTTTATGATCTGAAAATACATTTATTTGAAATAATTATTGCGATAATTTGAAGCTCTTAACATGAGTTTTAAGTTATTTTGATTTGAAAATGTGATGAGGAAAAAAAAAATCCAGAAACATCGAAAGAGATCGAAATCAGGGTGCAATGTCCTTTTTATGGCAAAACTACCTTTAGCCGGTATCGCTAAATCGGTGTATCACCACCAAAGAGGGTTATTTCATCTAAAAATTTCAGCTGACTTTGAGGGGTCGTATACAAAGCGAAGAATGAAATATTGAAATTAAACAGAAAAATAAATATCAATTTATTATCATATTAGAAAACGGTCTACTATAAAAAATGAATACATCAAATACCGGAATCCACTAGCGATACTGCTCAAAGTGTTCCCTATTGGTGGCAATGTACAATTTAATACATAACAGTACTGAGTCCTGGACACGTTGGAGCATAGCAGGTGTAACTGTGCGACAAGCAAGGATGATGCGCTGCTTCAGATCAACCAGAGAAGTAGGCTCAGTCACATACACCTGTGCCTTGATGTATCCCCAGAGGTAGAAGTCCATGGGAGTCAAGTCAGGTGAACGCGGTGGTCACTCTACCGGGCCACCATATCCAATGATCTGTTGACCGAATTCGTTGGCCAGATACGCACGGGTGTTTGATGCTTTATGCGAAGGGGCCCCATCATGTTGAAACCACACCCGGCATGCATTTCTGAGAGGCATCTCTTCATACCCGTCACGTACCGTGTTTTGTAGTAGGTGCAGGTAAAGTTCGCCCGTTAGGGTTCCATCATAGAAGATGGGTCCAACAATCTGAGTTTGCCATATACCGCACCACACGTTCGTTGAGCAGCGTACTTGGTGTCGTACTGTGTGAGCGGTGTGAGGATTTTCCAGAGACCAGTAATGGACATTTTGCACGTTCACAATGCCACTCTGTGTAAACGTTGCCTCATCTGTCCACAGAATGTCACAAAGGAACGATGTATTTTTCTCTATAGTGTTAAGCATGGAATTACAGTAATCAAACCGTCTTTCGTGGTCATTCAACATCAATGCTTGCACCAGTGTTCGATGGTGTGGATGCGCACCATGTGCATGTAATAACTGCGAGACACGCTGACGCGTGTATCCCCATGCCTCGCTTATTTCGGCCGTGCTCATTTGTGGATTTAAAAGGGCGAATGCCAACACTTCCTCCGGTGTCACTCGAACATTACACCTTGCGCGTCTACTTGTTCTGGGTCGTGGTGCAACAGAGCCGGTCTCTCTAAGACGGTGCAATGGATCAGTTATTGTTTCATGCGTTGGATGTCGATCTCTAGGGAAACGCTCTGAATAAACCCTCGCAGCCGTTCTGGCATTCCTTTGACATTCATCATAAATAAGTATCATTTCGGTATATTGCGTGTATGTATAGCCTGCCATCACAATATCTGCGCTGACTAGCATGTATACTGCTAGTGGCTCATGTTTTATCCCGAACGCGTTGTGCTGCGGTACTATTGTAATTTGCATAATCTTGATTTTCATGCTCGTAATATTTCGGTTGGTCGTTTGCATTCCGCTGCCATTTATCAAGTTTTTAGCGAGTATATTTTATTTTACAGATATCAATTCTATTGTTCGTTTTTGAAAACCGTGCCTAGCACTCTGGGACGATTCTATAATCGAAAGGGGTGTTACGCTGATATGAGTATTTTCCGAAGTTCTAGTTTGCGTTCTCTTGTAGGCGATCACTAAGATAGGCACTCACCCAAACGCAGCTAAACAAACTTGACTCAACCCTATTTCGATAAAATCAAAACAGACTTGACGCATTCGCAAAAGAGCGGAAGGTTTTATTTTCCGATAACAAACAATACCTACTTTCAGTGTTGAATTCAGACACTTTCCTCCGGCGCACAGTGGGTCAAAGTATAGCAGATGTCGAACATAGGATTATCACAATAGTATAATCCTATATATAAGATTTTTTTTGTTATATTTAGGTTTAAAGAAGTAAAATATATTATATTCAATAGATTTGCATGGTTTTTATGAGCAATTTAATCTTTTTTTGTTTAAAACAGGACTTTTAGAGGCATACTGGATAACTAAATTAAACTTGAAAATCAAAGAAAAAGAAAAAGCTTAGCAGACAATAATTTTATTACCAATCATGCTTTTACTTATATCCTAAGGACATTGGCAAAATATTCAAAATATTTGTTTAATTTTTAATTGGCAACATATGTAATGTTTAGATAGCTTTTCAAAATCGTTCTACAAAACCGGAACATTCTTCTGCAACATTTTAGAGCCTATTTCAGTGCATATTTTTTATCATCGGGATTATAATAATAATCATAATAATATAATAATAATAATTTTATAAAATAATTTTGTAGTGATATTAATTTTAGTATATTTTTTTTTATTTCAAGCAAGATTATTTCATTTTGCTTTTTTTTATATTCTTTTGAAAGATAACAAACAGAGATTTGTTTCTGTATCTAAATAATTTAAATAATGGTTTTAGTTATGAAAAATCAATTCTTAGTTTTGTACGTGCTGTTCTACTGTGGACTAAGTGCTTCAGAAATTGATGAAGAAAATTTAAAGAAGCGTTTACGTAAGTTTTGTGTAGCTGTAAAAGATCGATGGCAGAAATCTCAACGAAAATTAGATCGTTTCAATACTAAAAACGATTCTTGGCTTCAGTGTTCCTTTAAAGTTGGTAATGAATTTAAACCATCTGAAGTTGAAAATTCGCAGAAATCAACGTCTCGGAAATCTTTTTCAGATGTAACCGAAACTCATAAAAGAAAACTAACTCAACGTTTAAGAGAGGATACTTCTGGAGAAGCTCTTTTGCATGCAGCAAACAAAAATTAGCATCTGAGGGTTTTAAAAGATCTTTTGATATAGCACATAAAAATATAACCATTGATCATGAAATGAATTTAACAATGATTGATAGAAAAATTATTACGGAAATTTCAAATACATCCTCCTGTTCAACATGTTATATTTGTGGTGCAAAGCCCTTCGGAAATGAATAACATTGATAAAATTGTTCAAAGAAGTGTAAACGCATCCACATACAGCTTTGGTGTATCTAGTCTACATGTAAAGATACGGTCTATGGAATATTTGCTTCATATTTCTTACAATTTATCATTTAAAGCTTTAAGTGCTAGAACTGAAGACCAAAAGAAGCAAAAAGAAGAATCAAAGAGAAAAATTCAATGCGAATTCAGAAAAGAATTATGTTTGCTAATTGATGTTGTTAAACAGGGGAGTGGTTTGACACACGATTTAAACACTGCAAGGACATTTTTTGCTGAGTTTGAAATTACAGCTGAGATCACTGGATTGGATAAAGAACTAATTAAACGTTTTGCAATTATAATGCAAGTTATCTCCTGTGACGAAGTAATTAATGCCGAAAAAATTGGCGAATTTGCACTGGAAACAGCTAAAGAATCTGTTTCGAAGTACGGGTGGTATTATATGCCAGCTTCTATACATAAGTTATTAATTCATGGAAAAAATATAATTACAAATTTTGCTGTTCCAATTGGCCAATTGGTTTATTATCGGAAGAAGCTGGCGAAGCTCGAAATAAAGAGTTTCGGAGGTACCGGGATTCCCATACGAGAAAAATAAGTCGAAGAGCATGTAACGAAGACTTGTTGCACCATTTACTTATAACATCTGAACCATTGATTTCCTGTATTAGACGCAAAGTAAGAAACGCTCAAAGGAACAAAAAAATTCCAGAAGCATTAGAACTTTTACTTTAAATAACATTTTAGCACTCACACATTATGCATCCATTTATTAGAGTAGATTTAACCCTCTGAGAGTCTTTGCTCTTTTCAGCATTTTCATGTAAATATTTATCTAACACAAGATACGTATATATTGAATTTAATTTTATAGTTTAATTTTAAATTATTTTTTTACATTATTTCATCTTAGAAAATTCTTACAGTATAATATTTATTAAAAAATATTTTTGTCTACAGACAATTTACTATGCTTTCCGTTAATGGAAAATTATGCGATAGCCACTTATAGAGTGTTTCAAATCCATTTATTTCAAAAATGCGCAGGTTTGCGCAAATATTGCCCTATACCACATTAAAATACAGGCTTTTAGGAACACAAAGATGTGTTTGAAATTTCAGGCAACTTCATGCAATTTAAGTTGCACAATTTTTAAGTTTCTGATACCGTTAATTTTATATGGGCTGTTCATAATGTAAAATGATACATAAAATTCAATCAAAATGCAATCAGTAGTGGTTTAAAATGTGTTTTAGGAATATCATAATGATATTTTAAACGAGTTATTATTAGTGGTTACCTAGGTTTCATTTCTGAGCACATTTAAAAATCACTAAAATTCGCAGAAAAATTCCTCTGCTGAAAGATGTATATTCCGAGCAGTACAAATAAGATATAATTTTGTATAATTTAAAAGATAAACATATATTCGTATTTTGTAGACATTCTTTTAAAATATTTCATTGAAAAAATTTAATTATTTAATGATTATTTTTTGGCCCTATGTTCGCATTTTCTTAAGGATTGACCCACTGTGCGGCGGGGGGACATTATAGAGTTCCGGAGAGAAATTGCACTTTTTGACCATTGAAAACACAAATCTCACATTTTCCGGGAGGGACATTTCATTGCTCCGCCGGAAAGGGGGGGGGGGTGTCCCTCCCGGGCCACCCCCTGAATTAAACACTGCCTAATTTGATTTTTGAATGTTGTTTGACCCCTAAAAGTTAGATTAAAGAAACCTCTTTGGTGATACCCGGTTTTAGCCGGTTTTTTTAAAGGTGGTTTCGCCTGCTATGCTCCAACGTGTCCAGGACTCAGTACTGTAACGCATTGCCACCAATGGAGAACACTTTGAGCAGTATCTCTAGTAGATTCCGGTATTTGATGTATTCATTTTTTATAGTAGACAGTTTTCTAATATGATAATAAATTGATATTTATTTTTCTGTTTAATTTCAATATTTCATTCTTCGCTTTGTATACGACCCGTCAAAGTCAGCTGAAATTTTTAGATGAAATAACCCTTTTTGGTGATACACCGATTTAGCGATACCGGCTAAAGGTAGTTTTGCCGTAAAAAGGACATTGCACCCTAATTTCGATCTCGAACTACTCTAATTCATTTTTTAATTGATCCCTGAATAAAAGACAAAATCATGTGAAAAAATCTCAAACTTTGAAATTTAATAACTGTGTCAATTTTTGGCGTACAGAAGTCAAAACTTTTTGTGTTGTATTTGTTATGATATGTGCAAACATTTACTAAATATAACTATAGGGACCGAGGGACCGTATAAAAAGTTAGATTTCGTACTTCTTATAAAATTGATTTTTTACTTTAATTAACTCCACAACATGAATATTTACCTCATTTTAAACGCTTTTGTAATTGGAACTATATGTCTACAACTAACAGGTGAGAAATTAAAGGTCGGCGATAGATAACATTTTGCACCCTGTATATATATATTTAACAATCGTAAGTGATCGATCCTGATTGTTCTTGTCATGCTTGTATGCATGTTTATATAAAATTGAGACATGATTTATTTTACATCAAGAGTTTTTATGTGATACAATAAGTATAGGTAAATTGTTACCAGAATGTAATTATAATAAGTTATTTATATAAGTTTTGTGTATGGTTAAACTAATATATAATAATACTACTCTCATGATAATCTGCAAAGCATAATAAATATAAATTTTGGTCTGATAAATAGTACATTAGACAATAATGATAAAATATTTTCATCACATATCTTGAATACAAAATTTTCTTTGTATATGTTGCTTATGAACTGCCTTTATATTTGTATTTAAGAAAAGACAGAATACTTTTGTAGAGCTATACTGTACCAGTACAGCTGTTTCCGATTTCTGGGGAGATATATTTATAACAGAGTTCATGTTATATTATATATTTCCATCTTAGCCTTTTAAATTTATTTAATTACCCCTCCACCTAAATTTCAGTTAACTAATTAAAATTTCTTTACATTAACTCATTTATTGAGGGTTACAAATCTTAATTCCTCGTTCAATATAAATGACTTTCAGTATCAAAGTTCATTATTCGAAAAAAAATGCATTTCCGTTATAAATTTAAAAAAATTGAAAGAAGGTAATTCTGTTCCTTTCAACCGTACATTTACTACCACCGTAATCAAATATTCATTATTGTAGATCAGTAATTATTTGAAAATACATGTTTGGATACAGTGGCGTACACAATATTTAATTTCGGAGGGGACTGACTTAAATTTCGATAATGTACTCAGTCTTACGAAACACCTTTGATTGTGTTGTAAATAGAAATCATGTTTGACAACAAGACCGTAGGCAAAGAAAAGAAGGGGGGGGGGGTCACGGGCCGATCCCGTGACCCTTCTCCCACTCCGAAATAAGTTGAAAATTAGTAGTAAGTTCTTTCATATTCTTTCATTTAAAGGAAGGCATTGTAGCTTAAAATCTAATAACATTGCCCCGCTTCTCCCTTGAAAGTAAATTCTGGCTATGGTGCTTGTTAGACAATAAATTAATATTGCTTGGGACAATCGAAAATAAAAATATCTTTTTCATAAAATTTTCCGTATTTCAGTATCAATTCCTTATTGCTGGCAAGGTACGCGAGTCACTTTCCCAGAACCCACAGATTTAAGCGACCCAAAAATTTCTGGTGTTTCAAAAGAATTTTATTGCAAACAATCTTAATGGAATAAGAAATAAAAAAATTCTAGATTCATTACACAACTTATGTATATTAAAATTGTCAGTGACATCGTAGGTGTACTTATGATTTTTCCGCACATTTTAAGTTTTATGTTCTTCTTTATATATATGTTTTGCACTTTCAGATGGATCTTTTAATTTTATGACTATCTTATCTATAAAATCACATTTTTGGGGTGTTACGCCAAGTTAATTTTTTATGGAGAAATTTCAATAATAGTAATAATAATAATCCAACTTTAGTTCATCATAATTCTCAGTCTTTCATTTATATCTGTGCATTTAGTAATACGTATTCATACACTTCTCATTCATAGTATTTGTAATAACGTGATAATCTACGATTAGGGTCCAAAATATGTTCTGTGTCCAGAGCTCAAAATTTTGATGGCCGGGGTCTGTTCAAGATATACGAACTTTGTTTGTTCAATCTCTTTTTAATAGTAACAAAAAGTTAATTCAAATTCCTAAGGGGAGCCAGCATTCCCTCTTGATCTCCATCCCACCTTCTTATACATGCTGATGTGATTTTGATCATGATCATGGGATTTTGATTAGGAAATATACATTTAAAAATAGCATCGAATTTGTGAAGGAAGGAACAAATTAAGAATTAATTGGAAAATACTGATCATCTTTCTTTTTTTTTAAAGAGTTAAAGTTATTGAATTATTTTTTCCAATAATATTTAACAACTCCACAGTACTTTTATATTTAAAAAAAAAAATACTTCAAAATTTTGATGCACAACGCTAGACTGATGTTTAGAGAGCTGTCCGTTAGGATTATACGGGCGGGGGGAAACGTTCCTGAACTCCAAAGATGCCTTCGAGGTTAGAAAAAATAGTCACTGTGTATCTTACAGATACAAGGTAGTTATCGACTCTTAAAAAACGAAAGTTAATCAATGCCATTCACAGTCAGCCTTTCCGCGTCTATACAGCGCCTGATTTCCGATTTAGCCAAAATCACGATGTCTTAGCTGTGGTGTCACTGTACACTAATATGCCTCTTCAGTCTTGGCGTTGCATAAATACATAACTAAAATATGTTTGGAGCTGTTTTTCAGTCATTTGGAAATGGATTTTGTGGTCTCAAATAATTTTGGTCGCAGGACTGAAGAGAAGGATATAGGACTAACGAGAAAAAACAAGTTCGCTGGATGCCAGAAAATAAAACAAGTTTATCTCAAAAAGAAAGAAACAAAATCAGTCCTTTTTTCTATTTCACTGCGACCACTTCGAAAGGGGAATAGAGCTGTAACTCCGTAACTCCACCCACTTCTTTGGGTATGGTATGCTGTGGCATCACTGTGCACAGTTACAAAAATGTCTTATGGAATTCTATAGCAAAAATTTATAGAAAACATATTATAGAATACCATAGAATTGTGGCCCGTTTTCCTATAAGCTTGTTTAACCAAAAGCTATAGAAATACAAGGTGGTCAGAATTAAACTGACGGTACTCAGAGTGTTCTGCAGCGTGATCTAATTGCGAGAATGGCGACAAATTTTGTAGGAACATTAAACAAGACGGGGGAAGAAGGATTCCGCGAAAAAAATAGTTCCAAAAGTCACCGCCAGGGGAATATGTGGCGCTGTGTATTCGAAAAAGAGAGTTTCAAAAACATGAAGAATCAATACTGAAATAAAATTACCGTTTATTTAACGAATTTAGCAATTTAATCCAAGCTCAAAATGGTAACATTTATAAAAAGCTAAAAATTTACATAAACACTGCTAAAGTTTCTTTATATGCAATTTCACTTACAGAGCCCCAAAGAAAGCAACAGCAGAAGAAGAAGTTCTTTATTCAAATTTCACGTTACATCTTTTGGCCCAGTGCCAGCTTGTTCGGCTTTAAAAGGTAATGTGCTACTGTTAGAAGCAATTTCATTGAAAGTTATCTTTCATAATGTCGCCTTCTTTAGTCGAGCGAGCTCTACGAGTCAAATTCTTTTACCTCAACCAGTGCAATGCGCCAGCCGCTCTTCGTGCTTTTAGAAACCACAAAAAAATGCGTAAAGGTAACGGTCCTTTGTCAGTTAATGATTTAAAAACAATGGTTGAGAAGTTTGAGTAAACAGGTTCTCTAATTAAATGTTTTTACAAACTATAATTTGGAAATTGTTCGCAAAGCACAATTTATGCGTACTATATATAAACGTAGTTGTACTCAATCGATTAGTATCGCTTTTTTCGACGAATATTTGGGGCATGATTAGTAAAGGGTGTTCATTTTTAGGGTTTTGTTCATCTCACGAAACCCTATTACTCCCGCTTCGTTGTCTGTCCGTCACAGAGCCGGTTCTGAGAAACTATATAACTAACAGTCATAAAATTTTGTGTGCTATAGCTGAATACCTCCTATGAAGCTCAAAATAATAAAATTTGAAAAAATCGTATTATTTTAATATATAGAGATAAAAAACCAAAAATCTAACAGCCTTTTCCTATTAAATTTAAACATTTTTCGTTATAGCAGTTGCCAACAATTAAAAATCCACAATAAAATTCTTTCTACAATAATTAATTTTCTATTGAAAGATTACCACGTGAAAAATGAAAATGAAATACAAAGTTTCACCAATTGAAAAAAATATTAATATGACGTCATATTGGTAATAAAACGGAAATTTTCAAACATTTCTCAATAATACAACGAATATGAGTATGTGTAAATACAGAAAGCAGCTTAATATGACGTCATTAGAGAATTAAAAAGAAAATTAATCTGACGTCTAACATTTTGAAGGTTAGACAAACAACAATACAACATGTTTAATTTTGATTTTTTTTTTTTTAATATAGCATTTAATCCACATGACAGATATTATTATGACAGAGTATAATAGCGGTCTTCGCCCGCTATCGGACCGGTTAATATTTTCGAAAAAAACGAGAAAAATAGACCGGTAAATTTTTACTTTATAAAAACATGACTTTTTTTTTTTTTTTTTTTTTTTTTTTTTTTTTTTTTTTTTAAATAAAAGTTATTTGGATTTATTAAAGAAAGGATAAAGTGTTTTGAAAGGAATATTAAACGAAACCCTTTGTGCGATCTTCGATCACACTTACCCACTTGTTTATTTTTACTTTTGTAGGATTATACAGTCGTGAAAAAAAGAAAATATAATCTCCTAATAACTCTGCCACAAATCATCGTATAAAAATGTGACTGCTACCAATCAATTAGTAATAATACTTTTTAATTAATGCTATATTTAATTTTTGCCTAGAGGACGTCTACATATAGAAATTGTAATGTAATAAACTTTTCAATTTTCCATACTAAAAAAATGATATATATTTTGAAAGCCATGTTCGAAAAAAATATTAATTTTAACAGAAATCGATTTCTAGGAGTTTCACATACGCGATCAAATTAAGAGCCTACACTAGTCATGCGAAGAAACGTGCAAGCTAATGTTAAGTCTATGGAAAGGTTGTTTTCAAATTTCTCGCTTGCATTTTAATATTTTTAAATGTTTTTTTTTCTTTTGCTTAGGATAGCTGAGATCGATTTCTAACGTTGTGCGTTTTTACTTTTTCGATTTTGGTTCCAGTTTTTTTTTATATAAGGGTATTTTCATTTTTAGAACCGTTTTCAAAGTTGTAAATATCCGCTTATGAAAAACTTTAACCAAAATCAAAAAAATGTAAAAACAAGCCCTGTTAGAGATCGACCTCAGCTATTCTATGGAAAAAAAAAACAGTTAAAAATATTAAAATTCGAGCAAGAAATTTGAAAATAACCTCCCCATACATTTAACATTAGCTTGGGCGTTTCTTCCTGTGACTAGTGTAGGCTCATTCAGCCAATACTTTTTGAGTTATGCTTAAAAAACTACACGTATTGTATGTAATCTGCTTTGCGACGATTAAAAATGATTTTTAGGAGCTCCAAATTTGAAATCTGCATAATTAATTTCTAAACTTGTTGATTGAATGACTAGCCGTTTTTTATCCGAATGTAAAAATTTTCGAAGAAGCCAAATATTATGTAAAAATTAGGTTTTAATATTGGAAAATGTAAACTTAGTTACAATTTCTATATGTAGACGACCATGGGCGCCCACATGAGTGATTCTAGAGGGAGGGAGGGCTAAGAAAAATTATAATTTATTCCAAGGCTATCAGACATTTTATTAGTAAATTTTGTTAGTAATTGTAAATGTACATTTCAAATACAAAAAATCAGGGTTGAAAACAACAAGCATTCAAAAAGAGAAAAAGTGCGAAAGTAAAAAAAAAAAAAAAAAAAAAAATACTGAAAAAGGGGCAAACAAAAAAGTTGAAAATATACATATGTATTTACATTTATTAATATTAAAATGACAGAATAAACACACGACAATGAAAGTTTGTTCTTTACACTCTCAGGGATCTTTGACCTAACCTGATCGATAAAGAGTAAAATGAAGAATTTAATAGTGAATTGTACCACCCATTTCGCAGCGCAATAAAGATTCAAAATCATTACAAAATTAATAAAATAAACTATATCGGAAATATTGCATTGCTTTATTTACTTTTTGTCTTAAGGTTTTACTAAATCAAGTATAACATTAACATTTATGAAGTGGATGGAGAAGCATTGAACATAACAAGCTATGACACGGTTCTCTTCGACAAATCTCAGAAAATTGGTAAATTTCTTTAAGAATAATAAGAAATCTGGAGAAATATGTTGTAAAGTGTGTAGACAAAAATCAGTCTAAAAATCGGAAGTGTCCTGTCAAAACAGTAGAATTAATGTTTTTTTTTTTTTTTTTTTTTTTTTTTTTTTTTTTTTTTTTTGTCATTTTATTTCACGGGCAAAAAAAATGTTAAAACGATGAAAATTATTAGAAGAGCGCAAAAAAGGAAGATTTAAAAAAATAATAAATGAAAAATCACGGATCCGCGGAAGATTTTCATCCCTGTATAATACAGTCGATCTTTGTTCATTTCTAAACCCTTTATATCTCGAATTTTATGCATTTCTCTGAATTTTCAATCGAAGAAAGAAACGATTTAGCTAATTCTAAAAGCCACCGTTTAAATTTAATGTTATCTGTGTGATGATGATATCTTACAAGCTACATTTCAAAAGAATTAAAATTTGTAGCCCTTTCCTTTTTGTCAACGCAAGATTTACAGCTCAACTATCTAATTAAAGCTACAGTGAGTATTTTAAATACCATGGTATTTAGTTTAGTACTTTTCAGGAAAAAACCCTGCAGATTTCGTTTTTTATTTTTATTTTGTTTTATTTTTTTAGAAAATCTGTCTATATTTAATTTAAATTCAGATCTTTTATTTGCCCCTATGAACACTTAATAGGCACAAACTTAAAAGATGCTCTTGAGTCTTGACTCACTGTGGTATTCAGCCATATCTTCGCCTGAGAATGACCTTTCTACAGAATGATCACGAAATGACCTTTCCACAGAACATGCTGTTTGCAGAATTGTCATATAATTCAGTAGAGTCCCCATAACTCATTTCAGGCTCTAGCTTCTATCTCCAGCATTGTCAATCTTATAAAACTGAGACAGTTTCGAGAGTTTTAACCAAAAAACATCTGTTTTGAAATTTGTATCATAATAGGAGAGACTAAAATTACTTTGAATGACGTCTCATCACGATTCGTAAAACTTGATTCAAGCGACATAATTAAGTGAAGAATAAAAAAAAAATAAGCAGGTAAAGTGATCGCAGATGCAGAAATGAGTTTGTCTAGTAGGTTCAAGTTACTCAAGTTAGTCAATTGTCAAGGTAGGTTTTCTAGTTAGGTTCAAGTCATATTCAAATCCTTTTCATGCCAATTTCCAAAAAAAAAAAAAAAAATACATGTATCTCTTACTTCCTCGAAAATTTCAGCAAATTCTTCTTCGGATTCCATCTTGTACATGCGAAAAATCTCTGGAGTTTCCTTTAGAGTTTAAATTATTTATAGGTTGTAATTTTCCACAACTTACTCCAGATAGGAAGAATTTCTAGGTACGAATTAGCGACACACTAATACTACATATGATGATGCAGCATTTAGCTGAAAGCTCTGAGATTGAGCATGTTTCTGGTTCGTCTGTTCATCAATATCGAAGACTGATGCTACTTCGCGGAAAAGGCGACTCGCGAATCGCTGGTCCCTTCCCTTTCAACACTTGCCCGAAACGGTAGCAGCAAGCCCGATCACGGAAGATAACATCGAAAGAAATTGAGAGCTGATTTCGAGAAGTTTAATGCATTGACCAGCGGGACAGGCAGGTTGGGGCGTTTAATACGTCGGACAACCCCAGAGGCTTCTGGATCATTATAGCTCATAGTCACTAAGAATTTTAAGTAAAAAGATGTGGTGAAATTATCACCAAAATTCATTGCCTTAGTTTGAATGCAATTTCTTAGTAGATTCGGGCGAATTATTTTTTTAAACAAAGAAGTTTAATAATGGCAATCAATCACTAGTATCTTATTATCTTTTTAAAATCTTTATTACATAGTAGCTGTTACCCGTAACTTGGTTCACGTAACATTTAAAGAAAATTAATGCATTAATTAAGCAACATATACAATTAATAAACTCTTTATTATATTTTATAGTAGATAATACTTCTGATAATAACTTCACAATTTGCGTATTTTTGTGTTTGTACATATGATCATTTAAATTTCTTTCATGAACTTAAAATTTCATACTCTTTCACTAAGATTAAGTGTGGAACACATTTTTTTTCTTTGTTATTCTATTTTAGTATTTCTATTTATTCTATTTTACATTTATTCCGTTCATAGAAATGGATTTAATTTAAGTTTTCATGTCAAAGCATATTTTTCAGTGATTTGTTTTTAAGTGATTATGTTAGTAAATATCTTTGAAGAAATTTGTTAATTAACATGTCACTTTAGATATAATTTTTATTTGATTAGAATAATCTAAAATCAACATAAATTATGTTTTTTTTCCAAAACAGTTTATGATATGATATTATTATATGATATTTAAAGTTATATGATATTTAAAAAAAGAAATTAAATGTGTGTGCAGCATAAAAGTTTAAAAATAAATAAAATAAGTAGAAAAATACCTTTAACCCTCATATATTTATGGTAATTTTATTTCACAGTGCCACACTTTTAACAGCTGTAGATCTACCAATAAAATCAAAATGTTTATAAGACTCCAAAAACTTTCAAAGCCTAAATGCTTATTTGATAAGCAATAGAGTTGCTTATTTATTTAAATGGAGAAAACAATCTGAGAAAAGCACCCCAATTATGGAGCATTGTCATATTGATTGTTGTGCTGTAGTTTTGGATGATGGGAGTTCTGCAGTCTGATATTTTTTAGCAATATCTAATTTTTTTTAGATGCAGGTTTAAATTTCTAAAGGAAAATTACGGACTAAAAATATCTTAAAACAATATTAGTCAAGTCAGAATATCATCACAATTATTCCATCAAAGTTACAGTAAAAACTGATAGCTTATAGCAGATAGGAAAAGTAAAAAGAAAATACGAATCGTATTTTAAATGCTTTAAAGAATAACATCATTTGTTTTTAAAAAAAGGGGAAAAAACATGGTATAAAGAAAAATAAATTTAGCATTTGAATTTCAATTTTGCTTTTTAATCATAAATAAATAAATAAAATAAACCCGTGCAGCAACAAAATCTCACTTTATCCTTTATTGTGTTATTATTTATTTTTTTATAATCATTGTTGCGGTATTTTATTTTTGTGGCAACACTGATTTGAGAAAAACCTTTCATTTTATTGATGAAAAAAACAATGTCGATTTAATTTTTAATTAACTGCAAGTTTTAATCAAAAAACATGTTTTAACAAAATGTAAATGTACTATGTCAGAAGCCTGTGCAAAGTCCTTCCATATGGTATCTCATCCGTCGTTCTGCGTTTCGTATTTTCTTAGAAAAAGGGATGTTGACAGGAGAAATAATATATATGATTATGTGTAGGAAATAATACATTATGAATTACTAACTCTGCAAAAATTGTTAATTTTCGCCCTACAATAAGTTAAGAAAAACGCCTTTACTTGAGTGCGTGACGTCACATGCACATTATCTATTTAAAACATGAAAGCGTTTAGAAAATTTTTAAACATTAATATTATTAAATACTAAATTTCCGAAATTATATTTTCAGTGTAATTTAAGCAGAATTTGCTAAAATTGCGTTTTGAAATTATGTGATTTTTGATGCAAAAAATTATTTCTAAAAATATTGTGTACTTTTACGAATTGGTTAATAATTTTGAAGCTGGTAAAATGAAAAAGTCGCCACATTGTCGAACTTATAAAAAATATATTAGTTTTTAAAATTAAAATGAATGTTATACATTAAAAGTTACGTCATTTTTTCCCCCGATAAACCGTTTTACTTTTAATCCCATTTTTTAACACCTATTTTTAAGGAATAATTATTCGAAATTATTGTATTGTTTTCTTTAAATCCAATGTTTATTAATAGTGGGCAATCATTATCCACCTAAATCCAAGCAGCTTAAATATGACTCCTTGGTTGAAGCTCATGTTGAAAAAATATTATGTAATGATTTCCAAATGTCAATATTTGACAGACGATTTTTGATTATCTAGAATAAATTAAATCATGCAGTGTAAATACGCAAAAATATGTTTTTATTTTTTGAAAAATTTACTTTAATATTAACAAACCCACGGAAATATTTTACC
This sequence comes from Maratus michaelseni, assembly GCA_963931845.1. Lineage (NCBI taxonomy): Eukaryota > Metazoa > Arthropoda > Arachnida > Araneae > Salticidae > Maratus > Maratus michaelseni. The sequence continues at coordinate 258,701,658 of OZ007599.1, forward strand.
TTTATAAAATTAGGAGCTAAGTTATTCATTTGTATCTCCATACACATTTAAATAAATGTACTATGTCGTTTAAACGCAATTATAGTAAGTAATCTTTGTAATATGTAAAAAAAAAGTCACATTATCTGCCCTGAAATGACGCCAGTTTCTTATTTCAAATTATAGTAAGAGAATCTGAATTTTTATTGGTTTATAAATATACTGTCCATATGCAGTTTCTTTTTATGTCGACGGGAAAAAAATGCATTATAAATTGAAAAAAGAAAAAAAAAAGATTTGTGTAATGATAAACTATGGGAGATATTTGAAAAAAAAAAAATGGTCTGAGAAAATTTTAAACTTGACAGTACTTTTACTCGTGTTCTAAAAAGTATGTACACCAAGTTTCGTTCAAATCGGATAAAAACTGTTGATTTGTATAAGGAACATACATACCAAGAACGGCTTTTCTATATATAGATATTACGTCATTTAATCTTATTTGCAATGCTTAATTATTTTTATTTTATTTTCATTTTTCACGTGAAAATTTTTCATGTGAAAAATAATTGTTTGGGAAAAGATATTATTCCAGGTTTCGTATTTATTGGCAACGCTAATGCTTAGCAACGTAAAATAATTAATTAAATTTTACAGGAAAAGTATTCATTGATTCTCTATGAAAATGATGAAATTTTGAATTATTAAGAAAAATATTTGAAAATAATAAATAACACCTACCCTATATTCATTTCGGGGTTATAATTCATCTATATGCAAAGATACAGGGCCATTAAATCCTTCTTTTTGAAGTTTACTTCAGCCAAACATTTACACACACAATCGCATTTATAATATTATTAGGCTATAAGTATTTAAATTGATAAAAATAAATTTAGTTATACAACATCTAGAGGGTGACTCGACACTCGACCACCCCTTCCCCACTTATGGCCACCTTTATAAACGACCCCTTAAGCAAAATTTAAATATGGAATTAATTACAAGTTATTACTAATCGATTGGTACAAGTTACATCTTAATACGATGAGTTGCGGCAGAGTTATTAAGTGGGATATACGTTTTTTCTTCCTTTTTCGTCCTTTTAGGTAGATTTCGTAAGAAATACTACCTATTACATTCTCACCTAAGTTGGAAATTTTGAAAAATTTTTGCAGATCTACGCCGATCATGACTCCCAGAACCCAAAACCACCCCCAGTTCAAAACTTTATATATATATATATATATATATATATATATATATATATGTCACTTTTTTCTGACCACGATAACTGGAAAAATTCTGCATTAATCTTTTACAAACTGATACATAAAATCAAGGGGCATAAAATCTCGGTCAAGTTCGTTAATGGGCAAAATCGAACCAAGGGGGGGGGAGGGTGGGGGGGCTTTTTGTGAAAACAGAAAAACCCCCATAATTTCTTAATTATGATACGTATCGAATCCGTTTAAAGTTATTATTACTTCTAGGAGAAGGGCCGAAAATGTATGTATGACAGATTTTTGATATAATTAAAAATGGCCCCAAGGGGGGGAAAAAAGGGGGGTTTTAAGAGAAAAAAAATCATAGCTTCGTCAATTCACAAGATATCAAATTCGCGTAAATTTATTATTAATCCTCTTAATATTATCTAAAACTTTTATATTGACAAGTTTTTTATAGGACCAACCGTTATAGCAAAAAAAAATTAAAAACAAAAAAAATCCCTGCCGGTTCCGCCTGCAAACAAGTTATTTTTCGAAGTAGGCGGTTCCAACTCCCGCATCGTTTCGAAACTGATACATAAAATCAAGGGGCATAAAATCTCGGTCAAGTTCGTTAATGGACAAAATCGAACCAAGGGGGGGGGGATGGGGGGCTTTTTGTGAAAACAGAAAAAAACCCATAATTTCTTACTTATGATACGTATCGAATCCGTTTGAAGTTATTATTACTTCTAGGAGAAGGGCCGAAAATTTATATATGACAGATTTTTGATATAATTAAAAATTGCTTTAAGGGGGGGGGGAGGGGGGTTTAGAAGAAAAAAATTCATAACTTCGCCAATTCTCAAGATTTCAAATCCGCTTAAATTTATTAATAATCCTCTTAATATTATTTAAAACTTTTATATTTACAAGTTTTTTATAGGACCAACCGTTATAGCAAAAAAAAAAAAAATTAAAAACAAAAAAATCCCTGCCGATTCCGCCTGCAAACAAGTTAGGTTTCGAAGTAGGCGGTTCCAACTGCCGCATCATCGTAAAAAGGTCATTTCTTCCGCAATTCCCGACAAACAGGCGCCCCACGGTCTGCGTCTTCGAAATCTACCTGTGCCTGTAGGCCGAGCCGTCAGGGATTTTTTTTTTCTCACGACTGTACATTTAACTCTCAAAGGCTAGCTGATTACTGTTAGTAATTTTTCTCTGAAATGTTTTTGCGTATTGAACACTGTTTCAAAAGTTTTCTGGTCTAAAAATACGCAAATTTTGTAACTATCTTAAGTATAAATCCGAAAAAATTTGGCCATGATATTCTGAATTCAAAGAACGTTTACCCTCATTACAATTTATTTAGCCATAGTTAGGACCTGGTCAGGCTATCTTGTGTCTTAGGTACATATTTTTTCGTCCTATCCCCATCCATATCCGTTTGAATATTTTCATGCACAACTGAAAATTTTAGATCTTCACTTTAGTTATTTTCGCATTTTATAGATTGAATTTCTAACGGAAAATAATTTGAGTGTTAAAAAAAAAGTAATAATAATGAATTTTTAAGAGGAGTTAGGGTACAATTACAAATTGATGTGTGGGCCCTTAGACCAATATCCCCTAGGCCTAGACAGTAACCAGGCCCTATTCATAGGAGACAGGACGATTGAAGAACACGAATTAGCAAACATCAAAGCTAATAATAAATCGATAGATTAATCAATATAATCTTGTAGTACTAGAAAAGAAATCCTGAAGTAAAATCAAGTCCAGCAATTTTTACACTGACGAGTTATTAATAGGAAACGTATGCTCAGTCTCCCCTTTTAAATTTTTATTAAATACTTTCTCATGAAATTAAGAAATTTCATGATTCATTACGACCTAGAAATCAATTTCGGTAGCAGTTGAAGAGCTATTTCCAATGAAATTTCGTAATTTTACATCTCAAAATATTTATAAATTTCATTCATACTACAAATTTTTCTTTACATACTTAATCATTTATGTTATAACTCGATCAACAACTCTCATTTCATAAAAAAATACTTAAATATGTGAAATGTCAATTTATGTATATAAAACAATAAATCCAAATTTATGAGAAAGATATAAAGATTTTTTAACCAAATTTACTTACCAAAATTAAATATTTTCTACAAATCGTTTTCATTTTTTGTAACAAAAAATGTATTACGACTCAAAAAATGCTCTTAGTTATATGATATATCTTGTTCTGGATGATGCGAATATATATTTTTAAGGGGTCGACAGACGTTCATGTTAAGAATTTTCTCTAAATATAAATTATGAATGACATCAAACAAGCATTTTATATGGGCATACAACATGTTTTGAAATAAAATATATACATTTTCTGTACGAAAAAAAGTCCTTTAAAGAAAATAATATATAAGAAATTCATTTAAAAAATATTCCATGCTATTTCTAAATGGTTGAAAACCAATGATTATTTAAAACTCAGCTCAACTTCTAAGAATGTACAAATCTGTACATTCGTTTTTATATACATCAACGATTACTAAATTACAACAATTGTTTTACGCATGTTAGGAAAGTTTTTTTCGATTTTTTACTCTGATTATTGCATTGGATGACCATGACTTTAGTAATTAATCTCTGTTTTGCAAACGGATGCCCATTTATTTTAAAAATAAAGCCATTAACACGTGCTTTTGAACTAACAAAATGATTGGAGGAAAATTAGTTTGCATGGGGGGGGGGGGGGGTTTAATCATTGGTTGCAGGTAAAATTTTAAAATTGCGTAAAATTATCTAAAAACTTGGTTGGATTGAAATATCACTGACTGATTTAAAGTTAATCTAGATAATTTATCGAATAAAAATTTTAATTTTGTTGGATATTTATTTAATTATTTTTTTTTTCAATTTTGATCACTTTCAAAGTCCACCATCCCCTTAAATCCACTTGAAATAGAAAGTTATGATATCAGTAATTATCACATGAAGCTACTGAAGACACATGTAACACTTTTGCTCATTTAAAGAAAAATAAAAAGATAAGAGCATTTTCTCCCGAGAATTTTGGTAAAAAATTCAATCAATTGCAATATTATGCAAATTTGACAATGAAAAACAAAATCGTGTTTGAAATCTCGGTCAGTACCGTCTATAGAGATGGGCCCTGCAGTCTGGGACACCAGATTAGAGAATTTTGAGCAATCATATACATTTTCTTAAATTTTGAAATTAAAAGTACATATATTTAGAATTGATTGAATTATAATGAGCAATAATAATGAAAATTCCTTTTATTACTTACTACTGTTATTATTATTATTAATTGTAACAATAAGAAAGTTCTCTCAGTATCGTAATTTCCTATTGCGTATTATCTAAAATTTACGTATTTAGTGAAAATCATAAATTGATAAAAATAGAATATGAACATCAACAGATCCATACTATAACCACAAGCGAATTCTTTCTACTGGATACTTACACATAAATAAGTAAATTTATATTAGGTACTCCCAAATATCAATAAGGCATAGGGCACCCTAATGCATTATGATAGCTCTGAACTTTTTTTTGAAATTAAAAGTCCGACTGTGTATGTCACATATGGGGTTAACATTATGATAAAAAAAAGTTACGGTAATGTTTTAATATGGTAATATATAAAATGTTAAAAAAAGGTTACAAATTCCGAGTGTAATTTCCGTTCTCATCAGAAAAATACATTTTTGAGTCTCACGACCTTAATATTGCACACTACGCACTGTCATATCCAATTAATTCATCACAACTAAAATTCATAATTTTTTCTCATGTCATAGCAATAACTGTCTGCCTTGAACCTCTTTAATGAATTAAAAATTTGCAATGCACAGCACAGTTCAGATTGCCAAAGTCTCAGTTTTCATGAAGAATTAAATTGCAACTTCTATTTTTCTTTACGTAAGACGACAGGAAGAAGTTTCCCCATCAAAACAACATAGACATCACAGTTTCATCACGAAACAAAAGGGTAGGAATTGACTAGTTTCTAGATCATTTACGAAAAAACAAAATCTTTCATGTCTCCTTACTTGAGAATTTCGTAGGAAAAAATCTGAAAGTGAATGAAAAACAAGAAAAGTGACATGTTTCGCTTTGGTAATGTTTCATTTACATTTATTTATATTTACAGTTATGCAATGTTTCATTTAAATGTATTTATTCATGACATTAAAAGAAAATACAAATGCAAATATAAGAGAAACATCTTCAACCTTACTGAAAAAGATATTGCAGCAATTGTCGTGGATTTACAGAAAACAGTTACATTTTTAGGAAAATTTAAAGACTTTTTTTTTTCATCGATGAAAGGTATCATCAATAAATAGTTTCTTGATCAGTAAATGATCCAGACTACTTTGTAAATCATTTACAGAAAAACAAAATCTTTCTTGTCTCCTTCATTCAGAATTTCTTAGAAAAGACCGAAAGAAATTTAAAAATGAACAAGAAACAAGAAAAGGAGACATATTTCGCTTCTGTCTCGATTTCTAAATTCATTTACATTTATTTATATTTATAGTTATACAACTTTCCTTAAAATGCCCTCATTCGCGGCATTATAATGCATATAAAACTATAAAAGAAATATCTTCACAATAGTGAGAAAGATATTGCAAAACTTGTCGTAGATTAAAAAAGAACCCCAAGAAACTATTAAATACTTAGGAAAAAAAAATATTTATATATATTTACATTCACAGTTATACAATTTTGATTTAAATACATATACATAGCTGCTAACTTTTCTGGTTTTTTTCTTACCACTATTTTTGAACAGAAAAAATTGTATTATTTAATTCCAAATTTTCTTGATTAAATAAAACAAATTTTTCAGTTCAAAAATAGTGGAAGGGAAAAAGCGTAAAAATTGACAGCTATACTTATATTCACGACCTTAAAAGATAGCCACCATATTCCACAAAAAATATATTCCCGAAAATGTAGTCCCCCCCCCCCCCCAACTCCCCTTCTCTCTTTTGAGGTACAGCAAAGCTTTTCCAGTACATTATATGAAATCTATCGAATATGAATGCTTAATTTTGAAGTAGATTTTAAAGATTTTTGATAGTCATTGACATTTTTGACTTTATAGACATCGGAATTTGAATAATGTTTATCATAAGAAATGCAATAAAACAAATCAGCAATCTATTATTTTTTTTACAATCTTCGATAATTGACTATCATGAGAAACAAGATAAACTGACATGTTTTTCTATGGTAGAGACCAGCGTATTACAAATTTGATGAAATGAGAGAATAAATGAATTTGATGAGCCAGCAAAAAAAAACTAGTCGCCAGTAAAAAATATTAACCGACCCCCCTTCCGTCCCTCTTCATTGATTTTCAAAAGCACAAAAGTTTTTTATTAATTGAGAAAATATAATAACATGTATAGTTTAGAATTATTAGTTACATTGTTTGGAGTTCTACATGATTTAGAAAGATAATATATCCTAATTTTTCTAATGAAACTTATCAAAATTATATATCTCTGAAAAAATACTGTAAAGGATGAATTAATTGGCATGTTCAGGAACTGCTGATTGCCGAATGCTTCAAATGTCCGAATAGTTGAGTGCTACAAAATCTATATCTGATGAGGGGGCATCGATGAAATAGTGATGCAGGAAAACAATTTTTTGCCTGTTTTCCTGTTCGAAGTCAGCCAAATAATTCTGATTTTATTATTTTAAAATTTATATTTGATGAACTTATTTTTGCCAAATTAAAAACAAAAGTTAAAACTATTTTTGTTTGAATATAATTTCTTAATATTTTGTAATTTTGATAACATCTATAATGAGGCATCGTATGAGAATTTTAATTTAACATTGTGATTAAGATGAGTAACACATGCTGCTCTTGATAGAAATTGTAGGCAACTAATTACAGTAAACATATTAATTGTAAAAAAATAAGCTAATTTATATACATATATGGCTCGAGTAATAGAAATCTTTACGTGCTTATAAAATAAATCACAATACGAGAAATATCAAAACTAATTACTTTTGAAAATAACTTAAAAATTATTATGTAATATACATTGTTAAAACAAACCATTCTCTCACGCTGGTATTACGTAATCTTAATCAGCAGCCGGCAGGGGGGGGGGAGGTTTATTTTGATCCAACAATCTACGAACTGCGACAAGAATTTGAGGATAAATAAAAAACAAACAGAAGAAACTTACCCTTCTGAAGTGCAAAGAATGATTTTTAATTTCCGTTTACTGCAGATGATAATCTAAACACATATAATTATAAAAAATTCTAGAGCAAATAATCTGGCCACGTAATTAAAAATTCTCTCTCACACATCCTCCCCACCAAAATTCTCTGAAAAACTGGAAACAGAACACTCTCACAAAAAACATTGCTAAACAACCCAGTACCAGACACTTGTTTCCAAACCAAGGTGGCGCCGACCTATTGTGCAATGTGTGCGGTGCACACAGGCGCCATGATAATAAAAGCGCCAAGTATTTTAAGCGAGTAAGAAGAATTTAAAAAAGTACATAATAATCTTTAATTTTATAAAAATTAATTATTCTTTAAATTGTAATTACTTTTATGGAGTTACTTCAAATGAATTACTTATAATCCTTTATATTGTTATTATTCTTTAAAATGAACGAGAGATTAATCCTTTTTAATTCTGAACACAAAAAATCTGATTTGAAACTTAAAAAAAAAAACTTGCGTATTTTTTAGCATTGTATCCAATTTTAAATGCCACAGAGGCTGGATTGACACTATTTTTACTGTTTTTTTTAGACCTGCCCTCTCCCCCACATTCTAATCCCATAACATGCTAGCTGGCTAGAACGGGAAAGAATACCGTTTTCTGCGTATGAGGTGGGAAATGCCTTTTAAACTTGGTTCTTCTATTAAAAGTATGAAAGGAGAGAAAGATCACTGCTTGCCGCGCAGGAATAGGGGTGAGGAAGAGAAAAATTCCGTTTGCGCTCATTTCTTAGGTCAATTTTTGTAAAAAAAAAAAAAAAAACTGTTAAATTTTTAATCTAACTTAGACGCCAGATTAAAAAAAAAAAAAAAAAAAAAACGCATTTGTCAAGCCCTGGTAGAGACGCTATTTCTAAACTAATTTACATTTTATTATTTTTAACTCAATCATACTAATTGGTAAAGATATCATACCAATTGATATTTTTCCATCTGAGTAAAAAAGTGTCTAGGCCGGGGATCGAACTGAAAACACGTGGCTTAAATTGTCAACGCTCTGCCTATTGAACTATCTGCACCAACACTCAGCCGAAATAATTCACTAAAATAACATTTTGGAAATGGAATCTTGTCTGTTATCTGAAACAGCTCAACAGAAGCTACCGCGGGTAAGGAAACTCCATTAAACATTGAATACGTAGATAAACTTTATTATTTTTAACTCAATCATATTCATTGGTAAAGATACCATGATTGAGTTAATTATTACGATATATTTTTTATAATGGCTTTTTATAACCACTCTCACTGAAAGCGAGAGGGGAAAAAAATCACTCTCACTTTTCTCTCATAATCACGCAACTTTTTTTAACTCATCAGTAAAAAGTCACTTCAATCACTCACTATTGAAGAGTCTAATACATTAGACACTTCAATAGTCTCTTCAGACTTCTGAAGATAGTCAATAGTCTGAGACTATACTATAGTCAACAGTCTCATTCATCACTGTCACCATATAAGTCACTTTGAAGACAATAGTCTTCATTAGTGACTATTTTATAACTTCTAGTGACTTCTAAGATAGTCACTAGAAACTTCACTATTTTAATTGAAGTTTCACTTAAAATAGTGAAACTTCACTTTCACTATTTTTAGGGTTCCGTACTTAAAGTTAAAATGGTAGCATTATAAGATCACTCCTGTGTCTGTCTGTCCGTCTGTCAGAGCCCTTTTTCTCGTAAACTATGGGACGTGGAAAGTTGAAACTTGGGAAAGTTATAAAGCCTTTCTACCCACATATTTTCAGATTATTAGCCATTCACAAATACGTTTAGCGAAAATATAGGGGGCTAATTAAGTTACTTGAGAAAAAAAAGTTTTCTTTTTGTATATCATGTGGGATATCGTGTGAAAGATCTCGTGATATTAAACTCAAAATTATATTTGTTTAAATTATAAGTATTATATTTTCAGAGATATCGTCGAAAATGCACCGCCAAAATATGTCCTCCTGCCCCCCCTCCGTCTATTTCCGAATCCACTGAAACTAAAATTATGAAAAAATTAGGGGGCGATTTTCCTTAGGTAACATAGTTTTTGAGAAAAACGCATTTTTCTGTTACACACAGTTATATAACTTTCATTTTCGGGCGGTAAGTCGGGGAGTTGACAGACACTCAAGGTATCTTTTGACACAGTATTATTCAAGGATGTTTGATAATGATTTTCGAAAATAACTGTCGGTAATTAACCGAGATATTAATTAAATTACTTGAAAAAAAATAGTTTTATTTTTATATATCGTGTAAGGTATCGTTTGAAAGATCTCGTAACATCGAACTCAAAAATATATTTGTTTTAATTGTAGGTATTGTATTTTCATGGATATCGTCTAAAGTATACTGGAAAATATGTCCCCCCCCCTCCTATTTTCGAATATACTGAAACTAAAATTATGAAAAAATTAGGGGTAGTAGGAGTTTATTAATTAATAAATAGTAATTAATAAATTTAATACACGGAACCCTTTGAGCGCGAGTTATACTCGTACTTGACCGATTTATTTAAAGAACTTTCTCTTTAGAAAATATTCAAATATTGGATGGAAAATTTTTTCGGTAGGCTAACATAGTTGGTGAAAAATAAATTTTATAAAATCGCATGTTAAATTTTGAAATCGATTGTCATGATTTTTTTATAAAAATTAATTGTTTTAAAGAAATGTGTCTGATATTTATAAACCGAAAATAAATATTTAAAAATATTTAAAAATATTGAATATTAACGATCCATTTATCAACTTTATTAATTAACTTTTTTTTTCTTATTTAAAAATCCATACAGGCCGGTATACAGCGTGCTATATGGTAAGGTATTTATAAAGTCTCTCTGGATTTTTGCTTAAAAGAGCTTTATTCAGAAATATTATAAATGTACAAGAATATCCAATATAGTAGAACACAAAAATAGTGCAATTCAATGTGGGCCTAACGAGTATCTAGGCACAGTTGCTACCATTTCACCGCGTACTGAAACACCTTCGCAAATGCTGCTGACTTAATTTCAGCAACTGAAGCCACAATTCCTTGCTCAATTCTGCCAGTTTTAACCTATTACACATAAAATTTGGAAAAGGATCAGGGTCCATAAGCCGTGTTTTTGGCCCATAAAATAAAACTACAATTCGATTTTGATATACTGACTTAATTATTTCACTTTTTAATATTAGAAGGTTTATCCTGTACCATTTCAACAATATTTTTTGCATTTTGTTCGGATTTATATAATTTACACAAGCTCAAAGTTCGTATTATTCGTAGTTTTTGATGAAAAATACGCAATTTCTCCTAATTTTACCTCAATTTTTAATATATTTTTTAATATTTTACATGAGCGCAGCTTTGCAACACTTTTATTTTTAAATATATTGTACATTTTGATGTATTTTATAATATATGTAAAGAAGAAAGTGTTGCACGATTGCGCTGATATAAATAATTGAGGTAAAATTAGGAGAAATTGCGTATTTTTCATCAAAAACTACGAATAATACGAACTTTGAGCTTGTGTAAATTATATAAATCCGAACAAAATGCAAAAAATATTGTTGAAATGGTACAGGATAAACCTTCTAATATTAAAAAGTGAAATAATTACATCTACAAACATTACATCACAAACTACGAATAATACGAACTTTGAGCTTGTGTAAGTCGCATCAATCCGAACAAAATGCGAAAACCAATGTTGAAATCGTACAGGAAAAACCTTCTAATATTAAAAAGTAAAATAATTAAGTCAGTATAACAAAATCGAGTTTTAGTGTTATTTCATGGGCCAAAAACACGGCTTATGGACCCTGATCCTTTGAAAACAAAAAAGTCTAAAAGAGCTAGATCTAGTGAGCGTGGAGCCAAAGTTAGGATAAATTGTATTTAGTTAGTTACGGGCAATAATGTCTTATGCACAGTTTGAAAATGGTAGGCGTGTTTATTCAAATGATAACACAGAGTTTTAAAAACAGTAGAATGTAAAATAGCGAGCTCATGGCTAATGCCCGCATTCACTATTTACCTCAACCTGGAAAACCTCGGTTGAACGCTCAAATGAAATTCCTGATTAACCTGATTGCACCTGATCGCGACCGAAGTCTAATCAGTCTACTGATGAATACCATTTTAGCGTTCAACCCAGGTTTTCTAGGGTGAGGTAGTAGATGGTGAATACGAACATTAGTCTTTGCGTGGATGACTCGTCGCTACGCGTCAACCGATTATTGTACTCTTTGCAAAACATAAGGGTTTTGAGAAGTCTGCCTGAACAATTAAAATTTTTAATATTACCAGCTCGCTTGGATTTGTTTATAAAGTTTTTAATAGCTACTTTTGTAAGCGACTTGTGACTGATTTTCTGAATTTTCTGGTGAAGTCACCCTAAGCACAAAATTCTCTCCCACCCCCAGCCACTACTATAAATAAGCTTGAAGCTCAGCATCATTGTGAAAATAGAATTTTAGTGATTTTAAATTTTGTATCTGGGCAGATAATTTTACGGGTAGAGAGATAATTTAGGTTGCATATTATCTAATTATTTCTACTAGAGAGCAGCAAAAAAAGCAGAAGATTTTTTAAAATAAGAGTTTTAAAAATTTTAAACGTTGTCTGCTATGTAGGAAAGGTGGAAGCATAAATTTTGGAGTTAGGGTGTTTGTAATTTAGATGATTTATTGTTACTAGAGAGCAACAAATAGGACAAAAAAGGGGCCCTCCGTGGCCGAGTGGTTAAGACACCATTTCACTAACGTTTGAGAGCGTAAGAGTCAGGGCGGCGGGTTAGACTCCCGTCAACTCCATTGGACACTCTTTGTGGAGTTCCGGGCAGTAATTCTTCAATGTTGTAATGTTCTTGTGTCTATCCAGTCCTCATCTTGACGAATATTTATAAGCGGATATTTGTAAAAAGCACACAAGTCTGAGGTATATGTTCAATTTAAAAAAAAAAAAAAAAAAAAAAAAAAAAAAAAAAAAAACCATCACAGAAGAATTTTTTATAAGTAGAGTTTTAAAAATTATTTATTTATTTATTTATTTTTGCTAGGGGTTGCCAAAGGGGGGGGGGGAAGCAGACATTTTGGAGGTACAGGGAAAAATAAATGGCTGATTGTTTTTTTTATTGTTACTAGATAGCAACAAATAGAGCATGCATTATTTTTAATAAAGAATTTTAAAGACTTTTTTAAACTTTGTATGCTGAGGGGAAGGATGGAAAAGCCTAAATTTCGGAGGGAGGAGGATTTTAATTTAGATGATAGGTTATTTACTTATTTTTACTGGAGAGCAACAGATAGGACAGAAGAATAATTAAAAAAAAGTTATAAAGATTTATTTATTTTTATTTTTTGCTGGGGGTGGCAAAGGAGGGAAACAGACATCTTGGGAATACAGGAATAATTTGAATGACTGGTTATTTATTTATTTATTGTTTCTAGAGAGCAACAAATAGAGCATGCATTTTTTAATAAAGAGTTTTAAAGATTTTAATCTTTGTATAATAAGGGGGAGGGGAAGAGTAAATTTTGGACGGAGAGAGTGTAATTTAGATGATTGATTTTCATTACTTGTCACTAGAGATCACCAAATAGAAGAGAAGAATTTTTTACGATTCTCATGATTTTCAACTTTTTGTGCTGGAGAGGTGGGGGAGAATGGAAGCAGGCATTTCAAGCAGGGGAGGGGAGAATTTCATCAAAATTATATAAAAACTAGTCGGATATGCCAATCCCAAAACTTTTTTCTATCTCACACAGGTTTCGCATACACTAAACAGAATCAGCAACCAATTTATATCAAGGTCTAACTTAATCTAAATTTTTTATTAAATTCCGTGCATTAGTTCTTGAGATAAGGCTATTGGTAAATTGGCGGGTAAATCCTGCAAAATGCAGCATAGCAGCGCTACCTGTTGGGAGATTTAGACCAAAAACTAATCAACAATAACTTATGATCACGTCTAACTGAATCTGAAGTTTGATGAAAATCCTTGCATTAGTTCTTGAGATATAGTTATCGTGATAATAATGAAAAAAGTAGCATAGTAGCGCTACCTGTTGGGCTATTTACACCAAAACGTAATCAGCATCTATTTATGTCAAGATCTAACAGAATCTGAAGTTTGATGAAATTCCGTGCATTAGTTCGTGAGATATAGCTATAGTAAAAATAATGAAAAACGTGGTATAGCAGCGCCACCTGTTGGGATATCTACACCAAAATGTAATCAGCGTCTATTTATGTTAAGGTCTAACTGAATTGGAATTTTGATGAAAATAGCTGCATTAATTCTTGAGATAGAGCTACTGCGGAAATCGCAAAAAATGCAGCATTGCAGCGTCACCTGTCGGGCGATTTTCACCAAAATCTAATCAGCACCAATTTATATTAGAGACTAACTGAATATAAAGTTTTTTATTAAATTTCGCGCATTTGTTCTTGAGATAGAGCGTCCATAAAATTTTTGTCACATACAGACAGACAGACAGAGTCACAGACAGACATTTTCTAAAAACTTCCGAATCGTGTTCAGGACCTTCTAAAACGTATAAATCCGTCGAAAACCGGAAGTCGAAAATTTTTATGAATCCAATACTTTCTTCTTGTAAAGATAGAAGAAAGTAATAAAAGTAGAAATCCGCAAAAAGGTAAAAAAAAAAAAAAAGGTGAAAAATTATCTTTCTTAGTTTTTTAAATCTTTCTTTTTCTTTCTTTTTTTTTTTTTTTTTTGGAAAAAAAAAGTTTGAGGAGGGGTGTGCTATATTTGGGAGCGAGGAAAAAAAATCAAAATTACTTAAAAGTGGATTGGGAGCTTACTTTCAAGGTGGGCTTACATTCGGAATTTTACAGTACTTTAAAATATATAGAGACTTTATCAACACTCTGTGTTTGAAGTAAAAATACAACGTCAAAATATATCTAAGCAAATAACACCCCTACTATCCATCATAACTTCTTTAAAAGTAATCTGAAAAATGAAATCCCGTAAAAGTTTAAGATTTCAATAAATTGTCCATTTCGAACTCGAACTACAATACTTTTATTCAACGTATTAGTTTTAGGAGGACAAATCTTTTCATATTGTTTTAAAAATGAGCATATTTAAGAAAATGAGTATACAAACATATGAAGTTATTAACTTTTAACCTTGTTATCCACCTGACATCTCACAAAATATATATTTATGCTGTTCTCCAATATTGTTTTACCGTTTTACTTAATCCTAGAACAGGGGTTCCTAAACTTTTAGACTAGTGTATCACAAAACCAAAATACATATTTTCGTCGTACCACCCGATAAGAAAAATAATGTTCACATTTAAAGTTACATGATTATATTAACTTGTATCATTTTCTATTATTAAGATTCACAAAAGAAGAAATATTAGGCTTATACATTAATAACATATAACATTTCATAATGCTTTTTTGGGGTAGAGGGGGGACATCAAAATTTATGACTTATATCATACACTAACTTTTAAAAACTAACATGATTTGTATTGCTAAACATGAAAGCCCTGCTTTACGAAGCACAGTTTTCTCTTGTCTGATATTTTTCGTTAAATTTGTGACAACCCTTTCGTGGATATCAACATGAAGAGAAGACATTACACCGGATTTAACAAGCACAACACATTCATTTTAACCAATAAGCAATGAATGTTAGCAGTGGAGCGAATAGATTTTATACAGATCATCAATTACGAAAACTGAGAAGAGAGGAAATTCCCAAGCTTATTAAATTATAACTCACTTAATAATGTCCTCGCCGTTCTTTACTAGAACCTAAGAAATCCACTTTAGAAGATAATATAAATTATTATAAATGGAATACCATGGATCTCGATGCTTCATTATTTGAAGTAAAAGACTCATCTTCTTACCAAATAGGCAAAAGCTCACAATCGCGGACTCTATCGAAAACTGCTTGTCAGGAACTCCAAATCAAATCAGCATACACGTAGTGTCAATATAACGAGAGAACTTGAATACCCGTAATCGAGATCCGTTCTAAATCCGATGAATCCATCTACTACCGCAATATATATAGCTACTACACAACCACAGTTATTTAAGTAACATATCATTGACAAAAAATCCTTGTCAACAAGATTTACGGAGATATACATACACACTTTGCGAAACTTAAAGAATGATAGTTGCATCCAGCTCATTCACACACAAATGTTAGTTATTCAGAACAACACGATCGCACGCAAATTCACCAAAACTCACTCGTCCACTTGAGAACCTTTATAAAGAATAGCTGTTTATTCTGCCACAACCCTCCTCCGGAATCTGAACAGAAAATTCTTGGTCTAAACATTTCCGAGGTATATAAATATATTTTTTAATTCAGAGCCAAGAAAAACACAATAAAACACATGATGGCCAATTATTTTCAAATTTGTCCAAAATTTAATTTTTTACTTTGATTATACTCTGGCATCAAAAAGTTAAGGTACAATCAGTTATTTGACGCTCATAATTAAAAGAATGAAAATAAAGGTAAAATATATGGTTTATATGAATGATCATAAGTAACTTCAATAAAATCTTATGAAAAAATTATACCCATCTTAATTAGTTTAATGTATTGGATACTTATATGTTTGTCAGGAGGACCTGCAAATATCCCACTTTGGGAATTTTTGTGAAATTTTTTTTATGGTTGATGATCTTGAATTGTTGGTACTAAAATAGTGTTGTCCCTGTCTAGGAGATGTCGTTTACTTGATTCGTTAAGATGGCGGGCAATCTGGTGGATGGAAATGGGATTATCACAAGCTGGTGCTTCTAGACGTCTTAATGTGTCTCGTAGTATGGTCCAAAGGCTCTGAGATCATTTTGAATCCAAAAATTAAGTATGAAGAAGACTTGTTCCAGACTGCTCATGGGTAAGCAGTCATCACCCCTGTACAAGATAGGTTTCCAGCTCTTTTGCCCCGAAGGAGGAGCATCACTACTGTGGCTCAGCTCATTTCAGATCATCGTAAAGCAACAGGGTAACAGGGATCAAGGTTTGGATTGAATGGAATGGCCAGCACAATCTTCGGATTTTTATCCTATAGAGCAGCGTTTCTTAAACTTTGGGATCTCGCGGACCCCCTTTGATGTGGAATACATTTCGGGGACCCCCCAACAATGTTTTACTTTATATAAGATAATAAATTATTTTAATGCATACATCCTATTTATTTTTCATTACACATATTCTATGTTTTGTTTACAGTGTTGGAGAAAAATAAGCTGCATTAATACGTAGAAAAATAATTATAACATACATTTTAAGACAGTTAAAATATGCATACTACTATTTGCTATCAGAAACCTGCTGCTGCTTTATTTCTACTAGATGTGCAATATTTGGTTCAATGTTTAAAACATGTTTCCGTAAGTCTAGTTCGACATCCAAGCGATGTCTACATTCGTTTCTCATGTGCACAAGATTGGAGAAAGTCCTTTAGCACAAATATGTGGCACAGAAGGGAAGTAATTGCTTGGTAGCTTTTTCTACTAGTTCTGCAGCGGTATTTCTCACGCACAACCAAAAATTTGGAAAGGCAATGGAAAGCAATTTTCATGCACCTATCGCATGGTAATTTCGAATATTGTTCCTGCTCTAAAAATGGCAAGGTTTTGATTTCACTAATTTCTTGGAATTTAAATGGATCACTCATACACTCTGTTTCTGACTTCAAGTGAGGAAAATAAAGCATGAAAGATCCTTTCAAGTGCCTCAGGTATACAACTAAATGTTTAATAATAATATCAGAGAAAATTGCATCGTCAGTAGTTTATAAGATATCGAATAATGTTGGATGTGATTCAGTTTTTTTTCCAAGTCGATAATTGGCAAATACTTTTTTTTATTGTGGCTTCTACTTTTTCTTGGACTTTGAAAATGTGTATTACTCAGGAATGTTAAAATAACTGTTAAGTATTCCACCTTGACAAGCTATGAGAAATAATTGAAACGATCTTTCAAATGGAATGGTAGAGCCCATTTAAAACAGTCTTACCTCATCACGCAGTGCAAAAATTCAAATTTTTAAATCGCATTTTTCCCTTGTGACAATCACTTAATACATGCATAAATATCTGCTTGTGTTTACTCCCAGTTTTTCTCACAAAATTTTGGTGTATAATTTAAGCTAATTTAGTTATTTCAGCAATAAATTATATCAAATCTACTTAGTTTAGATATAATTTACTACTGAAACAACTTCGTTGAATGTAGTCTTCAAATCTTCAAGAAATTTCATACAAACAGCGGCTCACGGTTAATAAAACAATGTGTCCAAATTACATGTGATGTTTTAGCTTCAACGAAGCTCATCAAACATCAAATCATTAACAGTTCCACTCATAGCTCAAGCCCCTTCTGAACTTATTGCAATATATCTTGACTGGTTTAATTCCTTTTCTTGTATGAACTTGCTGTACGAGTTGGAAGGCGTTTGCAAAAATCTTCAGATATCTTGGTACCAAATTCATATAATAAGCTAAAACTATCAAATTAACATTATTGATAATATCTAAAACTCTCATCTAGTTGACTAATTTTTACACATTATTCTATTAGTACTCAAAATTGTCACACAAGTCAGTGATTCTGCTCTAAACAATATCATTAGATAAATGAAATTAAAATCCTTCGCTATTTTTTCTTCTATCATTGTTGTGATCATTGCTTTAGCAACAGGTAGAATTCAATTCGCTGAAATTGTATGAAGTTTTGCAGACTTTGCTACCAGAGATACCTGACATGAGGTAAAAACGATCTTTACATTATTGGAACCAATTGTGGTCTTTTCACTTCATTTCTGAGTTAATTTCAGTTCTTTTAACTTGCTTTTAAAAAAGTAATTTAATTTGTTTGCTTACTCTTTCTGTTTGTCTTCTGAGTTTTGCTGGTCTCATACACTGATTGGACAGTATATCGTTGCAAATAATTGACTGACTGTTCCTCGTTATTAATATAGGTGCTCGTAAATCCAAATGTTAAATATTATTCAGAGGACTAACGCTTTTGCCTTGGAGATATTTTCTTCTCTGTTGAATCATCATCGTCTAAATCTAATTCCTTCACATCTTTACATTTTAATGTACCAGCCTTTTTTTAATCACTCATCCATACCTTAAATAAAACATATTGTCGAACTATGTAAATATGTAACAAGAGCGACTAAAATGTAGGTAGTGCATTTAAAAATGACAATAGCTGTAATAAAAATATCTCATTTTTTCAAACGATATTAAAAAAATGCGAACCGGCTTCTATTGCCTCTTAAATACAAATTTCTCACCCGTGCATCCTAATTTTTTAAAAATAAAATTCTTGCACATTTAGAAAGAGAAAAAGGCTTATGAGTTTTGTAGAGCTAAAATTATTTCCTAATTTTGGGAGAAACTGCACTGTTTGTACATTTTAAAACTGTATTTTTAAAAAAATAAAATTCACACGTTCATAGCTTATGTTTTTTGTTTAGAAATTTAAAAATAAATGTTTTTCTTACTTTTAAATCTCAAATAATTGTAAAACATTGCTTAGGTGAATTTTTAGAATTTCTTTTTAATTGAGAATCTTTATTATTCCTTTGACTGCTTATTTTTTTTTTCAAAATCCTTGCGACCAATATGTATCTTATTACATACTGCCACACATAATTCAGAAATTACTAATTAAGCCAGACTAATGCCGAAAAAAATCGAAAATTCAGAACGTTTTCCGCTCTTTCACCCCCTCCCCCCTGTGGTAGTGTCACCGATATAAAATATAGCCTATGTTACAGCAGGGACTGTTATCATCACTTTTGAAAATGGTTCTGTAGATCCAGAGATTCCATAGAAATTGTAATTTAGAACGCTTTTCGCTCATCTCACCCTTTTAAATTTCGAATTTTTTTAGAATTTGTTCTTAGAGAGCATTTACATTTTATAAATAACTACCGTACCAAATTTCAAGTTTCTAGTTCCTTCAGTATTAAAAAAAACGAAATTTTAGAACGTTTTTCGCTCCTACACCCTCTGGGAGTAGTGGCACCGATTTAAAATATAGCCTATGTTGGAGCAGGGACTGTCACCGTCAATTTGCCACCATCACTTTTGAAAACGGTTCTGTAGTTCCAGAGATTCCATAGAAATTGTAATTTAGAATGTTTTTAGAACGCTTTTAGCTCATCTTACCCTTTTAAATTTCGATTTTTTTTTAAGAATTTGCTCTTAGAGAGCATTTACACCTTATAAGTAACTACCATGCTAAATTTCATGTTTCTAACACCTTCAGTATAAAAAAAATCGAAATTTTAGAATGTTTATTGTTTTTCGCTCTTGTACCCCCCTGAGAGTAGTGGCACCGACATAAAATATAGCCTATGTTGGAGCAGGGACAGTCACCATCAATTTGCCACCATCACTTTTGAAATCGGTTCTGTAGTTCCAGAGATTCCATAGAAATTGTAATTTAGAATGTTTTTAGAACGCTTTTCGCTCATCTCACCCTTTTAAATTTCGATTTTTTTTTAAGAATTTGTTCTTAGAAGAGTATTTACATCTTATAAGTAACTAACATGCCAAATTTCTTGTTTCTAGCTCCTTCAGTAAAAAAAAATAATCGAAATTTTAGAACGTTTTTCAGTTTTGCAGCCCCCTGGGGGTGGTGGAACCAACATAAAATATAACCTGTGTTGGAGCAGGGATTGTCACCATCCATTTGCCACCATCGCTTTTGAAATCGCTTCAGTAGTTCCAGAGATTACCCCCTACAAACAAACAAAAAAACAATCTTTACTACTTTATAATATTAGTATAGACTTGAAATCACCATGTATTTAAAATATGTAGGATATTTATCTTTTACATTTTTATCCTTTGACTGTGGAATTTTTAAAACAAAATTGCTCCAAAAAATGTGTATTATATAAATTTTTCTACAAATGTCTTGCCCGTGGAAATCGCGGGATAATCAGTCAGAGGGTTAAATGCAAACTTTGCTTTCATTTTCTTGAAGCGATAAACAGACCGTATGTGATTGCTACTATGAAGCTCGAAACATTATGCATTTTAAAACAAACTGGGGAAAGGAAAAAATATTCTGTAAAAATTTAGCTTGCGTAGTTATTAATTTAAAGGGTTGTTCAGGACACGGGGGGGAGGATTCCATTTCTGGAGCACTGACATGTCTCCCCCAAAATATTTGGTATTTTATTATGCTTATTAATTGTATTAGAATAGAGTTTTTGGCCTGCAAAACTACCCCTAAAAAGAGTTACATAAATTTCATCAGGAGAAAAAAAATATCTGAATTTAGCACTGAGCTTGAGGACCCCCGGCCATCAGCTCGCGGACCCCCAGGGGTCCGCGGACCACAGTTTCAGAACCGCTGCTATAGAGCATCCTTAGGACTATCTCAGCAGACAGGTGGCTGCTGTAAGTCTTCCTCCAAAGTCGTTAAATGAGCTGGAACAAGCGTTGCTCCATATATGGGAGTTGTAAGTAAGTAAAATTAGATAAATAACTGTTTAAAGTACAATTCTTCTAAATTTCATGTTTTTATCTTCATTTGTTTTCAAATTAGACACAAAAGACTGGTTGTGCCGTAACTTTTGGAAGGCAGTGTATATTATCAATCAATTTTGTAATTGTATAGACATGCAAATACACTTCCGTACAAATTTTAACTCGTAAATGCATTAACTTTATGATGTCACCACTCGGAGAAAAAAATCACAGAAATCACCTTGCCACGTCCTAAGGCTTCTCAAAACTAACTCTAAGAAACTTTAAATAAATTCAAAAATAATTTTCCTGAAGCTGAACATAAATGCAAATTTACCTCAGACATGCGAGCTAAAAAACTGTCACTTCCAACTTCAAACTTCTACGTTGTGGGTTCTTCATTCTACGTGCATGTTCTAAATCCTAAATTCTCTAGTTACTCCCACCTAAATAAGAGAAACTCTACTGCTATTCTGTATTAAAATCAGACATTTTTATCCGCTAAGGAAATTTTCAGATACGGGGTGGTGCAGTTTGGAGTTGCGTGATTATTTGCACTTTTCACCCATTACCAAATACAAAATCTCAAATCTCTCGGGAGGGAAATTTTGATACTCTGGTGGCGGGAGAATTTCCTCCCGGGCCACCCCATGAATTCATTACTGCTACTGTCTCATGGGAACACAGACTGACAGCAAGTTTTGCTGCCTAAATGAATGTCTAATAGTAAATGATATATTAAAATTTCAACAACATAATCGACATCAGACATTTAAAAGCTCTTCTTCTGTATTAAACTGAAACACAAAAAACATATTGTGAGAACAATATACTGAAAAGGGTCACTTCCCTTTAATAATACTTGTCCACACATATATGCACTTCTTTTAAGGCATACCTAACAATAGGGGGTTTTCTATGTGCTGGAAAACCACTTTTAGAATTGTTAGAAAGATTCCGTTTCTTTGCAAGCGTGCATTATTCCTTTCAGGCACAACGTACTTCTGTTACTAAAATATTGAAATGATTGAATGACACCAGGATTTATGAAAAAAAATATTTGAAGATAAGTAAAAAAATTTCTTCGCGTGCATTATAAAAGACAAAAAATTGTTTCAAAATTCTGGTGGCTTTGTGGCATTTGGGGATTAAATTAAGCGGGGCAGAATTCAACCCACCATCCCGGAAAGGGTTAAAGCGGAAAACAATACCGTGGAAGTGGTTGTCGTCCATTTTTTTAGTTTGATGTTCATTGTTCTGAGGTTTATTATGGAGTGGAGGTAAAAATTTTAGCAGACTTCTTTCTCCGTATTACTGTTATGTTTCGTCAACAGAGGACTTGAAGACATTGAGCTACTTGCGTATATTTTCAAACTTTGCTGTCTAGCGTGTTTATCATTTGTTCTATCGTATTTCATTTCAGATGTTTTATTAGTTTTGCACAAAATTGTTCATTTTGAAAACTATTTCTGTTCGAA
Source organism: Maratus michaelseni (assembly GCA_963931845.1). Classification (NCBI taxonomy): domain Eukaryota; kingdom Metazoa; phylum Arthropoda; class Arachnida; order Araneae; family Salticidae; genus Maratus; species Maratus michaelseni. The sequence goes on from OZ007599.1 coordinate 258,724,119, forward strand.
AGACAATTATTTGGAGAAGAAGCATGGGGTTTATTCCTCGAACCAAAATTTCTTGGAGAATGAACATTGTTATTGGGTAGATGCTGTGACAGAAGTTTTACGTGATCCGAGAAGTTGGGATTCGCCATTCGAAATTCGAGTCGAGAGGACTCACTCTCGTTCCTTTATTTATAGACTCTGACCTGATCCAAGTCAACCGTTGTCCTTTTACCCTCAACATCTATAACTAAGTTATTATTCACCACTTCCTTTACCCTAAAAGGATCTAGAAATTTCGGTCCAAACTTAGCCACACTTTTCTCACGACGTGAGTTAAGCCAATGCTTTTAAGCAATACAAAATCTTCAAACTTTATTTCTAACTTTCCCCATTTCATATTTTAGTAGAGAACTTGACGCTTCTGTGGTTTATTAAGCTGAACCTGAGCTTTACTGTCCCGTTTATCCACATCCTGACAGTCGATTTTTTTTCTCCAAATTCAACACCATAACCAAACTTTGAAAGGAGGTAGCAATTTTTCTACCCAAGAATAATTTGGAATAATTTTCCTGTCGATTCATGTACAGCTGTACAAAGAGTATAAGCAAAGTGCTAAAAAAAACTATCCCAGTTTGTGTGATGCTAGCCAATTAAGACGAAATCATTGGAATTAACGCATAGTTCACTCTTTCAGCCATATTCAATTGTGGCCTGTAAAGCACTGTAAAAATGCGGGAGATCTCCAGCTTAGCACACGGAGTCTTAAAAATATCAGATACAAAACAAGGGCCATGATTGCTAACCAATTTTACCTGTGCACCATATTTACAACATATTTATGTTATCGAAAAAAAAGCAATGTCGGGGACTGCTATCGCAGAAGCCTTTCTGTAAGGGACGAATACTATCCATTTACTAAAATAATCTACTGGACGTATCTATATCTTTCAGAATTAGAAATTCGATACAAACCAATTAGGTCAATTCCTACAGACTCCATGGGGCAAGTAATTTTAATTGGAACTGGTCAGTTGGAGTTACATTACGATAATTAAACCTTTGACAGGTACTGCAGCTGGAGGCATACTCACGCACTATTTTCCTCATTTTGGAAAGTAGCAGGGATCACAGATTCAGGAATATGTTTTATAAATACCTAAGTGTCCTGTTAGTTGGTTATCATGAAATTCTCTAAGAATGGCTTTATGAAGATTAGAGGGAATAAAAACTCTAGGTTCCCTTCGTGAATAAAAGATTTAGAATAAAAAAGAACGCAATCAGTCAATTTTAACGACTGAGACCACTTTTTAGAAAAGGCAGCATTTAAATGACCAATTCCATCTGGATCCCTCAAATGCCGATAAAAACCAACACATTCAGAGTCTTCCTTCTGCTCCTATAAATCAACTACTCCTTCGATCTCAATATCAACGACGACAAAACAAAAACCTTTACCTCTTCAATCACCTCCATACATTCCTGTGGGTTACGAGATAAAGCATCATCAGCGACATACTACCTTCCAGCCCTATGTTTAATATCAACATTATACTCTGTTGTTTAATCGCCAACGTACCATTCTCGACGACAAACCTTTACCGTTCGATAACTTAGTTAAAGCTGATTGATCAGTAATCACTTTTACCAATAGTTCATTAAAATAGCAACGAAATTTATTCAACATCCAAATATCTGCAAGGCACTCTCTTTTCGTAATAGAATAATTCCGTTTAGCCGAATTTAAAATCCTAGTCGTATAGGCAATAGGTCTACTTTCCTGGGCTAACACCAACCCTAACAAACCTATTATCACAGTACACTTCATATCGCAGCGAATAATTTGGACGGGCCAGGAGGGGTGGAGACAGTTTTCTTTAAACTTTCAAAGATTTCTGAGTATTCGCTGACAACATGAACTTTACTATTTTCCCTTTCAAAGCATACAGAGGTTCCCACAACTAAAAAAAATGAGGAATAAATTTGGAAAATCATGAAACCATGCCTAAGAATGTTGCAACTTGCTTACAATTTTTAGAGAGGGACATGCACATAATAGCCTTGGTTTTCTGCGAATCAGTTTCGATTCCGTCCTGAGTAATTTTGACACCCAAATACTTTATTTCTCGCCTTAAAAATTTACATTTCTCCAATTTGACTGTTAAACCATCATTACATAACAGGGTAAAGAATTATCTTAGCAATTTTAAATGCTGTTCAAAAGTGGCCGCCGTCACAACAATATCATCCAGATAGACCAAAACTCTCTTACCTTAGAGGTTGAAGGATTTTATTCATGGCCTTTTGAAACGTGGATGGAGAGCTGTATAAACCAAAAATCATCCGTTTAAAGGCGAAACAGTCATTTTTAGTAATGAACGCTGTTTTAGCTATATCCTCTGGCTTCATTGGAATTTGATAATACCTCAATGTCAAATGTAGGGTAGACATAAAATTAGTATTCGTGATACTTGCCAATATTTCATTTGTTACACGAATTGGAAATTGGGGATACTGGGTAATCGTATTTAACTTGCGGTAATCAATTACAAATTTCTATGCCTCAGGATCATCAGAATTTTTCCCATTGTTTTTTAAACATAACACTACTGACGCAAAGGGGGAATCAATAGGCATTATAATACGTCCAAGATCTTCTTGGTATGGTAACCTATGATACTATGTTTAACCCTGGTCATACCTGTACGGTTTGCTAGCCACAGGCGCGGCGTCACTTGTATCAGTCTCATGCCAAGCTATATGAGTGAACCCGGCTTATCTTTCGCAAAACTTTCCTAAACTCCTCTATCAACTGTTCAAACTTATCTTTCTCACTCTCACTAAGACCAATCCCCTCTAAATCAACATAAATAGATGATGACTCGACTTTACGAGTATTCTCATCCCGATTAACAATCAAAGCTTTCGCAAAAAAATCTAGACTTATACAGAAAATCCAGAGACTACACTTCTATCCCTCATAAAATCGACACCAACTATATAATGTGAATTTAACCACTAAATCACTTGGAATTGCTTTACAGTTTTAACAGAACGAATTTCGACATCTGGATCTATTACTCCTTTACTTACACATACTGAACTTTGAGCCTGAGCCATAAAATTAGAAAAATGCAATATTTCATACCTAAAAAATGTATTATAAACTGAATAAGAAATAAAACAGTGCTCACTGCCCGTATCGAATAAACTTTTCACCACAAAACCATCCAATAGTATTACCAACTAAGGAAGCTCAATCGGGTTTGCCTCACTTGGGGACCGCACATGCTCTGGTTCCTCTTGTCCTATTGGGTGGGGTCCTATCACAGCGGACCGGAGTAGGTTTATTAGCCTTGTCATGTCCAATATTGAACGAGTGTAATTTGCAACTGGTCTTACAGTAAAAAACATTTAAAACTACAGAAAGCTTTTGCTGTTTATTCTGTGATTGCAGACCTTCTGAACTATACCCACTTACCAGTTTTAACAGAGCAGCATTTCTGCCAGATTGCCTCCTACCTGAGAACTACCCTCATTACATTCAACTACACTCAGCTGTCTTAAACGAGAAGGGGAAATTCCTACCTTGACTTTCACCTCTATTTCTACTAGATGAATCAGAAAATGACTGTCTATTCCTATCCTAACCCCGTTACGAAATTTCCTCTATTTTCTCTAAAATTACCACCATCACTTTTAGAATTATCACCATTATTAAAACGATTTTGAAAATTAGTTCTACCATTTCTATACCCATTTCGATTTTCCCTTCCAAAATCTATTCTCCGTTCTCGAAAACCATTTATATTATTTTTATTTCTAATCTCACATGAGAAAAAATAATTAAATTCATTACTGCGAGATTCTCTCTGTCCTTGGCTACCCGTTACTCCACCACGATGTCTGACTTTCGTATTTTGGCAATGATTCATATAGTTCAGCAGAATATTTAGGTTCACGCATCTCAATGTCAATATAGTTCTTTATCGCCGCATGAAACAAAGGCAACAAAATACCAAGACGTTCCTCAAAAGTAAAGTCTATCCCCAGTTTGTTTTTAACTCTAATTTGCGCAAGAAAAATTAAGGCGCCTTCTGAAACATATTCTGCTGATTAAAATGGAATTTCTTCCGTAAACTACTTTTGCCCGTGTCTTTTTTAACTCAGTAGCTGTTTGTACCTTTTAGCTTGATCCGTAAAAAAATAAAAAATAAAATAAATAAAATATATATATGTTCTCAAGCGTCAAGCCATAGGAGTGAATGATGATGACGAACGTCATCAAATAGTTCAGAGATATTGTTATACAGTATGTACTCTTCGAGGTGTCAGATAAATGCATTTGCATCCTCTACACCCCTAAAATAAGCTCTGGTCTCAACGTCTAACAACCTGGCTTAGAGAAATGTTCGGGTGCCATTTAGTCATTTGTGACAAAACCTTTCAGAGCTATCAACTTGACGAGAAGACATGACACTTGATTTAACAGACACAGCAAATTTATCTTAAATAATAAGCAGGGAATGCTAGCAGTGGAGTGGGTAGGTATAATTCAGACGATCCTTTTCAAAACTTATTAAATTATAACTCATTTAACAATGTCATCTTTGTTCTTTAAAGAACCTAAGAAATCCCCTTTAGAAGATAATATAAACTATAAATGGAATATTGTAGATCCCGATGCTTTTTTATTTGAAGTAGAAAATTCAACTTCTTACCAAACAGGATAAATCTCACAACCGCCGACTCTATCGAAAACTGCTAGCCAGGAACTGTAACTTAAATCAGCATACACGTCGCGCCAATATTACCAGAGAACTTGATTACCCGTATGCAAGATCAATTCTAAATCCGTTAAATCCATCTACTACCACACTATATATTGCTACTACACAACTACAGTTACCTAATTAACACATCAGTGCCAAAAGTAACCGTGATAACCAGATTTTTGGAGATAAATACGCACTTTGTAAAACTTAAAGAATGGCAGAATAGATAGCTCACTCATGCACAAATGTTAGTTATTCAGGACAACACGATCACACGCAAGCTCACCCAAAACTCACTAGTCCACTAAAGTACTTTTATAAAAGGGTAGCTAGGCACTCTGCCACAAAATTAACTAAAAGCCCGATTAAACATATTTTTGTCTTAACTTTGTTTTCGTCTAAAGCGCAAAGAAGCGACGAAACCTCACTCTCACATAGGTATATTTTGTTAAACACTAACAAAAACTTTGTTTGGGCAAAATTCAAAATGATGTTTCCAATTTCACAATAATTTGCTGTATTTACGTTGCTTACTAGTATTGGAAGGTTCAGATACTAGAACTTGTACGCGTACTATATGGAAAGTTCTGCTATAGAGCTTTTCTTTACCAGTTTTTCTTTTAAAAAAAAATAGCCTTTATCAGTAAACAGTCACGCAAATTCTCATTGAAACCCATGGAGATGAAGTTTTTATAAATTAAAGATTATTTTTCGTTTTCTTAAAATATAGTCTTAAAAACTTAACTTAAACTAATTCATGGGGATGTCCAATGGGACGGAGAAGCAGATGGCGTTAAAGTGCCGGTGCCCGGATGGCAAGAAGCAAAGAGGAAAAAAAAACAATGCCTTATAGTCAGATTTTATTTACACACCAGAGTGAGCTAAAATTAATACATATTTTTAGTTTTTGTTTCAAAAGATAATACTTTGCCCCGTTGATGCGTAATTAAAATTTGAAGATGAATCAAATTTTTAATAATTTCAATCGAATTTCTTTTTGTAATTTTTCTACATTTTCGTACCGTAATTGGTCAGCCTACACCTCTTTTTCCATGATCACGGTTACTTTTTGTCCTATGGAGTGGAATTCAAAGTACACTTTTTAAAATAATAATTTTAAAAAAAATCCCTGACGGCTCGGCCTACAGGCACAGGTAGATTTCGAAGACGCAGACCGTGGGGCGCCTGTTTGTCGGGAATTGCGGAAGAAATGACCTTTTTACGATGATGCGGCAGTTGGAACCGCCTACTTCGAAACCTAACTTGTTTGCAGGCGGAATCGGCAGGGATTTTTTTGTTTTTAATTTTTTTTTTTTTGCTATAACGGTTGGTCCTATAAAAAACTTGTAAATATAAAAGTTTTAAATAATATTAAGAGGATTAATAATAAATTTAAGCGGATTTGAAATCTTGAGAATTGGCGAAGTTATGAATTTTTTTCTTCTAAACCCCCCTCCCCCCCCCTTAAAGCAATTTTTAATTATATCAAAAATCTGTCATATATAAATTTTCGGCCCTTCTCCTAGAAGTAATAATAACTTCAAACGGATTCGATACGTATCATAAGTAAGAAATTATGGGTTTTTTTCTGTTTTCACAAAAAGCCCCCATCCCCCCCCCCTTGGTTCGATTTTGTCCATTAACGAACTTGACCGAGATTTTATGCCCCTTGATTTTATGTATCAGTTTCGAAACGATGCGGGAGTTGGAACCGCCTACTTCGAAAAATAACTTGTTTGCAGGCGGAACCGGCAGGGATTTTTTTTGTTTTTAATTTTTTTTTGCTATAACGGTTGGTCCTATAAAAAACTTGTCAATATAAAAGTTTTAGATAATATTAAGAGGATTAATAATAAATTTACGCGAATTTGATATCTTGTGAATTGACGAAGCTATGATTTTTTTTCTCTTAAAACCCCCCTTTTTTCCCCCCCTTGGGGCCATTTTTAATTATATCAAAAATCTGTCATACATACATTTTCGGCCCTTCTCCTAGAAGTAATAATAACTTTAAACGGATTCGATACGTATCATAATTAAGAAATTATGGGGGTTTTTCTGTTTTCACAAAAAGCCCCCCCACCCTCCCCCCCTTGGTTCGATTTTGCCCATTAACGAACTTGACCGAGATTTTATGCCCCTTGATTTTATGTATCAGTTTGTAAAAGATTAATGCAGAATTTTTCCAGTTATCGTGGTCAGAAAAAAGTGACATAGATAGATAGATAGATAGATAGATAGATAGATAGATAGATAGATAGATATAAAGTTTTGAACTGGGGGTGGTTTTGGGTTCTGGGAGTCATGATCGGCGTAGATCTGCAAAAATTTTTCAAAATTTCCAACTTAGGTGAGAATGTAATAGGTAGTATTTCTTACGAAATCTACCTAAAAATCACTATGATGCAATTACAAGAAAAGTATAATACATCTTAGATTGAATCACTCATTAAAAATATAATTCATTGCTCTATACTAATATCTATAAAATATATATCTATCTACTAAATATCTATACTAATAAAAGAAAGTTTCGCTCTTGTGTGTTTGTGTGTGTGTCTGTCTGTCGGCGATGGCTAGGAAAATCTAGTGCACCTAGAAGTCTGAAAATTTAGGTGAGGATAGTCTAAGGCCTCTTCTGATGCACCTGAGTCTCAGAATTTTAATATTTTGATAATTAGACAAAATATAATTAAAAACTCATAAATAACTCGTCTTTCTTTATGAGCGGCTTTCATTTCGCGCATGCACAGAACCCGATTTACGCAACGGGAGGAAATGGAAGAACCAAACGAGCAGGGTTTTTTTTCTTTTTTTTTTTTTTGTGTGTGTGTGTGTGTTATTTTGCAGTTTTAAATCGGCTTAAATTAACCAAACCACTCGGTACAGATAAAATCGGAAGATATAGTCAGAAATATGATACTCTTACGTCTCAAATGCTGCAATTAATTCGAAAATATTTCGTTGTTAAACCTTTGAAAAAAAAAAATCAAATAGGGTCGTTTTCCCAAAGAACGTTTTCTTCCTTATGGCAACTCTCCTCCAATGCGCAATTTTAAAGGTACTGACAAAACCAAAAATATACATTTAAAGCTGAAACCTTTTTTTAATTGTCGGTGAAATCGGTTTTAAAAAATACGAATTTTAACCCTTTCAGAAATACCGGCGAGCGCAGGTCACTTTGTGCCTCACGGAGACGGTCTTTTTTCTTCCCTAAAAGTAACTAAACGTCCGTATTTCTATACAACCTTTTTAGAGCATTTCGGTAGACAGCTCTATAAAATTTTTGAAATATTTGGACGTATATTTAAAACAAATAAAATCTGAGAAATTGTCAGAGAAAAAGCGTTTCTGCGTGCCGTTGTTCGGCATCGACTCATGTTTTCAATACTATATATGCATATTTTTTCACGGAATTTTAAAGAGAGCTTAGACACAGTTATATTTTTAACCGATTAAAATTTCAGAGAGTTCGAAAGATGGGAACTAATTTTTATTGTTATGTTAAAGGATCCGACGCGAACACAAATAAACATACATACAAAAAAGCGAGAAGGAAACATATTTGTTTTACAACTAGATAGCAATATTTTTTCACGAAATTTTTAGACGGGCTGCAAAATAGTTATATTTATAACAAATAAAAATTTCAAAGAGTTCGAGGAACAAGAACTTTTTTTTTAACTATGAAACAATCCTACGTGCAAAACAAGAAAATGCCTACTTAGAGCGCTTATATCACTAAATATCAACATTTTTTCGCGAATTTTTCTTTAAAAAATAATTTGATATAAAATCGTACAAACTTAAGGTTTGTTTTAATTTATTATCATGGGCCCAGGCAACGCCGGGCGGGTCAGCTAGTATATATATAAAAATAGACGTGTGTGTCCGTATATTTCACTTTGTAGCCAGAATTACCCAGCGCAGACAGCTGGTGTTTATGTGTGGTAGTAGCCTCGAGTTTCCCATCGTGCATTATGGTGGTTGCATGTTGGTAGCTGTGGGGGTTGTGGGAGATATGGTGGTTGAAAGTGGTCGACCTAGGGCATTTTCACATTTCGACCAGTGTTCTAAAAATGTTTGGAATTTTCTTCAATGGAAATTGGTTCATTCAAATTAACATGAACTAATTAAGATCTAAATAACTAAGTAAGATGATTTTGCGCCCCCTAGCGGTAGAAATTGAAACTAAACGATATTGCAGCGCGTGCGTATCATGCCTGCTATACAATGCAGTAGACAGCGGGGACGAGTGCCCGAGTTTCGTTCGGAAAGAGGTTTGTTTAGAATATGCGCGCCGAAAATGATTATTTTTTTTTATTGAAACCGCAAAAGAAAGTTACTGATTTCCGAGCAACACCGGGCGGATCAGCTAGTTAGTTTTTATTAAAAGAAAAGCCCATTTAACTGAAATTTAATAAATATATATAGATAAGTCTATCATAATCACAATGTACTATGATTTCTGGTTAAAATGATTTTTAACAAACGAAAATAACAACCACTCTATCGCTTAAAAAAAAAAAAAAAAGAAAAGGAGAGGAAGAAAGTAAAAGATAGCATTCCTTTTTTCATAAATCTAACGCATTTTTTCCAATGATTGAAAACAAAAAGTACTTTGTTGATAAAATTTACGCGCCAGAGTTTTCCTAAATTTATTGAAGGGCCTGTAATTTCTCCCTATAAACACGCGGATGTCATGCGCGAAGCTTTAAAAGAAAGTAGTATTACTTTTACCGTTTTTCGAGACGCTCCATGCCCTGATTTCAGGGATCTCTGGACTGCGAAAAATTGGTATATACCGCGGAAATTGGCACATCTGACAACACCACTCTTAACTCACAGTTATGTTACTACAGAAACTACATCTAGCTTTTAAAGCTTATCAGTCGTATTGCAAATAAATCTTTCTTTTCTGGAGCATATATTTATATACATTATTTTCAGAAGCATGTAATTACTGATATACTATAACAGTAACTAAAGATGCATCAAGGAACATTTTAACATTTTACACTAGGAGTCTTGTTCAACGTTGTTCGAAATAGCCTTGAAGGTTTGGAATTTACCATCATTCAAAATTACATCGGTATATCGCTGGAATAGTGTGTGTGCGTGGGGGGTGGAGGGGTTGTGACGGTAGGGGAAGAGAGATTTCGAAAGCTTTGTTATTACTCCTTGGTCCTTGCATATGATCCGAGATTCTTCATTCTTCAAAATTTTACCTCTTATAGTCCTTATTAAATAAAGAGAAATTGAAATTAAAAAAGGAATAACATGTAAAACGAAATCAAAACAGAAAACAAAAATATGATGTCACATAAAACAGGAAAAAAATCATGAAAACAAAATCAAAGCACATTCGGAATTCGGACTTGTTACCTCTTTAAAAAATCGAGCAAACATTAAAAAATAGTATTTAAATTAGAGGTTTGCACGGGCTTAGTCCTGGTACGAAACTAGAGCCCGGTACAGCATTTTGGCCATTTTTCTTTCATTATACTGGTACTGGGCCGCGTTGGGCGTGGGCTTTTCCAGATCCTGACCTGCCCGAGTCTCGTGAAAAAAAACTGGACCGTGCCTATGTCCGGTTGGCATTTTTTTTTTTTTTTTTTTTTGGTAAAAATAATCGTGATATTGTATATTTTTTTAATAAAATATTTGATCTATGTTTGTTAAGGGATATCAGCATTTTTCTAAAAATTCAAGTGGGTCGGGCTTGGACTTGATCTCATTCATTTTTGCACGCACTGGGACGGACAGGAACTTTCAACTTTTATAACGGTCTCACCAAGGGCCTGAAAAATTCAGTCCGTGGAGTTTTTAAAATTAAACCAAAAAGAGAAACATGCATGTCCTCAAGTCTTCATAAAAGAACCACTACGTATGACATGTATTACGTGATTTAGACCGCCTGACCTTGATTAGAAAGAAAATATTCCCTCTCGTTCTTTATTCAACTCTGGTTCTTCATTATGAAGGCGACGAAAAATTTGTGGCTGATGAGGGATGATATTTTTGAAAATTCATTAAAAATTCCCTATTAAATATTTAAAAACAATTTTTTTTTTAAGTTTTTGAAAGAATCATTTCGTTTAGGGATCCAAATTTTAAGTCTGAATGAAAGTACTTTCTGTTTAAAATAGCCTAATGTATAGCAACGGCCTTATTTTTCCTCATAGAGGTTAGAAAAGATGATTAGAAAATAGGATAATCACTGTGCGAAAAGCAACATTATGGTTATGGTTACCAATTCTCTTGATAAACATTACTATCAATATAAAATTTAGAAAGTATCATTATGTTTATTAGTTTTTGAATTTTTGCATCAGTGTTAATTTTTTGTGAAGTTTTCCCTATTTTTGCTATTTTTTTATATTTTTCATTTTCTTTTCTATTATATATTCTTGTAAAATATAACAACTACGATGAAGTTAAGAGAAATAGGGATTTTTTTTTTTCAGTTTATACACTGTAAAAAAAATCCAGGAACTTTCTTGGGAAGTCACGGGCAGTTCGTTCCCCAAAATTTCCAAGGAACGTTTCTTGAAAATATCAGGAAAAAAAAAAACTTCTGGGAAGCTCGACTCCCATACTGGTGTTGTCAACTTTGATCAGGAATGTTTCAGAACAGAAATCTAGAATTTTTTCAGAAAATTGTTTTATTTTTATAAAAATGCATGTAAAGTGAAAACATTTCTGGAATATGTGCGGACCGTTTTAATTTTTTTTTTTTTTTAACAGTGTATATGTAACGCTAATGGATACTTGTCGTAAAAACTTCAGGTACATTTTTACAGTTTATTTAAAACATACGGATGTTAAATGTTGTTAAATCATATGAAAATGTGAAGAAAAATTCTTATTTGCTGGAAAAAATGCATGAAAAGTGGAAATTTTTCTGGAATGTGTGTGAAACCGTTTTCATTTGTTTACAGTGCTTACGTAACGTTAATTGATACCTGGCGTGAAAACTACAAGTATATTTTCACAATTTATTTAAAATATATAGATGTTAAAAGCTGTGAAATTATAAAAAAAGGTGAAGAGAAAATCCGTACATACTGTAAAAATAATAATAATATATAAATAAAAATTAAAAATTTGTTGATTTTACAGGAAAAAACAGCCATTTAGGATGACAGAAAAAAAACATTTATTTTATAGAAAAAAATTGTGTTTTTAATATTGATACAGAGCATTCGGAGGTTACAAAACAAATAAGTTAGTAAAAAATAGATCTCAACACCCCGTAAAATAAACTTTATTTTTTTTTTCTGTGTAAGCATGGGTGCTAATTTTTTTTTCTGTAAAATCAAGATTTTGTTTCAGTTTTATTACGGCGGATAAATGATAGTTCATTTTGTGGGTTTTATTTCAGTACCAAACTGCCTCTTTTTAATCAAGCCTATCATATTTATCCCTTTATCGTTCTAAGGATTGATGTAGATCTATCATTCATCCCAGACCTTGACACAATCTTGCACGAGTCTTGATAAAGTTAGGAAATAGTGAAATATAAGAATAGTATCCGTTTGCTTGAAATGAATGTAAATAAAAATGTTACGATTGAATGTAATTTTGAACGAATGATATAGACACTAAACCAGGAGAGCAAATTAAATGAAGTGCCTATGGTCGTTATATACTGTCGAGAGGTCCTACTACAGAAAACAATACTACAGACTGTGCCTGACTGTGGAAAACAATAGAAATCGGCTCGCGTTTGTAATGCAAAGGCACAAATCTTTTTGTTAAAATTAAATACATGATATTCCAATTAATATTAAAGCAATAGTTCATAAAAATTGTATGTATGTATTTAAATTTATTTTAAAATATATATACTGTCAAATGTACGCCTGACTACAGAAAATACTTAAGAAAGCTCCCAATATTAATTTAATTTCACAACAAAGAAGGAACAATTCTCGTAAATCTTAGCACGTGTAATAAAATAAGGTGAACAAATTGCTGTGTTTATACTTTAAGGACACATTCTACTTTTATTTTTCTGACCAGAGCCTGATTATCACAGGGGCACAAAGGCATGTGCCCCGGACGCACATTTTTAGCGGGCTCCAAAATGCATTTTATCCACTCTCTGAAGACACAAATGAATGCAAATTTACATTTATAGTTCATAGAAAAAATTAATATTTCTCATTCATGTAAACTAAACTAACCTCCTTGTTCTTCACTAACGACAATAAAATGTAATGTAAACTTCAAAATTCCTATACATTGAATACCCTAGGTTTAAAGTTTTACTCACTCTAAATAGACGATTTTACCTTCCCCTAATTTTTTAATGAATTTTTACGTGTGTCTATAATATATTCTTTTTTCATAAAGCTATGGTTTAAAGTTTAAACAGAACATAAAGTTGTTTGTCATGTTCATAATGCAATTTTTTTGTTGTTTTGAGAAAGGGGCCCCAACATGGCCTGTGTGCCCCGGGTCCCAAATAGAGTTGATCAGGTCCTGTTTCTGATAGAAGCACTGCTTTATACAGGGCATGCTGAAAAGATCGAAACGCGCTTCAATTTTTTACCCGTTGGAGATACGCAAGCAATGTAACGTGTAAGTTACAATAGGAGTAAAATGTAAGGAATGTTAAAACCAAAACTCACCTAGTTTCATACGTTGTATTTTATAAAATTTCGGACCTTCCCGGTACTAAAAATGGACAGGCTATTTTTTTTAGTGTCGAAAAGCTCCGAAATTTTATAAAATTCAAAGTATCATAACTCGATGAGTGTGGGTCATAGAAAAATGTCATTTTTACTGTTTTAATTCTCAGAGAATGGAGAATTATTTTACTAAATATAACTTACACGGACAAGAACCGTATAAAAAATTTAAAAAGTGTAACAGTAAAAATGTATTGAATATGTTGTTCATTAGAGGACAATAATAAAATGAACCCTCCTATTTTACAAAAAAAAAAAATATTACTGACTCTCTCATGAACATATATTTAGAAAAAAAAACATATTATTGAAGTAAATAACCCTTTTTTAAAAAATTGAATAAAAACGTGATCTGAGTAGTAGCAATTTTATATAACCATAAATTCACGTCTCTTTAGAAAATATAGCCTTAATTAGCAATCTGTGAGAAAAAATTAATTTAAAAATCTTTGGAGATCTATGATAAATCAAATATCTTGATTTTCCCCCTAAAATTTGCAGCTTTTTAAGAACTTAGGACAAAGAAAAAAATAGTTTAGAAAATTTAAAAGAATTTCTGCATTATGCAAAATTCGGTAGTCTGTAGAAAATTGGGTGCTGGGTGGATCTGTTAACACCTGAAAATAGGGACATATTGTTATTTCCTGTGAATGTTTTAACTTCTCGGAGAATCAACTTGCGATATTAATGTTATCACATTAAAGGACCAAAGAAATATTTGCATTTTACTTATTTAAATTTCTTGTGTTGTTGAAAGTTTTAGCACGCTCTAAAAAAATCTATGCGCAGTGATAAGAATGTGGTCCACAGTCTAGGCTTGTTGATTTTTTCAAAACCGTCACCTAAACCAGTACTGTAGGCAGGAAGGGAGTCCAAATGCTCTGGATACCAATAATAATGTAAAGTTTTCTTCGCATTGATTATCGCAGAAAGTTGTATTCAGAGCATCTGGACCCCAACTCTGGCTACGCCACTGCCCTAAACACCGTTTCTAAAATTGATGGTGAAGCTCAAAGTCCAGGGAAACCGCTGTTGTCAAAGTGGAGATTTCATTCAAAATTTTCCTAAACCTAAGTTTTTTAAAACGGAAAATATAATAATGAAATAGAATAAGGGAGAGAATGGAAATTTGGAGAGAATGGGATCGCCAGCTCACTCTCCAGACTTGAATCTGATAGAACATCTTTGGGACTATCTTGGAAGACAGGTTGCGGCTTTAAGTCCGCCTCCAAGGTCATTAAATGAGCTGGAACAAGGCTTACTCCAAGTCTGGTCAGCGTTACCTATTTCGGTGTCCGACAATTTAATTGAGAGCATGGAAAATCAATGCCGCCAATGCATTCAAGTCCGGGGTGGACATATTCCGTATTACAACCAGTTTTTTAATGTTTCTGTCACATTTTACTGCATAATACTGCAATGTACTGATTTCTCCAAGAATGGAATTTACCACCATGTGTGCTTTTTTGTTGTAATTTCATTTATACGTTTAACTTAAGTAAATTTCTATGTCGCATTTAATAAATAACAGTTTAGCGCACATTTCCTCCAAATTTGTTGTTTCTATATTCATTCATTCGCAAATTAGACGCAAAAAACCTGTTGTACCTTAACTTTTGGAGGCCAGTGTACATCTGACGACAATCTAGAAGAATCGGTTGAATATAAAAAGTTTTATGTTGGTTAAGATAAAACTGCATAATGGCTTACAAAAATATGCCAAGAGCTCAAAAATGAAAAAATCATATAGTGTGATATCGCTCAAACCATTCTCACATACGGCACCGATCGACACTGTCTAAAGATCATTGATATTTCTCAATTCAACTCTTCTCTTCAGATTAACACCGGAATATAAAAATTATGAGAAATACAGGAGATGAAATTGGATCTTTTTTTTTAAAGTTAATAGATTTTTTTTTTTTTTAAACAAAATATCTTATTTTTGTCTTATTGCATTAAATCATTCTTGATATTTTCAATGAAAAAATCTTATTGTTTCATCATTAATAAATAGCACATATCTTCTTTAAACGTATATTTCAGGATATGTTTTTATGTTTGTAAGTATTATTAAAACTTAATTTTCTCTATTTATATAGTGGGGTGCAAAATGATAGGAATGATACAAAAACACTAGAAATCGGCTCGCGTTTGTAATGCAAAGGCACAAATCTTTTTGTTAAAATTAAATACATGATATTCCAATTAATATTAAAGCAATAGTTCATAAAAATTGTATGTATGTATTTAAATTTATTTAAAAATATATATACTGTCAAATGTACGCTAAAGCAAAATGATAAGAACGTTGTAAATATTTCGAAACCATGGCTCATGATTGTTAAACATTATCGCATATCATTTAGTAAAGGATTTGAAAGATATTCTGATTGCATTCATTTACGTTGAAAAATTTTTTGAAGGTGTTCCAAATCCTAACTTATAACAACAACAACATCTGATGGTCCCTTCAAAGAATTGCTGACAACATTTCTTCTTTCAACAAACTTTCAAAAACTGTCTTTTTAAAAATTTCCTACGGAATCCGACTATTTATGATTCCGCAAAAGCTACAGGAAAACCAAAGTCTTTAGATATGATCCGAACATTTGATTGTTGCACGGTCGCAAGTAAAAGCATAACAGGAAAGGAAATTGGAAGCCAGATAAAGATACCAGTATTAGTATGGACTGTAGAAAGATCAATTAAAATGTTAGAAATCTTTAAATATGTAAAACCACGTCGTCGTTTAGCAGCTGCCCATATAAAAGCCCAAATTCCGTTTGTCGAGAAGCATCTGACGGCAACAAACAAATTAGTCTAAAATTATTTTGAGTGATGTAAATAAGTTTAATTTCAATGGTTCAGATAAGATGGTATTCATTAATATTGGCTTGACCTTTGAAAGGAAAATGGGTATTTTCATCGCGTCAACAAGGTGGAAGCTCTATAATGGTTTGGCCGCTTTTTATCCTAGGAAGTAAGCTGAGAATTGCTTTTCTAGGATGACAAAATAGACATCGTATATTCACTTGATAGAACGCCATTTGTTGAACCAGGATGAAAAAAGGCTGGTCTTAATTATATTTTTAAACAAGATATTGCATCAAATTTACTCTGGAAAAGACACAAAAATGTTGTTTGAAAATAATAAGATTCCTTACACTGAATTGGCCGGCAATAACCCTGACCTAAATCCTATGGAGAACGCTGGGGTATTGCAGTGTGCAATATCTACCGACAAATTGTTCAAATTGCCCAGTATAATGCTAAAGCAGAATTAAAATTTGCCATTTGTGAGGCATGGCGTGATTTGTCACCCAAACAAGTTCAAAACCTTGTAAACTTTATGCCAAAATGCTATATTGAAATTATTAAACGCAAAGGAAGCACAATTTATATGTAATATTTCTATAATTTAGAAAAATGTGAACTGTGAACCGTTGCATTATTTTGTTCTTATTCCATATCCAGTTAATATGCAATCATTATAATGAAAATTTAAGTATATGTAATTCATTATTTTTTATATTTCTATTGCCTATTATTTAATAAAAATAATGTAGAGAAAATTCTTGTACCTTAGACCATTTTTTGTTTAATGCATAAAAACTGAACTACTAACCATTTTAAAAATTGTTAAATTAAAATGCACGCATGTTTATGTCTTAAGTATTGCACATACTTAAAATTCGAAATTATGCCAAATAGAATCATTTTCCTAAAACAATGCCAATGGCCCTACATATAAGAACACTATTGTACCTAGTACAATTGTACCTCTGTATTATATCTTTATAATAAAGGGGAAAAATAACTCACAAATTAACATACATAAGAACTATTAAAATTCCAAAAATTTCCCAAAAGTTTAACATGTAAGCTTTATGTATAAAATGAAATACTTTTTCATGAATTTTCTACATTACAATTTGAAATTTTATCTAGGGCTATGGATCTAGGTACAGGGCAATTATGCGGCCCTAGGTACAACTTTGGCTACACAAAATGGGCTCTATTAAAAATTCCACATGGATAGATATTCGATATCCGATTTAGCACTTCAGATAATGATTAAAACTAGGTGTGATAGTTAAAAAAAAAATACCTTTGTAAAATAATAAAGAAATTCAGCTGCAAAATTTTATTTTTGTTCTTTCAGAACTGTTTTTTTACATTTAATTTCTCAGAACGTCATTCTTCTGAAATTCAAAATGGTTGTAATAATAAAAACTGTTTTTTACATTTAATTTCTCAGAACGTCATTCTTCTGAAATTCAAAATGGTTGTAATAATAAAAACTGTTTTTTACATTTAATTTCTCAGAACGTCATCCTTCTGAAATTCAATAATAATAAAAACTGATGTTGCTACTCACTCAGATGAATCATAATATCATAATATTATCTGAATCATAATATTATTTAAAATAAAGGCAATGGCCCTAAGCACAAAGGTTTCTCCTATATGGTTTATATGTTTTTAATATAATTATAATTATTATTTAGTGAATAGAATTATAGTTTCTATCATTTTGCGCCCCACTATATGTATAATTACTTTTCTAACTGACCTCTTTCATTAGTATTTATGAAATATCTTGTAAACTACTTCTGTCGCAAAAAAATTCGACGCACGCCTCCTCGGGACAAAAATTTTAGTGCGCCCGCTGAAAGATTAAGATAATTTTTAAACACATAAATATAAAGAACATAATTAAAACGTTGTGCTGTACGGATAGTTCAGATGGGGTGAGGGTGGGGGAGGGGGGGCAGTGCACATGCTGACAAAAAATTCTTAGTTCCTTTTTCTCTTAGTGTTTAATTATTTTAAATCTCATGAAAGGTATAATTTTTCTTTTCCAAAATCACTATAGATAAAGAAAATTCAGTTATTAGCCCCCGTTCCCATTTATTAGCACCCAAGTAAGATTCGGACTCTGGGTTTGAAAATATCCTCGAAGTTTTCGTTCTCTTGTTAGTTTCCTAAACAAGCGGTAGAGTGGCGATAGATCCAATGCAGGGTATCAGCCCTCACAAGCTAAATTGTCCCGCCTGCGCAACTTGATGAATCACTTCTGCCGCGGAGAAGTCAGGTTATCAGAGTTGGATTTTTGTGACTCTCTCAGGGTCAAAGTTCAGATTCCACAGTTAGGGTCTCATAGCAAATTCATTCACAAAGCTATCAGACTGCATCTGCTCAGTAGATTTTCTAGGAGTTTGACCCATATTGAAATGACATAACACATAACTGAAGAATTTTGAAGCCATAGAAAGCATTTACACAGGGTACATCCAGACAGGTCCCTTTAAATGAATTCTTGATGAGTCCGGGACTGCAGGGGCGTAGGCGTATGCAGGGCGGACTCTAGTAGGAGGCGAAGTCGCGCGACCGCCCAGGGCGCTAAAAATTAAGGGAGGAAAATGCGCAAAATAATTGGTTAAAACATAATAGTTTCTTTAGAACATATTCGTACGGGTGCTGAAATAAATTTGGTTCAGGGCGCCGTGGCTGCTAACGCCCCCTCGGCAACGCCCTTGGGTGCAAGAGAGAGAGGGACTTAGAAAGCAAGCCCTCTACATTCAAATTCGAAACAATTTTTTTAGCCTGAAATTCACATAATCCGTTTTCAAAGACTATTATTTTCTTGTTTTGACTACAAAATTATTAATTTGTTATTTTGAAATTAATTGAAATATTGCTTTTAAATCAATGATACTAATAATTTATTTGAACTATTAATTCTTTTTGTAAATACACTCAGAAAAAGGAATTGATTAAAACTACAAAACATGTTTTGTTGAGTACATTTTGGTTGTTTTAGCAAAATTCAAGTAAAATTGAACCATTTTACTCCAATTAACAAAACATTTTTTGCTGACGATACAAAAATTTTTTTTGGAATTGCAAAAAAAAAAAAATTTTTTTTTGTTGATTCAAACAAAATTTCCATTGACCTATATTTAAACAAAAATAAAATTTTTTTGTTTAAATATAGGTCACAGGAAATTTTGTTTGAATCAACAATTTTTTTTTTTTTTTTTTTTTTTTTTTGCAATTCCAAAAAAAATTTTTTGTTTAAATATAGGTCAATGGAAATTTTGTTTGAATCAACAAAAAAACTTTTTTTTTGCAATTCCAAAAATTTTTTTGTATCGTCAGCAAAAAATGTTTTGGTAATTGGAGTAAAATGGTTCAAATTTACTTGAATTTTGCTAAAACAACCAAAATGTAATCAACAAAACATGTTTTGTAGTTTTAATCAATTCCTTTTTCTGGGTGTATTTAATATTTTTTTTTAACAATCCTAACTATTTATTTGTTTTGATTGCTTAAAAGCAATTATTTGAGTGCAGCCTATAATTTTTTAATTGTTACTCCTGTGCTGGATAAGATATCTTAAACTATTCTAAGGCCCTCACTTAACTGATTTTTGAGTGCATCCTCATTTTTAAATAAATTTATCAGATTCCGTTTTTGCGAATTTTTTTGCAATCTTAAAGAATGTGAACAAAAAGTGGTGAAGGAAGAACTAAAAGAAAAGTTAAAAAGAAAGTTAAAAAAAAAACGAAAAGAAAAAAAAAAACACTAAACTATACAGGGAATAAAGACATTGAAGGAAAAGAACTTGAAGAAGAATTAACGTTTGTTATTTCATTTTTTTTTTTTTTTTTTTTTTTGTTACCATAGTAGGCTATTACCGTTTCTAAAGTAGATCAATTAATACAACCTCAAAAGACTTTTTTCTAAATGTCCTGCTAGCATTGAGATTTATTCTTACTTTATCTGTTTTATTTACCAAAGGGAAAGAACATTTTCTAAATTACAATTAATTAAAAGGTATTTGAAATCAAGCATGAGTCAATAATAATTACATGATTTAGTTATTATTTTAATGTAAAATGGTATTTTTCTTTCAACAGATATTTGCGAATTTCCAATGGTGAAATACTGTCAAATTCCTTTCAGAAAAAAAAATGTTCCTGTAAGGCTTGCTAATGTTTGAATTATTATTTTTGTTAAGATCAACTATATTTGTAAAAAAAAAAAAAAAAAAAAAAAAAAATCAATGTACACAATTTATACGACATAAATTCTGGCTTTCTTTTTCTTTTTCTTTTCTTTTACTTGCTAGTTATTTTAACCTGAAAATTCTACATAAAATAGGGTAATATTTATTGTTTTATCTGATTAACAGGATTCATGCCGCGGGACCTGTAAAAGAGTTGGGTCCCGGTAATTTATACCGTCTCCATCCTTTCTCTGCGTCCCTGTCATTATGTACTACATAAATTTTCGTTGTTATGTGAAAGAATAGCATGATGTTTAACATAACCCTGAAAGTAACTCCAAATTTTTTTTTAAATATTTTATTTATTGCATTCATTATGCCTTCATTTTATTTCTTTTATTAAAAAAAATTGTTTATTTGATAACCCTGACTTTACTGATATGGAACCCTTAGAAGAGACCCGTGGCTCTGATCAACTCTTTAAAAATATATATAGTTTCGAAATTAACTTTAGAAAAAAAATATGAATTGTAACCTATGAATTTTTTAATTAAAAATCGATTTCTAATAAAACTAAAATTGTGGGTCATTCCGCAGAGTTTTGAGTTATCTTAAAAGGCTACCAGCATTGCAATCTGCGATTAAACGATATGACACCGATTGTAACGAAATTTTGCAGGTAGGTACAGGGCCGTAGGAAGGTATACTAAGCCCCCCCCCCCCCACAAACATTGTTTCGGACAGATTTTGGAGAAATATTTATATTGAATTTTCCATGAGTTTCATATTATAACAATACTGACGGAGCTTCGCCCTCTTTCCTGGTCGGTTTTTCCTGAACGAATCTGGGGTTGAGGCCTTCAGCGGCTACGCCCGTTCCAGTCTCAAATCAAATAAACCTTATATCATTGGTTTTTTTTATTTTATTTTTTTTACTCAGATTAAATGGATGTTAGGGAAAACAATTTGGTAGGCTGTTGTTTGAATGGTTGGTTATTGGGTAAACAAATGGTCGCTAGGATAAACAGATGGTTGGAAGAATCCATTCGATATTTAAAACGGAAAACATTGAAATTTGCAAACATATATATATATATAATAATCGATGGGAGTAAAATATTTTATATATTCTTAATGGTTTTTTATTTCCAATTTAAATATTTCCAATTTTAATATTTCCAATTGTTGTCTGGTAATAGTTCAGTATACCTGGATGATTCTACTGTTCTTAGCATTATGCCAGTAGAATTATGAAATACTGAACTATTTTTTAAAACACATGTGGGTGCACCCAGGCTGATGAGTACATCTACATGTGTTTTTTCATATCCAATTCATATTTAATATCCAATTCATATTTAATTCTCTTGTGGTCCAATTTTAAATTGTATAAGGTTCATATTTAATTTATTAATCCATTTGTATTTACTTAATAGCAACTCCAATTTATAATTTTTTTCCCCCTTTCTCTCTTTTTCTTTTTAAATATTATTCAGGTATGCGTAAATTTGGCCTATTACCATTGAAGCACGAGCTATGGTAATATTATGATTGCACATGTTAAATATTAGATATGTGGTATTCTGTCTACACAATATCATTAATTATCTCTTTGGAGATTTAAGTAGAATGATAATAGAACTTGATATGTTTTTTGAAATTCATAGATATTATAATTATATATATATATATATATATATATATATATATATATATATAAAGACAATTTTAAAAAGCATTTTGACTAACTTGTAGATATTTTATTAATATCTTTGTTAACTTATATATATATATATATATATATATATATATATATATATATATATATATATATATATAGAAGTTAATCAAAGTGATTTATGTGCCAACTGGGCTAAATTATGGTATCATAAAACTCAATACTTTCAACCAGCTATAATTGAAAAGAATATTGAAAAGAATATGTAAAAACCATTCCATACCAATTTGCGCAATGCAGCATAATTTTATAGAATGTTAAATAATTATAATATCTATGAATTTCAAAAACATATCAAGTTCTAATATCATTCTACTAAAATCTACTAAGAGATAATTAATGATATTTTGTAATCAGAATACCACATAGCTAATAGTTAAATTGTGCAATCATAAAATTACCATAGCATGTGCTTCAATGGTCATTAGCCAAATTTACTCATACCTGAAGAACATTTAAAAAGAAAGAGAGAGAAAGGGGAAAAAAATTATAAATTGGAGTTGCTATTATGTAAACACAAATGGATTAATAAATTAATTATGAACATTATTCAGTGGAAAAACTGGACCACAAGAGAACCAATCAAGAATTGGATATGAAAAAACATATGTGGATGTACTCGTCAGCTTGGCTGCACCCACATGTGTTTTAAAAATAATTCAGTATTTCATTTTGATACGTGCCATGTGGAATTGATCATTATGAAGAAGTTGCTATATTTTGAGGATACTGTATCATTCTTGTGAGTAAAACATTTTTTCTACAATTTAAGGGTTCAAAATTCCAATATTATTTCAAAAATGATATCTGGTGGTTATATAGTGTGGTGATTTATAAAGATTTTAGGATAATCGTTGTAAGTGATATATTATATATTTCTTAATGGTTTTTTATTTACATTTTACATATTTCCAATTTTAAATTTTTCCAATTGTTGTCTGGTAATAATTCAGTATACTTGGCTGATTCTACTGTACTTAGCATCATGCCAGTAGAATTATGAAATACTGAATTATTTTTAAAACACATGTGGGTGCAGCCAAGCTGACGAGTACATCCACATATGTTTTTTCATATCCAATTCTTGATTGGTTCTCTTGTGGTCCAGTTTTTCCACTGAATAATGTTCATAATTAATTTATTAATCCATTTGTGTTTACATAATAGCAACTCCAATTTATAATTTTTTTCCCCTTTCTCTTTCTTTTTAAATGTTCTTCAGGTATGAGTAAATTTGGCTAATTACCATTGAAGCACATGCTATGGTAATTTTATGATTGCACAAGTTAATTATTAGCTATGTGGTATTCTGAT
This sequence comes from Maratus michaelseni, assembly GCA_963931845.1. NCBI lineage: Eukaryota > Metazoa > Arthropoda > Arachnida > Araneae > Salticidae > Maratus > Maratus michaelseni. The sequence goes on from OZ007599.1 coordinate 258,747,633, forward strand.
TACACAATATCATTAATTATCTCTTAGTAGATTTTAGTAGAATGATATTAGAACTTGATATGTTTTTGAAATTCATAGATATTATAATTATATATATATATATATACATAAATGAAACATTACCATAACACCAACTTAAACAATGAAATAATGATTAAGTATGTAATAATTAGTTGTCAATGAAAGATTCCCCAACACACTGAATATGGATACAAAAACATATTAAAAGAATAAGAAATTAAATTAAAAATTGAATAAATGGAATTAAATGAATGAAATGAAATGAAATTTGTGGAATTTAGACAGAATTATCAAGTCCCAAATGCCGAAATACCACAAATAAAATGAAATGAGAGGTTTCATCATCATATTAGCCAAAATATTGCTAAAGAATATGATTTTGGGACTACCTGCTCATAAACATTGAATCAAACCTGTGAAAAAATAAAAAAATAAATATAATATTAAAAAGGAAAGAAGCCATACCTATAATATACAGAGAAAACATGAAATAGAGTCAGAAAGTATAAAATCCATTTTGATTAAAAAAGATACATGTGCACCACTTGAAAGAGTATTGGATGAAAATTAATGTTTAATAATTAAACCAAATTACTATCTGAAATGATAGCAATTAGTTAAATAATAAATGAATGAAATTAATTAATAAATAGAATATCTAATTACATTAAAGTAATGGATGTATTAATTAATAATTCTATGTTAAAAATAAGATGTAAGATGGAAAAATTAATAATTAAAACAACATAAAAATATATGTACCATGAAATGACATCAACTATTAAATAGCTGTGCCAAAATTGCAACATCACATAAATTAAATACTAAATATTTGAATTAAGATACAAAGAATTTAAAATTAATATTAATTAAAGATTGAAATGAATTAGTAACATATAATGTTTCTTCATACAAAGTTAAAAAATTATAAACACTTAATATAAGTGGTAAGGGTAGAACGTTTAATAAAAATTAAAACATATTATATTAACACTTTAGGAAAGTATACATTATATATATATAATATTTTATACATATATATATGTATAAAACATATATATATGTTTTTAAGTTGTAAATAATTTAAAAACGTTTTTTTATTAACATGTGGATATTGTTAAAACTATTTTATTAACATGTAATTTTTTTCAAAACTCTTTTATTAATTTTAAAATTTTTAAACTTTTTATTAACTTGTAATTTTTATAAATTTTTTAACTTGAAATTGTATCAAAAGTTTTATATCAACTTGGTAACATTTTTTAAAACATCTTTTCTTTTTTACGAAAAAGTGAAATTTCTATGTGATAGCTGAAATTATTTTTTACTAACATATGAAACTATAAGTTAAATAATTTGAAAACACAAATTATACCTCTTCATTAAAAAATTCCACAAGATAAAAATTAAAAAACAAAAACACACTTTTCAGAAATAAACAGCCAACTCATTTTAAAAACGTATAAACAACATCATGTCTCCCAACTGTTAAAATTTTTCGTTGTTATTAAACTGAAAACACGGGTGAAGACTTTCACTTTGTTGGTTTAACATACAAGCACTACATTCTTAAATTCGATTTAATACAACCGATACGTTATCCTCAATGCATGAGATAAGTTTCATTAATAAGTCAAGTTCGTTTTCTAGGAGTTTATTACTTTGTTTAGATTTCTGCTTCATTAAGTATGGTAGATGTTTTTCATACACATGCTGAATAAGTGTCTTATTTAAATCATAAGCCTTTTCTTTCATATTTTCTAGCTGATTGTCGTTCAATATATTAGAAAATTCCAATCTTGTCATATTTAACTCAGTCATACAAGTAGGTTCACTAGGTGCTTCTAAGAGTTGATAATTTGAAGAGTGGAACATTTCTCCGCGTGATTTTTTCCACATGTTCGTTACGAATGCTATTTTTATTCAATTTAACCAACAGTCGCTGAGAGATTTAATGTCGATAAAAGTTAACAGTAAACTGAATGCATAGTACTAAAAGATTCACTAACATAGGTTAAATACAGCGTCGAGTACAGTTAAACATTCAAATTGTATAAACCAATCACACTATTCTATAAATAATAAAATAGATGACGTCATATGTTTTAATTGATGATAAGATTCACTTTGTTTAACCACGCAAAGCGCTTGCAAGATGTAATAAATCACACATGTGATGAATAACTTCACTGCATTGACCGCATTTAAGCTGTTTAAGAGACTTTTGACTCTTCTTTTGCCGAGGGGGCTTATGAATCTTCTTGTGTTTGAATAACTCGTATAATCGTGTAAATACTGCATCGCACTGATCTCATTTATGCGTCTTTGGATGAGTCTATACATGACGACCTAAATCACTCTTCTCAATAAATGTTTTTTTGACAAAGATCACAGTAAAACGGCTTTTTTTCTAGATGGCAGTTCATAAGTGTAGCGAGTACATTTATCCTGGAATAGGATTTACTACACGTAGAGTTGGGGGGGAGGGAGGGGGGCAACTTTGAAATCCCTCAACAGATTTTTCAAAAATATTGAACACATATTTTCCGTTTTTCAATCCGATGTATACTTCTCGCGTTATTCGACCGTTTCCAGATTTTTCGGACACCCTATATATATATATATATATATATATATATATATATAGGGTCAAATTTTACTCATACCTAAAGAATATTGGAAAAAGAAAAAAGAAATAGAGAGAAAGGGGAAAAAATTATAAATTGGAGTTGCAATTAAGTAAATACAAATGGATTAATAAATTAAATATGAACCATATACAATGGAAAATTGGATCACATGAGAATTAAATATGAATTGGATATGAAAAAACACATGCACATGTACTCATCAGCCTGGATGCACCCACATGTGTTTTAAATAATAATTCAGTGTTTCATAATTCTACTGGCATAATGCTAAGATCAGTAGAATCATCCAGGTACACTGAATTATTACCAGACAACAATTGGAAATATATAGTGAAAATGAAATCACATGTGAGAAAAACTAAGAAAGAGACAGTATAAAATTCAAATGAATGAAATGAAACTACAAAATTAAACCCAATAAGATGAAAATCAAATATCAAATACAATGAATAACTTATGGATGCATCAGACGAGGGCATTAAATATGTATAAAAAATATAAAATTGGAAAACAATACTATAGAGCGAGGGAGTGGATTGCTGAAAAAATTATAAAAACATTATTAACAAATTTGGAAAAAAGCAAAAAAAAAAAAAATAAATAAAAAAAAAAATAAAATAAAATAAAATAAAATTTCCTCAAAAAATTATAAAATCAAAATGTCATTACGGAGGGCTGAGTTGGGACGGCTAAAAAAAGTTTAAAAATTTATTTTTAAAAAAGTGAGTCTTATGGATTTATTACAGTCATTTATTATTCTGTGTTTTACATAGTATTTTATATATTTTACATTACCTCGTGCATGGTTATATTTTTACGACCTTAAATTATTACTTCTTTAATATTAATTTTTATTTACATAATCATCTCTTATTTTATTTAGTTTATTTCTATCTATATTATAATTTAATAATATCTTTTTTATCTATTCCATTTTTAGTAATTACATACACTTTTCTTTAAATATTATTTATTACTATTAATTATATCGTTTACTACATTTTTATCCCCTTTAATCTTTATATCTTAAATAAAAACTTTACAATATTGTTCCTCTTTCTGGAGACAGATAGCATCACTGCTATTTTTTCTTATTTTTTCCATGAGATGAATCAGCAAATCTCTTTTCAGGGTGTGGGATAATGCATTTTTTTTAATGTAACTTGAATCATTCCTACTTTTTTTGTTGGTGAGTTGTGTGTATACTATTTTTTGGTTTTTTAACTATTGCTTCTGGATAATTACTCTTTTTTATTATTTCTTTTTGTTTTAATATTTCTTGGGTTTCATTTTGATATGTTATAAGGGGCATAATATTGTCATTTTAGACTTAATGCTGACAATATTTGAGGAAATAACATATCTTTACTGTGAATTATACTTATGATGCTCCTCTGATGAATCCATAAGTTATTCATAGTATTTCATATTTGATTTTCATCTTATTAGGTTTAATTTTGTAATATCTTTTCATTCATTTGATTTTTAAACTGTCTCTTTCTTAGTTTTTCACACATGTGATTTCCTTTTAACTATATTAGCATTCTAATGACATTACTGCTAATGCTCATATGCATGATTTTATGAATGTTATTTTTGTATCATTTATCAGACTTTTTAATGGTATTTTCTTTATTATATATATATATAATTATAATATCTTATATATATATATATATATATATATATATACTTGGTCTAAAGAGAAAAACTTTATTTTTATTTATTTATTTTTAACTACAAAATATCATCATTATTATTATGTGCGTTCGTAATTATATAAATACGTAGCAACTATAGTCGTCGTCTGGTTTGTCCGCATATAACAGCGCAAAAACTACCCAACCGAATGGTTTGAAATTTAATATATATATAATCGTTGCAGAATTTTGCTGAGTCACTTCAAATTTTATGAAAATAGAATCAAAACTTAAAAAGATAGTAATAAAAGTCTTCTTCAATCTATTAAATCATATCATATAATTAATACAATGATATCCCATGATAGGTAATGATTACATGTTGTCATAGTGATTACGTCATATTTAAGATGGAGTCATATTATTTCCGTATTACTGAATTTAAAAACCGAATTTGTATACTAAATTTGTTTCATTATAGGAATCATCTACCGACAGTTTTTTGGTTAGATGTTCCCTGAGAAATAGATATTAAATGAAAATGAGAGTCTAAATATGGATTTTAAGTTCTGAAAATTTCTAAGCTAGGCTTAAGTTTCCCATTGGAATTTTCAGAAATTGTCAACAAAAGATAAAATGTTGCCAACTTAAAATGTACTTATTTTATTATGGAAATTTATCATATCGTAATAACAGACGATATAATTCATGTTTTCAGCGAAATAATAACGATGATTTTCTTACATTGTCTTGTATTGGATATTTGCGCATAGTATAATTTTAATATAACAGCATTGTAATTAATTTTTGTAAAAGTCTATTGAAACTTAATTTCATAAAATAAAATTAATATCTATAATCTGAAAATCTGCACATGAAATAAATTTTGTACTCATGCATTTTTGCATAAGAGTGTAACAGCTATTGCACCAAGATCTGAATATTTAAAAAACTAGTTATAGTACGAACGCACCTCATTTGTTACGTTTGACGTACAATTTCCAACTTGTTATTATTGTTATTATTATTATTATTTCAATGGTATTATTATTAGTATAATAATTTCAATAGTAAATGCTATTATTATTATTTCAAAGCTATATGCTATTATTATTAATACTATTAGTTGTAGTATTTCAATCGTATATGCGTTATAAAAAATATATTAATCTTCTACTTCATGAAATTTAAACATAAAAAGTCAATTTTAAAAATACATTACCCTTTTCAATCTTTTTCCTTTTATTTATTACTAAAAAAAATCTTTTCAAGAAATATTCGTTCATGAAAAAAGTAAATAGTGTGTAACGAATTCGAAAAAATGTCTAAAACGTTATAAACAACGAATTGTTTAAAAATTATTTTTTTAGAAAAGTGTGCTAAAAATTCTTTTATTATATAAAAAAATGCATAATAAAAATTAAAAGTTCGAAAACTGATTCTAAAATCCCGAAATCCCTAAAATATTTCCATTTATTCATGAAAAGAAAACATCTTTTAAGTTAAACTCGGTAGATGACATCCTCAAATAAAAGTTAAATTTATTTAAAGACAAGAAAAAAGCATCCTTAGTATTTCTATCAATCGAATGTTATCACCCAACCTAACACGCGCTATCCTTCTACAATTTCCTCGCGATAAGAATGATCTCAGTCAAAGAAGAATGGGTCATTTTCCAAAAATATGTATATTAAAATCATTAAAGATATGCAATACAACCAAAATTTATCGATCTAACATTATTCTTTTAAAAATTAAATACTGTTCTACAACAGACAGAATTCGAATTCTCCAAATTTCTTCTAATTTTGAAAATAATATTAATGAACTTAGAAAATAAATAAATAAAACTTCTTATCAGTTAAATATTCGTTCTTCTTAAAGTACACTTTCTTATCTTTTGTCATTTCCGTTCCACTTCCGCTCTTATCGTGATGCCCTTCCGGCCTTTCTTTCCCACATCACTGATCTTCACTCCACCTTCACACCTTTCACCGCACCAATGCTTATGCAGAACCGGCGTTTTGTATATACTCATACTTAGTATTTTTTTAAAAAATGCAGGTCGTTTTCATATTTTTTTCGGTTTAAAATTGTGAACAAAGTTGCCCGGATACAAAAAAAAAAAAAAAAAAAAAAAAAAAAAAAGGCCACGGTTAGACGGTTGGCACCTTTTTGTGGGACCAAGCAACACCGAACGGGCTTGCTAGTTTATAACAGAAAAAATAGATGTTTGTGTACTTGTTTGTCTGTCTGTTCAAGGCTTTCTGGAGAGACCGTTGCGCGCAAAGCTAGAAGAATTGACAGGAAGGTTCGTTACCTGCATGTCTGAAGTCACTTCTAAGCCAGTTTGTGGGTTTTTTGCATAAATTTCCTTATTTAAGTTTTATGTGATTTTTAACTTTTTTTCGTGTTCTGCGGCGTTTTTTCAAAGTTAGTAAGAAGAATCCTGTTTCGATCGTTTAGCGGAATATAGTAAATTGCGTCTTCTTTTCAATAAAATTTATTCTGAATTCGTACAACGATTTTTTAATTTTTCGCGAATTTTTGTATGCGACTTTTGATATATCTTTTTTGCGTTTTGCTGCGATTTTTTTACATTAGTAAAAGCAATCTTGTTTCAATCTTTTAGTCCAAAATATAATGAATTCTGTTAGCGAATTTTGAAATTTTTGCGAATTTTTTATGCGATTTTTAACGTTTTTTTCACGTTTTGCGGCGATTTTTTAAAATATCCTTAAAAGGAATCAAGCTTTAATCTTTTAGCCTGATATATTAAATTTTTCCTCTGCAATTTTTGAATTTTTGCTAATTTTTTGTGCGACTTTTGGTGTTGTTTTATGTTTTGTGGCGACTTTTTGACACTCGTAAAAGAAATCCAGTGTCTATCTTTTGGGCCAATAAAATAAATTTCGTTTTCTGCGACTTTTGAATGTTTACCGAGATTTTTATGCGATTTTAAGCTTTTTTTCGCGTTTCGTGGCGATTCTTTTCACATTTTTTTTTTCTGAAACAGAATAACTCTCCAGTAAATTTTGCTTCTACCATGATTAAACACAAGGGAATTTCTTCGTTCAAACGTGCTTTTGTATGTCATTATTGAACCTCAATATCTCTACCTAAAAATAGCGAATGCAGATAAAATTTGTATATCTTGGTACCCTTTACAACTTACCTGCAAAATATCGTTAAATCAGTGTGTGGCACTTCGCGAGCGTTCTCTGCAAGCTTTGTTACATAATTGCTTTAATAATGATACATGCAGCATCAACACACGTACTCGTGAGCTCTTTAATAAGGGTACTCTAATAATTAATAGTGACAATTTTTGAATCAAAGTTATTTGATTGATCTTTCAGATCTAAACTTTATTACATAATTACTTCTTGACACATGAGACGTAAACAGACTGAGTCATAGTAAAGTACTCTCAGCAATATATAAACTATATATAAACTATATATCAGCAATATATAGTTCCAATGTGACCCGAAATATAATAAAAGTGAATCAGAATTTAGAAAAAATAAATCTATAATAGCTCATAAAACATCCCGGAGGATCCAGGGGCTTCTTTTTTTTGAGGGAAGTGGCAAAATTTCTCTTGATCCTGCTAAGCATAGTTGACAAGCAATTGTTATTGTTTTATTCTTATACACATATTTTTGTAATTAGCCAAAGTACTCATTAATGATAAATGTGTCTCACTTTGAGACTAATGCAAGACTTTGGCAAATAATATTGATATTATTAATTTCTGTGCTTAAAGTGTTTATTTAATGCTAATGTTTCTATTTTAGTCAAATTTGACATATTACTTTACCTTTTGTGCAATTTCTGAAAAAAAAAAATAAAAGGAGTAAGACCTATGATGACTGATACATACTGAAATATCAAATTCCTTGGGGAAGGGGGAGAATTATCCACACCAAATGGCGCCCTTGGAAGGAATCATAAGTACTTTTTGATAAATGCACTCTAAAATTTTAATGGTGACAGTTTAAGTCAAACATTTTTGACTAAGCAAGAATAACTAAACATAACTATATAAATACTCTGACAGCGACAAGACACAAATACATTGAATGTTATAGAAAAATGACTTTCTCCATAGATAAATTACATAAAATGTTTTTAGAAAATCATAAAAATATGAAAAAAAAAAATAAATAAAAGTTACTGAAAGAGGACACATTCACTTAAAGGAGAGCTTTACTCACAAAATAGGGGCAACCTACACCTACACTTAAGGGGGCATACTACTCTTAACACTTTCGGGACCAGCGTCTTATACACGAATTTTATTCGATTGAAACCACATTCTTTTTTAAACAGTTACTTTTCCTTATTTAATTACCAAAATGCACCGATTAAATAAAGTAAATAGTACTTTTCTTTGTTACTGAAACACTTTTGAAGATGCATATATGCATCCATGGTCCCAAAGGGGGCCATAAATTAAATAATGCGATTCTTCGAGAAACATATATATGAATGAGAAGCATGCATTTTTTATGCATTTTAAAAACAAACCGCATAAAAAAAAATCTACAATTACAACAATTATGACTGAAAATATATGAGGTACTGTCAGTAAACAATGATTTAAAGGTCACTGCCACGCCCACTTATGGCTCGCCGAACTCAAACATTCATCTGAGTTTTTCTCCTGGTCTCATTCTGAAGCCTATCGTTACATTTCGATGTCGAAGAGAGACACTGATTTTTACGACAACAATTCTTCATCCTATCGTTGTCTACAATGCCAATGTCAAAAAGTACTACTCAAACAAACGCCGTCAAAGGCTTGCTCTGAATACTTAATTTTACCTATGTAATTTTTCTTTTATAAAATGTTTGTAAGCTTTTGGCAGAAAAAAAATATTTATATGATATATTTGACTATATTTCATTAGACTTGTGAGAAATTTTATATTAAATCCCTATATTAGGACATTTTTTTTTTGTATGCGTAAATCTAGAAAACCTAACTAAGCCAATAATATTCAAAGTACGGAGCTTCTATTGTTTGCATGTAAAATTGAAGATAAAAAATATTTCATGTAATATATCTGTAGAATTTCTTAACATTTTTGCAGAATACGTTTCATAAAGTATATATTTATTATTGACTCAATACACGTATACTAGAACACTGGATATTACAAGTTTCAATAAAATAATAGCCGCTACGCTATAGTCGGTTTTTCCAAACGAATATCCAATGAAACAAATCTCAAATCGATTGGACCTCTTTTCAAACGAACCTGTTTGGGGACCCACTATATTCGGCAGGGCCTCAGAGCAAAGATTACTATTATTAGACGGTGTATGGGAAGGGCACACCCGAGAATGCTACGCATACGCACACTCCTATCTGATTTTGCAAACGAACCCCGAATTTGTATGATTTTATATTTTTAAACGAAAATCTTGCCAAATGAACCTAGTATTGGTGCCCCACTGACTTCGGCAGCGCAAACCTCGAATATGTGTGATATTATAACTTTAAACGAAAGTCTATCCAAACGAACCTAGGGTTGGGACCCAACTGACTTTGGCAGCGTACATCCGGGCGTGTTACGAACAAACGATCTGTTTTTGCAAACGACCCTCGAATTTGTATGATTTTATATTTTTAAACAAAAATCTATCCGAACGAACCTAGAGTTTGGGGCCCCACAACCTTCGGTAGTGTATACTCGGGCATGTTCCATAGGTCTACTTTTGAAAGCGAACCTCGTATGTGTATGATTTTATATATTTGAACGAAAAGCTTTCCAAATGAACTAAGAAGCTTCGTCATAGTGATTGCCGATTTAATTCCGGACATTTAGATATATTACACTTTAAATTCTGATCAAAAGTTCCTGCGGAAAACCTAAATAATAATAATAATAATAATAATAATAATAATAATAATAATAAACAGCGCCATCAAGTAATAAAGATTTTCGTTTTGATTTTCACCATCTTAGTCTTTTCCTCTTTTTAAATAAAGAAATTCGGTAAAGAAAAAAAAATCTTCGAAATCCGTCAATTAGCTGTAGAGCTATTAAATTTTGACATTTTTAACACAACGAAGAATAAAACAACAATCCGCTCAATCTCTTGCAATCTTTTCTCCGAGAATTGAAAACGAAAAAGCGAAAATGAACGCAAAAACCTGGGGCAATTCTCTGAAAACGGAAAATGATATCTTCAAAAGGACTGAGAAGAAAAAAAAAAAGTCCGCGGCGATTGTGATAAACGCCGTCTTAGAAAATGAAACCTATCTTGTTATTTTCTTCTCTTTAAATAAAGAAAATGGGTAAAAAATCTATCGAAATCAGCCAATTACCCGTGGAGTTATGACAATTTTAACAAGTCAAAAAAATTAAAAAAGAAAGAAAGAAATCATCCTGTTCAACTCCTTGCCCTCTTTTGAAACGCAAAATTATGTATACGACAGTTGAAAATGGATAGGATCCCCGGAATTGCACAGAAACTAAAATCCTGGCTCTTAAAACGCGCCGGGACATGCAGAAAAAACTGAAAAAAAGATAACGACCCGTGGAAAATATTTTTTTGAAATAGTAAATATTAATACATTTTTTAAAACCAAAGATACCTTTACAACTAGAAAGGTACCTTGAATAAGTGGGTATTTTTTGTTTCCATCAAGACAAGAATTTCCATCCAGAAAACAGGAATAGCAGTTTCAAAATGCAGAAAAACGGAACCCTTTTTCTGCTTGAAAACTGCGGATTCCGCGGACATGTGCAAAAGCGATCGCCTGGACATTGGAAGCTAGTAAATTAGCGTTGGATGAACCTTCCCAATTCATGTTTTAATCAATATCTCGACTAATTAGGGTTGCATTCCTTAGCAAATGATTGATATGTCTTTCCCGGATTTTTCTGCGTCGAATGGTACACGTCTGGACACTGTACTTCCTTTGATTTCGGAGGACATCAAACTTCAGAAGACGTTTACGGATTTTAACAGGATAAATACTTTAAAATGATTTATCTCAAACTGATGTTTTTCAGAATTGCACGCAAGATATCTCTGGAATCACTTGATATTTTTACAGGATATTTTTATACGTTATATATAGATTATATCTATATCTTAAGACTGAACCTAAATATGTTTTTTCTTTCACAGAAATGGCGCCATTGGTTTAACTGTACATCATTAGATTGTTCCACATAAATAACTAATTGGATGTGCCAATCCCAAAACTTTCTTCTATCTCACACAGGTTTCGCATACACTAAAAAGAATCAGCAACCAATTTATATCAAGGTCTAACTGAATCTAAAATTTTATTAAATTCCCGCATTAGTTCTTGAGATATGACTATTGCTAAAATGGTATAAATCGTGCAAAATGCAGCAGAGCAGCGTCACTGATGGGAGATTTAGACCAAAACCTAATCAACAATATGATAACGTCTAACTGAATCTGAAGTTTGATGAAAATCCGTGCATTTGTTCTTGAGATATAGCTTTCGTAAAAATAATTCAAAAAGTAGTATAGCAGCGCCATCTGTTGGGATATTTACACCAAAATGTAATCAGCGTCTATCTATGTCAAGGTCTAACTGTATGAATCTGAAGTTTGATGAAATTTCGTGCATTAGTTCTTGAGATACAGCTATTGCGGAAATCGCAAAAAATGTGGCATAGCTGCGCCACCTGTTGGATGATTCTCACCAAAAGCTAATCAGCACCAATTAATATCAGGGACTAACTGAATGTAAAGTTTTATTAAATTTCGTGCATTAGTTCTTGAGATAGAGCGCCCACAAAATTTTTGTCACATTCAAACAGACAGACAGAGTCACAGACAGACATTTTGTAAAAACAGTCAAATCGTGTTCAGGACCTTCTAAAACGTATAAATCCGTCGAAAACCGGAAGTCGAAAATTTTCATGAATCCAATACTTTCTTCTTGTAAAGATAGAAGAAAGTAAAAACGGTTTTCAGTTTGGCCGGCTTTATCCAACAATTTTGTTTAGCATGAAGAGATAGTATAAGCGTTATATGTGAAGAGCTCGGGTATAAAACAAGGCAAATAACAAAATGCATCGATATAGTCAAGATTCTTTACTACAAATAAAACTACAAACAAAACTATTGTGATTTCTTTCTGTAAAACAGATTATTTGTTAAGATTAGAGCTTCAGTTAACGTATGTGCAACATTTTTTGTCTAATAGATTTGATTTTATTGGACTTATGTGCAAAGAGTCTTCGTTCTTAATATTCATATCTAAAATTTATCTTTCATTATAATGGCATACAGGGAGTAAAAAATAAACTTTGTACTTTTAAAAGGTTGTCAGGATGCAAGTAAACAATTTTACAGGAAAATCAGAAAAAATAAAAAATCGTCAATTACCTGAGTTACACCCGTTTTACAGTTTACCTGTTTTACACCCGAGCCAAAAATCCGTATTTTTTTCATGCTTTAATCTACTATTTATTATATTCAAATCTGACGGTGTATTTGTATTTGACATCCAATATATAACGGGTTTAAAAAGAACACCGATTATTCATAAAAGTTCCGAGAATGTCATAATAACTTTCAAAATTTCAAAATTTAAATTAGTTTCCGAGATATTACAATTTTTTTTTTAACCCGGGAACGCACGCTCATGGTATAACATACCCAGGGTGCGAACGCTTTTTATTTTGCCACCAATATATATAAATAAATATCGTCACCTCTTTTAATAGGAGACAATCGTTACAAATGCTGCAATAAAGTAAGTCTAAAATTACTTTTCGTAAAATAGTGGTGACATATGTAAAAACCGTACGCACCCAGAGAAGAGTATATCATACCAAGGGCGTATGCTCCCGGGTTTATGACATTTTTCTAATGGTGAGAATCAAATTGCTCCATTGATATGGGTAAAAGGAATAATATGGGAAATAATAGGTATAATTATAATTATATATATATATATTAAAGTCATTTTCTCATTAAAATTGAAAAGAAAAATTGTTTTCAATTTGAATCGATGAAGAAGAATCGATCAAGAAAATTCGAAATAAGTAAATCTATATTTCCACATATTCAAGCTGAATGAACCTTTTTATTCTATAGAAGATAAAATTGTTTGACGACAACTTGACATCTATTATAAAAATCATCACATCGTACTTTTTTTCAGTTTTACATTTCATCAAAGGCGTCAGAGAAGTTTAAGCTCTTTAAATTTTGGATTTGCGTAGTTAAAGCTTTTAAAAATCGATTTCTGATAAATTTTTTATAGGCATATAATACAAATTTTTTTCGAATATTAAAAAATACAAACAATTACGAAATAAATATTCGAAAATAAAATCTATTGTAACGTTTACAAATTTTAACAGAAATCAATTTTTAGAACCGTGAAATTTGAGAACCCAAAATTACAGCTCATTCCACTAAGTAGTTTGTGAGTTACACTTAAAAAACTACACGCATCGTAGTTTGTTTTACAAATACTAAAAATAAATTTAACACCAGGTATTACAAACTTTGAACCTGCATAATTCCTCAACTACGTGACCGAATGCCTTCTCGTTTGGTATCCTAGGACAAACTTTCCCCAAAATCCAAATATGATATCAAAATTGGATGTTCGTACTGAAAATTTTAAAGTTTGTAACAATTTCTTTATGAAAACCCCCTAGGAAAAACAAAAATAGCCATTCGATTGGGAAGTATGTTTTCTGCCAATTTATGAATTAAAAGATGTCCTAGCCTAGGACATCTTTTAATTGATAAATTGGCAGAAGACATAATTCCCAATCGAATGTCTATTTTTTTTCTGCGACAACTTAGTAATTAAAATATATATGGGGTGTTCTCTCTCTCTCTTTCAATTTTGTTTCTTTGGCCGACTGTACATTACGTTGAAATACCTTCTTTATTCCAATCTAATTTTATCTTACACGGAAAAATTCTGAAAGATATAATATCGAATGATTCCCGTTAAATTTCGATTTATATTCAAGAGTGGGAATCCAGTTTCAAACATGAGATTTCAAAATGAAGCAACGCTGAATTACGTGGGCGTCATGTATTGTATATTCTAATGGTTAGTTATATAAAGAAAAAATCAATCAAATTTCAGTTCACGTAAAAAGTTAGAGCATTCTGAAACGAAGGTCGTATATTTTTCTTCCGCATCCCATTATGCTTTGGGCAGTTTCATTCATCGTTTTCCGGTCCTTATCGTTCTTTTATCTGTTGGAGTGCTCTAGTAATTTGAAGCTATATTTCTAAGTAAAAGAAATACATATGAAGGAAATGCACTAGCAATATTTCCTTGCTTTGCTAAGTTTATTGACATTTTTAGAAAAGCAACAAAGTATACTTTTAAGATCACTATCTAGTACATGGGAATTCTTAATTTGGCAAAGAGTCCTGATGTTGTTGTTGAAAAGAACTTTCAAGGAAATTTCCCATAAGATTTTTCTTTTCAAATATTTTTAAAACAGAGAATCTATCTGTACTAGAAAGTATATAAACTATAAAACTGAATATTTTTTTAATTTGCAGTAACATTTAAGAGCGCATTTGCATTTTTAAAGCTTCTAAAAATCGATTTCTGATGATTTTTTTATAGGCTATAATACATATTTGTTTTCGAATATTAAAAAATATAAACAAATACGAATTAAATATTCGAAAAAAAAATGTATTGTAACGTTTAAAAATTTTAGAGTCCACACTGAAATCCTCTTAAAATCGGGTATAATATCTAATCAGAAATATAGAACATCGCTATGGCAACATAGACAAAGCCACGATATCTTAACTCATTCATCTGTATTTTTATGGATATTAGCATATAAGTGTCATCACATTTTGCGGCATAGAAATACACAAGCAGGTTTAAACTTTGTAAAGAGATCTTTAGCTGTTTTTTAAACCTATCTTTAAAAATATTAGCTCGTTCCGTACGAAATATTGTTTTCCAGTTGAGCTATTTTCATCTATAACTTTTTGTTCAATATGAAGTGATATATGTTGTATATCAGGCTTTTTTTTTTTCAGGCTGTCTTCTACTTAGTTAAATATTTTATTATTATTTAGATTGGATGAAAAATATTGAAGGAATTCTTTCTTCAATGAAATGATAGAACCATTACAGTGTAATAATAAAAATCAATACTGCATTTGGGCAGAACACGTCGTACAATGCTTGTTGAAAAAGTTCCAGGAGATTTGAGACTGCAAAATGAATCTCGTGGAAGATCTGAAATAGTCGTGTGTCCTGTGTGGTGAAATCCTGAAGAAATTAGTGAAAAATATTGATACATTAGCTGCGTGGCAATCCGATTTGTATTTAAATTGCATGAGATCATCTTTTGGAGGGAAAATAAATATAATTTTATTGTATATTTAGTAATGATTCATTATATAAATTTTATTAGAAGCTAAATTAAATACGCCATAAGCCCTGTCAAAAAGTGGCAAATGAAAAAAGTAGTTCAAAGGGTCCCATAAATCCTTTCACATTAAAAACAAAACCAAATTGTCGTTTCGGAGTGAAATTTGGCAAATGGTCGGGATTTTTTCAACAAAAAATAAATCAAAGACAATTTTAGCTATTTTTTTCAATTGGTACAAAAAATCAAATATTTACACAAGTCTTATGGTGTAAATCGCACTCCAATATGACAATTTGTTATTTTTTTAAATGAATTTTTGAAATGGAAACGGATTTATGAGACACTCTGTATTCAGCTAGAAAATCATTGTCTCCTATTCGCAAGAACTGAATTTAAACAGATAACATACTTTTCAATACATGATTTCTGAAAAATGGTGGGCGTTTGAAACACAATGGCGCGAAAAATGGAATGATTTAGCGAGTGAAAGAGATACATTTTTAGGCATATATTATAATTTAAATAACTGGAGTATTTTTGTATTAGTTTGTCAAAAGGACGTTATTTTTATTCCATCATCTCCAAAATTAGAAGCCAAATCTTGAAAGTGCGAAATTCTTTTGACAAAAGGCATAGTTGAAAACCTGCATTTTTATTGAAATATTTTCAACCTATATTGTAAATATGATTTCCTTGCTTGAAATTTAGTATTTAATAAAATTTATATGATGAATCTTTACTAAATATACAACAAAATTAGGTTTCTTTTCCCTTCATAAAACAGAATGACCTCATGCAATTTAAATGCAACAAATCGTATTGCCACGCAGTTATATGTTTATATACATAACTTTTTTAATTATGTTTTATAAACATAACTTTATAATGTATTAATATTTTTCACAAATTTCTTTCGGTTTTCACCACACAGGACACCTGACTATTTCAGATCTTCCACGAGATTCGTTTTGCAGTCTCGAATTTCCTGAACGGAACTTCTTCAACAAGCATTATACGACGCGTTCTGCTCAAATACAGTACTGATTTTTATTGTCACATTGTAATGGTTCCATAATTTCATTGAAGAAAGAATTTCTTCAATATTTTACATTCAGTCTAAATAGTAATAAAAAAATTTAATGTATAATACAGCCTGAGAAAAAAAAGAATTATATAACCATATATCACTTCAAATTGAACAAAAAATTATAGATAATGTTAGCTCAACTGATAAAACAACATTTCCTATAGAATGACATGATATTTTTAAAGATGAGTTTAAAATGCTGTTTCTCAGATCTCTTTTCAAAGTTAAAAACTGCTTGTGTATGTGTTAAAAACTGATTGAAAACTGTTTGCTATGCCATAAAATGTGATTAATGGGGGAATTGAGGACATTGAGACGATTTTTTTTGAAAGCTTGTAAAATTAACTTGAAATTGCTTTAAAATAAAAGTTAGTGAAATATGTAGATCTGTTATTTCAAGTTTTGTTTTTAATGTAATTTTTCGTGATAAACTGAAGGTGCAAATACTAATAAAATTTTTTGACAAAGGTGATTTTGTATCAATTATTCAGACTTGGGGCACGTTGAAACATCTAGATTTTCTTTCAAAATATTGTAGATCAAGGAATATAAACTAAAAACAATTTGCATTTCATAAAATTTATTTTTCAAAAATGAGCATAAAACAGAGATTTCCAAATAAAAGGAGAATAATCTGCATTTAATCTGTTTTGTCAGCTGATATAACAATTTTATGATAACAATATGACATAACAATAAATTTTCATTAAAAAAAAAACAACCAAAAAAAAAAGAAAAAAAAAACATGAAATAATAGGATTTTTGTATTTCACGAATACTAAACATAATAAAAGTTAATTATAATAACAAAAAAATAATTGAGTTTCATTTCTACAAATTGTAACTACAAAGGTCTATTTTGAAATTAAAAATTGACGACATTCTGCTAGTTCCTTTTTTTACCGTTGGAACTGGCAACTTTAATATAATATCTAATAAAGGAATCATTAATGTCTGGAAAACAAATCATATCTGGAGAGAATTTTCCCAACGAAATGCTTAACACTCTTCTTTTTCTCAAACTTTACTACCACAAAATCCACAAAATCACCTTCTCTAAGATGTAGCTTTGGAGGAAAAGTCATCATATCAGCTAAAGCAGCCATACTGAATCTGGGACCGCAGGCCACATGTGGCCTGGCGGCCTTTTATGTGCGGCCCAACACATATAATCATTAATCCATATTTACAAAATGAATTGCTTTGCATAAAATGTATTAGACCATCATTATTAATTTTTATTTTTTCATGGGAAGACAAAATCTGCCCTGCTATTTATAATAAATTTATAATTATATTAAAACATCCTACATGTCATTTGCTTAGTCGATAGTTATTTTTACAAGTAGTTTCATTTGTGCTACAGTAGTGTGTACATTTCTTAATCTTCAACACTAGTGGACCATTATTCAAAATTAATTAAATTTGCACTATATATTTCGTTATTTTAAAAAATATATACAAAAATTGTATTGGGCAAAAGACTGATTTCTTAAAGATATGGCTAATAGTGCTTATTAGGGCTGAGCGTTTCCCGATAAAATTGGCACAGAAATTTCGATAAAATTGGCACAGAAAAATTACAGCGCTATTTTCAAACAACAATCTTAGCGGCATATTTTTACAACATTTTCAATAGAAATCAACCACGAAGTATATTGTTTGGTAAGAGTGGTGTTAAAAATTTTTTGGTAACATTTCTTTTTCACCAAACTTTCAACCCTACTGATAATATTAACTTTGTTAAACTACTTCTGTTATCTTTATTTTAACTACCCCCCCCCTTTTTTTTACAATATTATATAAGTATGTTGCGGGTCTAACGTCACCAACCTACGTTTGCGGCCCGCGAGAAAAAAAGGTTGAGTATGGCTGCGCTGAAGGATCATTGCTGGACGAACATAACTCTGATAAATCCGATGATGAGTCTTTGGTTACAAAATCACTTGAGTTCACTGTTGAATCAAAATCTGTTTTAGAAACTTTAATTTGTTTTTCTTGCTCTTAACTAAAAACTTTTTGTGAATAATATTTTAATGAAAATGTTAGACGTTCGGTTTTCTGGTTTCTCTAAATTTTTATTCTGTGCTGTAAAATAGAAGCTTTTATGTTGTATCTTTCAGTTGCTTTTCTAATGGATAATTCTCCCTCAAGAACATCTGAAAAAGTTGAGCTCGTGGCATTTTCAGCATTATTGGCTCTGTCTTTCTTCTTGTATAACTTCATCATTTTCACCTAAAAAAAAAAAAAAAAAAAAAAAAAAAAAAAAAACTATTTCATATATTTTTTATTATGTTTGCTAATTAATAATTAATATTATTTTAATAACAGCAGCAATTACATTTTATCATGTGTATTCCCAATTCCATACGATATTTTAGTAATATTTTGTTGTTACTTATTTCTTTTCTCTTTTATTTGTGAATTTCATGTCTCTTCTCCCCTGCTTCGGCCACATGGTCAACGTAGTATTGTAAATAGAAAAAAAAATATCCAAAATATAAATTTTAGAAATTAATTTGCACGCTTTTCAATCAACTTATTTTTTAGTTTGCATATTTGACTCCAAATACCTACTTGTACAAGTAAAAAGGATACAAACCACAGCAAAATATATCACTTATTTAGATCTTCATTTAGATATTTTTTAATTATTTCTTATTTTAATCTCATCTTTATTTTAATTACTGTCTTACTTTTATTTTTATAATTTATTTATGTATTTATTCCAGGTTAGATTATTTTCAATAGTTATTCCTGAGTAATTATCAATTTCTACTATTTTTTTTTTTTTTTTTATAAATGCAGCAAAACTGTTTGAACTTTCATTGAAATAAATGGGGCACATTGATACGTATCAATGTTGTTCGCAGTTGGCTGTACGAATCTACCCCCCCCCCCCCCACCGCTATTTTTAAAAAAAATTTATTACCCTAATTAACAAATTCACAGTCTGGAAATTTATAAGAAATAAGTAAAATTAAAGGTTTTTGCTTACCTGTTGTGTAGTATTGTATAATATTGACAAAAAATACTCCCTTTTCAAGAAATTAACATTGACACAAATATATTAGAAATCAAATCACTTAAGAAGAAAGGAAACACGTTTTCATTATTCATAAATACAA
This sequence comes from Maratus michaelseni, assembly GCA_963931845.1. NCBI lineage: Eukaryota > Metazoa > Arthropoda > Arachnida > Araneae > Salticidae > Maratus > Maratus michaelseni. The sequence continues at coordinate 258,767,541 of OZ007599.1, forward strand.
CATTTAACTGAAACTAAACGACTAACGTTTATTTACTTCATCCTTAGAAGTTTAAAGTAAAGCTTAACTCTAATGATTTTAGCAATAGCAACGACATCTATGCTTGAGAAACTGGACATTACTCCTTTCTGGAGTTATTATAGGTACATCATTGTTCTCGCTAGTGCCCCCAAACTCCTCCTACTTATATGCGATCACATCCATAAAAATACAGATGATTGAGTTAATATATCTTTGTCTATGTTGTGGCAGTGTTCTCTACATTTCTGATAAGATATTATGATTTATTTTAAGAGGATTTCAATGTGGTTACGTCTCAAATGTTACTGCAAATTAAAAATTTTCAATTTTAGAAGTTATACAGTTTTCAGTTTGAAGTACTTGTAAAGATAAATAATACATGAAAAATCGAATTTAAATTTTCGATTGGCTTTGCATTCAACATTCAGCAGATAAGTTCTCTCGCTTTAAAAATAATTGGAATGAAAAATGTAGCTGATACTTTAAAATCTCACGAGAAATTTAAGTTCTATTCAACAACAATACCAAGAGACTTTACCATATTAAGAATTTCTATCTATTAGATAGTGATCTTATATTCTTAAAAATATACTTTATTGCTTTTTTAAAAAATGTCAATAAACTTAGCAGAGCAAAGAAATATTGCTGAAGCATTTCCTTCATATGCGTTTCTTTTGCTTTGAAATAAAGCTGCAAAATTACTACAGCACTCCAACAGATAAAAGAGTGATAAAGGACCGGAAAAAGTCGAATGAAACTGTCTAAAGCATAATGGAATTCGGAAGAAATATACGGCCTTCGTTTCAAAATACTCTAACTTTATACGTGAACTGAAATTTTCTAGACTTTTTTTTTTATATAACCATTAGAATATACAATATATATACGCCCACGAAATTCAACGTTGCTTTATTTTGTAATCTTACGTTTGAGACTGGAATCCCACTCTAGAATATTAATTGAAATTAGACAGAAATCATTCTATATTATATCTTCAAGAATTTGTCTGGGTAAGATAAATTTAGATTGCATTAAAAAAAAAAAAACGTAATGTACAGTCTGCCAAAAGAAAAAAAGAAAGAAAGAAAGAAAGAAAAGAGAAGAAAGACACCCTACACATTTTAATCATGCTGTCTCAGCAGAGAAAAATGAAAACAGAAATTCGATTGGGAATTGCATCGTCTGTCAATTTATGTTTTAAAAAATTGCTTAGGGGGTGGTATTCATAAAGAAATTGTCACAAACTGTAAATTTTTCAATACAAACATCCAATTTTGATATCATGTTTGGATTTTTGAGAAATTTTGCCCTAGGATACCAAACGGAAAGTCATTCGGTCAAGTAGTTTAGGAATTATGAAAGATTAAAGTTTGGAACTCCTAATGTTAAATTCATTTTTAATAGTTGTAAAACAAACTGCAATGCGTGTAGTTTTTTAAGTGTAACACAAAAACTGCTTGGAGGAACGAGCTGTAGTTGTTTTATTCGTATACTTGAAGATTCTAGAAATTGATTTCTGTTTAAATTTGTAGACGTTACAATAAAAAAAATTTTCGAATATTTATATCATATTTTACATATTTTTTAAATAATATACGAAAAAAATATACAATGTAGCCTATACCAATTTTAACAGAAATCTATTTCTAGAATCTTCAAATATGCGAATCCAAAATTACAGTTCATTCCGCCAAGTTGTTTTTGAGTTATGCTTAAAAAAACATCCACATTGCAGTTTGCTTTATAACAATGAAAAATGACTTTAACAATGGGAGTTCAAAACTTTAATTTTGTATAATTCCTCAACTACTTCACCGGATGAGTTTCCGTTTGGTATTCTTAGGTAAATTCTTCCAAGGAAATCAAATAATGATGTCAAAAGTAGGTGTTCGTATTGACAATTTTGAAGTTTGTTACAGTTTCGCTATGAAGACGACATGCTAAGCATTTTATTAAAGATAAATTGAAAGCCGACATAATTCTTAAATCAATGAAGTTTCGTTTTTTCTGCAACAAAATCTTTGTTATTAAAATGTTTGGGGCGTTCCCTCTTTTTTTTTTTTTTTTTTTTTTTTTTTTGGGGGGGGGGGGGGGTCAACTGTTCCAAAAAAAATTAAGAAAGTTTTAGAAAATATACTACATTTTAACTGTACTCTAGAGTGCCTTCCACACTTAAATTGTAAAATCAAGGCATTATGTTACAAAAGAAATGTGAAACTCTTCTCACAATTTATTTTAAAAAAATTATGATTTTAGCGAAATATATGCATGGATTCATATTCGGGACATCTTAAATGGCTAAAACATTCACATTTGCATTCTACTTATGCAACAATGCCATCACAAAACTTTCATTTACTATCAATTACAAACGCGACGTAATTAATAAGACCTTCGAGATTTTCCTTTTACCTTAATATATTTTAAGTTTTTACAAATAACTTTTTATACGGGAAGAACCGTTGCTGCACTCTAGAAAACTTAAGCATAGTAATGTAATTATCACCTAATTGCATTAATATATATATATATATATATATATATATATCACAATACACATAATTATCATACAATACATAATTATCACAATACAAAAATTTTCTTCAGTTATAAAAAGACTTCTTTGAATTATACAGTTATTATGTAAATATTAGTTGTATTTTATCTTAATTTTAGCTATTCTAATTAATAATAGAACTTGTTTGAATGAATATTATATATGATAAGTTATGAGTGAATCAAATTATGACATGTATGAAACAAGTTAGAAATGTTAGAAAGGACAAATATTAGTAGATACAGTTTTTTAACTCATATTTTATCACATAAAAAAATAATATTTTTACAAAAAAAATCACTATTACAGAGTAATGTAACATTAAACAAAAATATAACAATCAAAAACTTACCAAAATTTTATTGGTTTCCGTTTCACAAACTGTCCGATAGACAAATGCCCCCCAAAAGTTCCAAACCCTCTTTAATTTTTTTTTTATTGTTGGAGATACGTAGGCAAAATTATTTTAAAGAAGGTAGGAAATATTATTACGTTAATAAAGTAGTTCAGCAATTAACTTTCAGAAAGTTACAATTTTTTAATTTTTATATGATCCCCGTAGACTAAATCAGTCGATTAGAATTTTTTTTTTCCTTTTGCTGCAATACTATTATTACGAAAAACTGCATACCTGTATCCTTAAAATCAATCGGATTGTAACGAAGGGAAAAAATTAACTTTTACCACCTTTTTCGTACCGTTTAAAATGCTGTTTCATCAGTAAAAATAGGAACCATACGCAAATTGATGCAGACGGTCTTTAGATCAAAAATATGTTAACAACTGTGAAAAGATTATGTCACAAATACCTCTAAATAAACCATTGCGTAAGCAGAGATCATGTTAAAGAGATAAATATAGTTTTAAATCCTAAAAACAAAATTTTAAAAAATGCAATTCAGAAAGCAATCTAAAAGTGTTTTCTCTCCTATGCATAACAGTTCATCTAATAATGCTTCTGTAAATATTTCGCCACTAATATTGTTGCAAGCGTCGATTACCTTAAATGTCATCTGAATATGTATTATCGCCATTGCTTCCTCTTTCAGGCAACATCTCACAGATTTACATTCTAATCTGGTGGTTATAAAATAAGTATCTCAATTTGGAGCTGTCTGTAACTTGAACGAATGATCCAAATGACACCAAAATTTGTGTTCTTACTATTTAAGAAAGGTGGGGGGGGGGGGGGGGAGAGAACAAAACAATAAAAAATAATATAAAAATTTGCCAATAAAGGGCGCTACCAGAGCCTGATGTTGCAAACACTGATTTAATCCTCATTGCAAAAGCAAAATCAAGAAGATAGCTTTCATGTCTGTAAGAAACGTGGCCTACATGACTCTCAGATAGCGCTTTACTTTCAAATATTTTCTACCTTAACAGATCAAATGTTGCAACTCTTTTACGCGAATTGAGACGTGCGAAAGAAATACCTAAAGCAAATGGTTCATTAAAACAATGTGTACTGAAATTTTTTTAGAAAAATTCGATCGTTTGCCGTAAAATGTGGAAATTGGAGGAAACCAATCCTACTTATAATAGGGAAGAGTAGCCGAATTTGAAACAACTACATTTTTGACATACGATAGCACCCGTATTTATCAACCGATTTGGATGTAACTGAGCATGTAGACAAGACATACCAAGGTCCCGACCGAGTTCGTTTACCATCTTCATCCATCATTTTGTTTCAAAATGGCGGCCACTTAAAAATTTCAAATTCAAAAAGATGTAGAAAGACAATTAGAAATTCAAAAAGTTTTTTTTCTTTTAAGTGTTCGGCCTTGATACAAGGATTTTGGAACATTTTTTGTTTCGCCTCAAAAAATGTCTGATACATAGCAGTTTGAAATTCTGGGGTGGCTGACATTTTGAAACAATCCGATTTTGTCATGCGATAGCACTCGTATATATTAACCGATTTGACTGTGACTGAGCATGTGGACAGAACTTACCAAGGTCTCGACTCTCGACTAAGTTCGTTGGCTAGCTTCATCCGCCATCTTGTTTCAAAATGGTGGCTACTTCAAGATTTCAAATTCAAAAAGATGTACAAAAATTTTTGAAATATAAAAAGTTTTTACTCTTAAGTGTTCCGCTTTGATAAAAGGATGCCGAAGCATTTTTTATTATTTGCTTCTATCTTAAAAAATGGCTGAGATATAGCAGTTTGAAATTCCAGGGTGGCTGATTTTTCCATAATCTATGAGCTTTCAAAAACGGGGTTTCTCATAAATTTACTTTAATTGTTGTAACCATTATTAATCTAATACGTTTAAAACTACATAAGTCATATCCGCCAGTGCCAAATTCTCACCAAAATTGACGATACTTTGGAAAATAGCGCCAAATCTGGCGATAAAAAATTACCATCAAAGAAGCCAACTTGGATATAGCTGATTAATTTAGTGAAATTCTTATTGAAATTCAGTATTGGCGAAAAGTGGGATTGGATCTCCTCTAATCGGGCTCCACGCCTTTTAGCTCCGTGTGTTTGAGTAAAATTAACTGAAGTTTTAAAAACAGAGAATAGGGAACCCCCCCCCCCCTTACTTTTTCTCCCGGTACAGGCCGATAGGATTTTTTTAACATTTGATTGCCACTATATTTGAAAAGTAAAATTTCGCCTTATTTAATCGCAAATTTCTGCTATTCAATGCCAATATTACTTTTCGAAAATAGTGTTACGAACAATAAATATATATATGTTGGCAAGAAATCCAGTCAAGTGGATTAAATATAAGTTAAAAAAATAATAAATCATGTCAGTAAAAAATGGTAATTATTAGCCAAATTTTAACCAAATTAGCAATAGCAAAAATTAGACAAAGTCAAAAAAGTAAAGACTAAAAAATAATAAACCTGAACTTAAAATGGTTACAAGTAACAATTTTTAAACTGAAAATCTGTTTTACTAGTGGGAAAGAAATTAAAAAATGCAATATTACTTGTGAAAATTCTATAAATCTGAGCTGCTCTATGTATACAGGATAGCGGTATTCAAGACGATAAATATGGGTTAAGACTGTTAATCAGTCAACTTCCAAATTCCCCTTAGCTAATGTTAAACCTATGGGCGTAGAATGCATCCATATATTTAAAATATATCCTCAGGAAATTAATATTTTAGCTTATTTTTTCTGTATACTCTTCTTAAAAGATGTCTTTTTTTTTTTTTTTTTAGATCTCAAAATATTTCTAAAATCTATGCTTAATTTAATATTTTATGTGTTAAAAGCTGACGAACTGTGAATAAGATTTTAACACTTCACATAAAATTAAGTATATAGTTTAGAAATATTTTGACAACGAAGAAAAAATAGACATCCTTTAGGAAGAGTACACAGAAAAAAGTCCTTCCGGCCTGTACCAGGAGGATAAGGTAGCTTTCATAGTCCATGTTTTTAAAAATTCAACTCATTTTACTCAAACACCCGAAGCTAAAATGCTTGGAAGAAGATTCAATACCGGTTTTGTTAATACCGAATTTGAATGCGAATTTCAGCATAACAAAAATCAGATTGTTTCAAAATGTCAGCCATCCTAGAATTTCAAACTGCTGTATCTCAGCCATTTTTTAAGATTAAGCCAAAACAAAAAATGTTCCTGAATCCTTGTATCACGATCTAACACTTAACGGAAACAACTTTTTCACTTTATAATTTTCTATAAATTTTTTTGATTAATTTTTTTTTAATTTTTAACTGGCCACCATTTTGAAACAAGATGGCGGATGAAGCTGGCCAACGAACTCGGTTGAGACCTTGGTATGTCCTATACACATAACTCAGTCACATCCAAATCCGTTCATAAATAAAAGAGTTACAGCTAGAGTTCCAAAAAAACCGCAGTTTTTGATGGATGGGAATAAACTTGGGAATTTTTGGGAATAAACCCGGAATTTTGGAGAACATTGGAAATTTGAATAAGTTTTAAAAATAAACAAAAATAGTAATTTTTCAATTTATTTTTTTTATTTTTAAGAAATTTCAGACAGTGTTCCGAAAAGTTTAAAATAGGTTTTTCATTATGAATTCACAAAATTTATGAATTTGCGCTCTAAATTTTTATAATTTATTATAACATATCATTTGCTTTACAACAATGGCGGCTATGAATTGGTAAGGATTTGAATGTTTCTTTAAAAAATTAAATTGTTTAATTTCTGTCAGCTGGCCTATTTACTATTCACGCATACTCTATATTAATTTTCTTGTGAGTTACATTGTATTTTTGCATTGATTTCTTTTAGTTTTGTTCATTTTCTTTTTTGGTTACATTATCTGAATTTGAGAACAGTCGTGATGTTTATATTCATGTCAGGCAAGATAAATCTGTCTTCTGCCTCTCGCACTTTTTACCTATCCACAATTAAAATATCAACTTACTTATGTTATTATAATTTTTCTTACTTAATATTTCTGCATCTTAACATGTATTTCATTAGTTTTCATGTAAACTGTGCCATTTTTCTGCATTTATGATATTGGTTTTGTTTATATTTGTAAAAGACATTTTGTTTACAAATTAAATAATTCCATGTCTAAAAATTTCTGAAAACTCCCGGAAATTTTTAATATTTCCCTCCCAAAAAACCCGTTTTTTTCCACCCTTTGCAACTCTAGTTACAGCATAACAAATATCAGATTGTTTCAAAATCTCAGCCACCCTAGAATTTCAAACTGCCATATCTCAGCCATTTTTTAAGATATAGCCAAAACAAAACAGTCCTTCCGGCCTGTACCGGGAGGTAAAGGTAGCTTTCCTATATCTTCGTTTTAAAATTTTAGCTAATGTTACACGAAAACAGCAAGTTAAAAAGCAAAGAAAACGTTTACAAAAGATTCGTTAATATTGAATTTGAATAAGAAATTCGCCAAATTATTGAGCAATAGCCAAATTGGCTTCATTTATGAAGACTTATTTTGGTCGCCAAATTTGGCAATATTTTGCCAATTGTCGCCAAGTTTGGGGAGAATTTGGCGCTAACGGATATGAATATATAGTTTTATGCGTATGATTGGGAAAATTATTACAACAATGAAAATTTTTGTAATGTGCTGTCTTGTTTCAAAATGTCAGCCACCCTAGAATTTCAAACTGCTCTATCTCAGCCATTTTTTAAGATAGAGGTAAACCAAAAAATGCTCTGGAATCCTCGTATCAAGGCCTAACACTTAATTAAAAAATAAATTTGAATTTTTAACTTTTTTGTATATTTATTTTAGTTTTAAATTTTTAAGTGGCGGCCATCTTGAAACAAAATGGTGGACCAAGCTGGTCAACGAACTCGGTCGAGACATTGGTGAGCTTAATACACACAATTAGTTTCATCAAAATTGATTTATAAATACGAGCGTTATCGTATGACATAGGTCAGATATATATATATATATATATATATATAAATCAATATTTGAACGGAGGGTGGTTTTGGGGTCTGGGGGTCATGATCGGTGAAAATATATCGAAATTTTCTGGAACTGCTTTCCTTCGAACGGCTGCAATAGGTAGCTTTATACTTTTTTGTATTGAAAGCTACCTAAAATGTTCCAGAATCCTTGTATTACATTCTAACACGTAACAGAAACATTTTTTTTTTCAATTTATAATTTTTTTGCACATCTTTTTGGATTTTTAAAAATTTAAATTTTTTTAAATGGCCGCTATTTTGAAACAAGGTGGCGGATGAAGCTGGCCAACGAACTCGGTGGAGACCTTGGTATGTTCTATAAATAAGAGAGTTACAGCATGACGTATGTCATATATATACAGGGAGTTTCAGTTAAACGTTTCAGAACTTCTAAGAGGGGTAGGGTACATCCTGACAACTCGAAATCATATAGCAATGTGGGGTCGGAAATGCTTTCCTGAAGCGGTGTTGTACACAGAAGCACCATAAAGAAAAGAGACCATAAATGAGAAATCGTTTTAATAATACATGAAAAGAAGCAAAAGGTACATGGATTAAAGTAAGTGTTCGAAGTTGCTTCCACGGGCTACAATGCACGCGTCACATCTCCGACGCATGGACATCCGAACATTCTGGAATACTCCAGGCGAATTTCGAATTTCTCCGGCAGCTACTGCGATTCTTGCAACCAGCTCCTCAGCATTGTCAACAGGGGTGTCATAAACTAGCGAATTCATATGACCCCAGAAATAAAAATCAAGACATGATAGGTTGGGTGACCAAGCAGGCCAATGCACGGGAACACCACGTCCGATCCACTGTTGACCAAATGTGACATCCAGGTAGTTACGAACAGCTCCGCTATAATGGACAGGGGCTCCATCGTGTTGGAACCTCATTGTCTGTTGCGTCGATGTAGAAATCTGTTCATCTCTCAAAAGTTGTGGCAATACTTGCTGCAGAAAGAGCAAGTAGTTATCTCCGGTTAGACGACACGGTAACAGGTAAGGTCCGATGAGGTGATCTCCCATAATACCGGCCCATACATTGACCGAAAATCGAATCTGTGCTGCACGACGTCGTATTGCATGCGGGTTCTCGACCGCCCAGATATGGTCGTTATGCGAGTTGAAAATTCCTCCCCATGTATGCCTCATCGGAAAACAACACTTCAGCAGGAAAAGTGGGATTTGTAGCACATTTTTCAAGGTACTACTGTGCGAAAGCAATACGAGGTGCATAATCCTCCGGTTGCTGTGCCTGGACACGCTGCACGTGAAACGGATGCATGTCTAGTTCTCGGAGAATCCTCCAGACGCTGCAAGGGTCAACCCCGACTACGTTTGCTAGACTTCATGTACTCGTTCTTGGATTCCTCTGTACATGCTGCAGCACATTCTGTTCGACGGCTGGAGTCCGTGCTGTTCTTACCCTGACCCTGTCAGCTCTTTCAAATGAACCTGTCTCAGCTAACCTCTGGTGCAGTCTTGCAAATATATTATGACTGGGAATACGCCTCGTCGGATATAGTTCCGCGTACAAAGGCTGTGCGGCTGGCCCACTACAATTTGCAGCCCCGTTCACCAAATGCATATCGGCTAATTCTGCATTCGTGTAATCATCCATCCTACTAACTTGGCGTTCTTGTGCGAAATGAAGATTTCCTGCACGAAAGCTCGGAACTTTCGCACAACGCCATCTACCGCGTCAGGAAAGCATTTCTGACTGCCCATTGGTATATGATTTTGGTTCATCAGGATGTACCCTACCCCTCTTAGAAGTTCTGAAACGTTTAACTGAAACACCCTGTATATATATATAGATATATGGAGATGTAAACTCCATATCCAATGGTGTAATCCAATGGATATATATATATATATATATATATATATATATATATATATATATATATATATACATCAACATCTGAACGGAGGGTGGTTTGGGGGTCTGGGGGTCATGATCGGTGAAAATATACCAAATTTTTTTGGAATTGCTTTCCTCCGAACGGTTGCAATAGGTAGCTTTTTATAATGAAAGCTACCTAAAAGAAGTTAAAAATATTAATTTCCTGAGGAGATTTTTTAAATATAAGAATGCATCCTACGCCCATAGCGAGGGGAATTCGGAAGTTGACTGACTAACAGCCTTACGATAGAAGGTTTTAACGTGTCATGGACATTGGAACTAAAGCTCTGAAAATCGATCCGTGTTATTTTTCTGATAATAAACGAACATATTGTTGATTTTAATTTTAAGGTGGTAATCAATTAATTATTTTATGTAATAGTACTCCTTTTAAAAATAAATCTTGTATTTATTTAAATTATTTTAAGCAGAGTTGCGAAGTCTTCCGATGTTTTAGTACCAGTATTTCGGAATAGCAATTTTTGTCTTATTTAATTACAAATTTCTGTCATAAAGCGAATATTTCCATTCAGAAATAGTGGTACTAAGAAAATGGGGTACTTAATAACTATGTTTTATTTTTCAATACCTTTAATTGTTACTAAAAGATGCGATACAATGATTCACAATTTAATATTCCGCTTATTTGAATAATTTATCTCTGTAAAACGCTTTTTTTAATAAGCAATCTCGATTGTGTAATTAATATAAAGAAGTTTGAAGATAATAGGATGAAATAGCAAGCCCATTTTTAAGAAACAATCCTTTGATTACAAATATTTTCTTATGAAATTTTGACACATAAAATGCATGCCAGTAGGAAATGAGAACACAGTTCCACAAATAAAAATTAAAAATATATATAATTTAGATTATTTAAAACCTACAAACAGCAAAAATTTAAATTAAGAAAGTAGGAAAATGATTGTAGGTGGATTGATTTTCATTTTAGTGGATGAATACCAACAATTTCTAAACCCGGGCTTCCCGGGTTCCCGTAGTCCTTTATAATATAGATAGCTTTAGAAGTCTTGTGTATGAAAATTGACAACGAATTAGTGCCCCAGTCCCCACTGCACATTGCGGTGTATGGTACTGTAACAAGAAAAGAAAAGAAAAGATGGAAGTTTGCTTTATGTTCGTCTTGTTTAAAGGCTACATAAATAAAAACAATTGGAAAAAAAAAAAGAAAATTGATCCAGTAAATCCTATTTGGGAATTGAAGAGTTAATAGTCTCGATTTATTCGATTTCTTGTTAAATTATTAGAAACTATACATATTTAATTCTGTAGCGCAACATCTTTGGTATAAGAAAAAATCCTAATTAAAAGTTCGTCAGAGAAAGAGAGCGGGAGAAAGAGATAAGTTTCATATCTGTCGCCCTCAATGAACATTCTATTTTTTACTAAACCCTGCAGAAAAAAGAACTTCACCGCTAAATATTAGCTTGATCCTTCATATCTTCAGCGATTTGGATGAATATTTTTTCCGTAGATAACCGCCGCTCATCTCTGGTGAATTAGTTTCAGTAATGAAAGAAGGATACACAGCGAGAATTATCAGTCCGTTCTCGCTGTTTGAAGGCCATCTTTGATAAAGCTGATGAAAGGCATAATTGTACTCTATTTCTAAGGCCTACTGATCTCTTATTTTTTGTATAAATATTTAGTTTAGGCTCTTACTCTGTACTCTAGCGGAACGACAGTGAATCAAAGAGAGTATAGCTCACAGCAGAAAACAAATATGGGGATATTGTAAAGCAATTTCTTTAAATTAATTAAAATGTTTATTTTTGTTCTTCAGGAAATGTGTAGAGTACTTCTCAGTATCTATTTATTTACTGTAGATATTAATTACCAGATTATAGGGCAGTTGCTTTTTTAGTCTATTAACCCATCCACGACGAGAATCTTTTACACTTTTTTAACTCTTCAATACCAGTTGACACCAGTTTTTCCATGCTGTAATTTTGACTTTTTTAATCTCTCAAAATTTCAGATTAGATAAAGGGAAAACTTCCGGTCTAAAATACTGGTTTCTAAATTTAAAGGTTTCCTGTGACATAAGTGGCAAGTTTTTTTTTTCCAACCGACGTTACTGAGTTAAAATATTTTAAATTATGTTAAAAATGAACATTTCGCCAAAAAATGAATAACAGATAAATTATGGATTCAACAAAGAAAAGGTTTTTTATAATCAACTTTTAACTTATCAGCCTATTTAAACATTTAAAATATATTAAATATAAATGTTGTATCAAAAGATGGATGCTAACTAAATTATGGATTCAATAAGGAATTAATATTTTATATCTAATTTTCAATAAAGTTGTAAGAGGTTGATCTACAAACTGCGTTTACTCTTAGAATTTCCAAGAGTATGGCACCATTATTTCAGATTAGAATTTTTCTATTTAATATTTAAATCGCAGAATTCACAATAGATTTATTTAATCGCAGGGTTTGTAATATTATCGGTAATTTAAAAAGGCGAAAAATTCTATTAAAATTTTGTGGTAAAACTCTACGCACCTTGGATTTATGAAACATTTTTTCAAATTTTGCATGGCATTCATACATGTGTACTCTAACACTAAATCTGATTTTTTTTTCAATGCTTCAATATTTTTATTCCGAGACCATGAATTCAATAATGTGAAAAATCTAGTTTGGGAAGTTTAAAAAGATCTTCTAGGGAGGATTTTCTTGAAGATCTTCATCTTCTTAAAAAAAAAAAAAAAAAAAAAAAAAGGTCTTTAAAAAGGTATCTTAGCCCTTAGGAGGAAAATTTTAAATTAGAAAACAATAATAACAAGAACAGCAATAAAAATAACAATAAATACATATAAATTTGGCATACAATTTATGCCTAACATATTTTTTAATTTTTATATTTAATAATTTATTTATTTGTATTTCCAAAATATATTTCTCACATTAAAAACATAAAATAAAGGAATTTAAACGAAATGCTCCTTAAACATCTGTAGAATGCAGTTATTATTACATTGAAAAAAAAAATTAAATATTATTACTTACCTATACGTATCCTATACATAATGAATACATATATGCAATGTGTGTATCTCTGTGTCAGCTGGAAAGTGAACGGACGATGGTGTGCATAGTTTCTAAATTTGACAAGAAGATAGTCCTAGATCTGACATTTCATATTTCAAAGATTTTTTTTTTTTTTTTTTTTTTTTTAATCAAAATCTTTTTGAGGATGCAATTGTCTGGATTTTGTTCATTGATTTAATGTTTTATGCCAATTTTTTCAAATTATTTTGTTTTTGTTTTTTAGGGTGCGTTTTAATTTTTGAAAAACAAACATTATTGCATTGTACACCAAGTTTTTTATTCTAACAAGGTATATGCTTTAAAAGTTTAAAACAGATGTATAATTGTGGGGATTTTTTTTTAACTGGAATTTTCGTAGTTTTTTAATAAAAATAGTTTTAAATTATTAATTAGGTGAATTTTTGGGATTTTTAAAATGGAAATCCTTTATTGATAATCGGTCTGTTTTGGGCTTTCAGTTGCTGCTACAGAGAACTGCAGATCATATGATCAAGTATTTAATTCATGTTACAATATCAATTGGCATTACAATTGCTTTTAAAAAATATACAAAGTGTACACTCTAAAAATATATTCTGACAAAATCTGGAAAATACGGCAGCACAACTGCCGGAAAATCCTGCTTGTTACCCTGAAATCACACATCTTAAACTGGACAATTTCCGGTCAATTTTAGTATCTATTGGAGAATTTTTCATGATTTGAGGAAAGATGGACAAAAAAAAAATCCCTGACGACTCGGCCTACAGGCACAGGTAGATTTCAAAGACGCAGACCGTGGGGCGCCTGTTTGTCGGGAATTGAGGAAGAAATGACCTTTTTGCGATGATGCGGCAATTGGAACCGCCTACTTCGAAACCTAACTTGTTTGGAGCCACCAGGATTTTTTTTTTTTTTTGTTATAAGAGTTGGTCCTATAAAAAACTTGTCAGTATAAAAGTTTTAGATAATATTAAGAGGATTTATAATAAATTTAAGCGGATTTGAAATCTTGGGAATTGACGAAGTTATGAATTTTTTTCTTCTAAAAGCCCCCCCCCCCCCTCCTTAAGGCAATTTTTAATTATATCAAAAATCTGTCATACATAAATTTTCGGTTCTCCTAGAAGTAATAATAACTTCAAACGGATTCGATACGTATCATAATTAAGAAATTATGGGGTTTTCTCTGTTTTCACAAAAAGCCTCCACATCATCCCCCTGGTTCGATTTTGCCCATTAACGAACTTGACCGAGATTTTATGCGCCTTGATTCTATGTATCAGTTTCGAAAAGATGCGGGAGTTGGAACCGCCTACTTCGAAAAATAACGTGTTTGCAGGTGGAGCCGGCAGGGATTTTTTTGTTTTTATTTTTTTTATTTTTTTTTATTTTTTGCTATAAGGGTTGGTCCTATAAAAAAACTTGTCAATATAAAAGTTTTAGATAATATTAAGAGAATTTATAATAAATTTAAGCGGATTTGAAATCTTGGGAATTGACGAAGTTATGAATTTTTTTTCTTCTAAAACCCCCCTCCCCCCCCCCCCTTAAAGCAATTTTTGATTATATCAAATATCTGTCATACATAAATTTTCGGCCCTTCTCCTAGAAGTAATAATAACTTCAAACGGATTCGATACGTATCATAATTAAGAAATTATGGGGTTTTTTCTGTTTTCACAAAAAGCCCCCCCCCCATCACCCCCCCCCCCTAGTTCGATTTTGCCCATTAACGAACTTGACCAAGATTTTATGCCTCTTGATTTTATGTATCAGTTTCGAAAAGATGCGGGAGTTGGAACCGCCTACTTCGAAAAATAACTTGTTTGCAGACAAAGCCGGCAGGGATTTTTTTTTTTTTTTTTTTTAATTTTTTTTTGCTATAACGGTTGGTCCAATAAAAAACTTGTCAATATAAAAGTTTTAGATAATCTTAAGAGGATTAATAATACATTTACGCGGATTTGATATCTTGTGAATTGACGAAGCTATGATTTTTTTTTCTTCTAACCACCCCCCTTTTCCCCCTCTTGGGGCCATTTTTAATTATATCAAAAATCTGTCATACATAAATTTTCGGCCCTTTTCCTAGAAGTAATAATAACTTTAAACGGATTCGATACGTATCATAATTAAGAAATTATGGGGGGTTTTCTGTTTTCACAAAAAGCCCCCCTTGGTTCGATTTTGCCCATTAACGAACTTGACCGAGATTTTATGTCCCTTGATTTTATGTATCAGTTTGGAAGAGATTTATGCAGAATTTTTCCAGTTATCGTGGTCATAAAAAAGTGACATAGATAGATAGATAGATAGATAGATAGATAGATAGATAGATAAAGCTTTGAACTGGGGGTGGTTTTGGGTTCTGGGAGTCATGATCGGCGTAGATCTGCAAAAATTTTTCAAAATTTCCAACTTAGGTGAGAATGTAATAGGTAGTATTTCTTACGAAATCTACCTAAAAATGCCTTCCAAAAACTACTCGTAACACAGTTGTAGGAAATCTTGCGTGATTTCACAAAAACGCAGCTTAGACTGCAAAATTTTGGATAATATTTAGCTTATATTGAAGAATTTTCTATAGTATGAGAAAAAATATATAATTAAAGCAGAAAATATTCCATCATAATTAACGGAAAAATATTAGTCTACTAAGGTTTTTAGGTAGATTTCGTAAGAAATACTACCTATTACATTCTCACCTAAGTTGGAAATTTTGAAATTTTTTTGCAGATCTACGCCGATTATGACTCCCAGAACCCAAAACCACCCCCAGTTCAAAACTTTATATATCTATCTATCTATCTATCTATCTATCTATCTATCTATCTATCTATCTATCTATGTCACTTTTTTCTGACCACGATAACTGGAAAAATTCTGCATTAATCTTTTACAAACTGATACATAAAATCAAGGGGCATAAAATCTCGGTCAAGTTCGTTAATGGGCAAAATCGAACCAAGGGGGGGAGGGTGGGGGGGCTTTTTGTGAAAACAGAAAAAACCCCATAATTTCTTAATTATGATACGTATCGAATGCGTTTAAAGTTATTATTACTTCTAGGAGAAGGGTCGAAAATGTATGTATGACAGATTTTTGATATAATTAAAAATGGCCCCAAGGGGGGGAAAAAAGAGGGGTTTTAAGAGAAAAAAAATCATAGCTTCGTCAATTCACAAGATATCAAATTCGCGTAAATTTATTATTAATCCTCTTAATATTATCTAAAACTTTTATATTGACAAGTTTTTTATAGGACCAACCGTTATAGCAAAAAAAAATTAAAAACAAAAAAAATTCCTGCCGGCTCCGCCTGCAAACAAGTTATTTTTCGAAGTAGGCTGTTCCAACTCCCGCATCTTTTCGAAACTGATACATAAAATCAAGGGGCATAAAATCTCGGTCAAGTTCGTTAATGGACAAAATCGAACCAAGGGGGGGGGGGGGGCTTTTTTTGAAAACAGAAAAAAACCCATAATTTCTTACTTATGATACGTATCGAATCCGTTTGAAGTTATTATTACTTCTAGGAGAAGGGCCAAAAATTTATGTATGACAGATTTTTGATATAATTAAAAATTGCCTTAAGGGGGGGAGGGGAGGGGGGTTTAGAAGAAAAAAATTCATAACTTCGCCAATTCTCAAGAATTCAAATCCGCTTAAATTTATTATTAATCCTCTTAATATTATTTAAAACTTTTATATTTACAAGTTTTTTATAGGACCAACCGTTATAGCAAAAAAAAAAATTAAAAACAAAAAAAATTCCTGCCGGCTCCGCCTGCAAACAAGTTATTTTTCGAAGTAGGCGGTTCCAACTCCCGCATCTTTTCGAAACTGATACATAAAATCAAGGGGCATAAAATCTCGGTCAAGTTCGTTAATGGACAAAATCGAACCAAGGGGGGGGGGGCTTTTTGTGAAAACAGAAAAAAACCCATAATTTCTTACTTATGATACGTATCGAATCCGTTTGAAGTTATTATTTATTCTAGGAGAAGGGCCAAAAATTTATGTATGACAGATTTTTGATATAATTAAAAATTGCCTTAAGGGGGGGGGAGGGGGGTTTAGAAGAAAAAAATTCATAACTTCGCCAATTCTCAAGAATTCAAATCCGCTTAAATTTATTATTAATCCTCTTAATATTATTTAAAACTTTTATATTTACAAGTTTTTTATAGGACCAACCGTTATAGCAAAAAAAAAAAAAAATTAAAATCAAAAAAATCCCTGCCGATTCCGCCTGCAAACAAGTTAGGTTTCGAAGTAGGCGGTTCCAACTGCCACATCATCGTAAAAAGGTCATTTCTTCCGCAAATCCCGACAAACAGGCGCCCCACGATCTGCGTCTTCGAAATCTACCTGTGCCTGTAGGCCGAGCCGTCAGGGATTTTTTAGGTTGAATTGAGAAGAATCCCGGAGAGAATAACCGTTTCGTAAAAATATGGATAGTTTCGAATCTCAAATTTTTAGAAATTCTAAAATGAACATTTCTTCCACTTTTAAAACCGGAATGATTAAAATACATGCGACATTATACTATTATATATTCCGGACAATTAACACGTTAGAAACCTTTACACAGTGACACAGCTTATACGTTCTTACCGCGCGGATTTGAACATGAATATGGCTTGGAAGTAGAGGATATACAAACATTCGTTCAATTTCATGTTATACAAATTAGAAATGCATACTCTAACACTGTATGGTTGTGAATGCAGTTATAAAGAATCTGAAATCGGAACCAAACACCTTTACGATAAGTTAAGATCGCATCAGTTCCGCAGCGTTATTCTCTGTTGGTATTAACATTAGCTGCCACCCTTCCAGATTCTTTTTAAGTGAAATAAACATAAATTTAACCCGAAAATATACTTAATGAAAGGTTTCTTGTTTCTACGTGTTTGTTTATTAACTTCTTCTATTTTATAAAATTTCTGATGTTACTTGACTTGAAAAAACCCAAACAATGGAAGGTTGCCGGCTGTGTATTAATTAACATAGCCAGATGACTTAAAAAAGACAACATTCAAAGTAAATCACCAAATCCAGACATTAAGGCGAACGCTTTAATGTAGTGTCAATTAGAGTTAATTCATGGCTAATTTTGATAAATTAAACCAGGAGCTTCCAACTTGTGGCCTCAAATGATCTCATGAATTATGTGTCTGGGCGCATCCATGGCGTAACAAAAGTACCTATGAGTATAGAAGTCGAATGAATAGAAAAGTACGTTATTTAAATATATTAGTAAATGAACATAACAACTGAATGTGTAAGATTTTTTATTTGGAATGGAACGCTTTTCACTTCTAAACGAAAAACCTTACCATTCAATAAATATATTTTTTAAAAGGATGGGACACAAAAATAGGCATCGCGGGTCACTAGTTAGAAACTACTAATTTAGATCATATACTATAAACGTAAACTTTCCAACCCAGAAAATTATTGATCTATACATAGGTGTAAAACTGTTGATTTCGTTCTTTTATAGAAGAATTTATCTTTAATTTTATTTATTTATTAATTTAATTAATTAATTTTTCCCCCCAAATTCATCATGTTTTATTATTTAATTTTAAGTCAAAAAAAAAACTAGATTTTATATACTTGTAAAAGTACATGGTTTGAAAAAGTCTAAGGTGTGAATATACGATTATATTTATAAACTTATTTGTATATGTTAAACGGATTATCAGAACAACAGTAAACAAAAATCTGATGAAAATACCACACTATGAAGAAGTTAAAGCTCCTTAATTCATTGTTTGAAGAGAATATTTTCAAAATAGTCTATTCTTTGTCAGTTATAAAAAAAAAAAATACTCATCAAAATATTAGGGCCGTTAGACGTGGCACAGAAACAGATCATCCACCATAATAATTCTGTAAAAATAGAAGTGACATACTAAGCAAGGAGGTTCTCACACCCTTACTAAACTAGTCGTTGGGGGCCACCGTAATACTTACCCATCATGGCTATGCATAATATAAAATATGAAAATAAAACATGTGTAAACTATTTATAAAATGCATTGCAATTTGAATAAAATCGTGGCGTGATGACGTCATAAACTTTTAAAGCTCTATTACTGAATTGCGTAAGAAAAACATCCTTATAACTCCAAAATTGATAATCCTATTAACTAACGGTTTACTGCGTCGGATTAAGCGTCTCATTTCCAATTAAAATATATCTTTGAATTGAAATTTGAATGAAATACAGAGTCATGAAAAATCAAAGAGTGTGGAAAATATGATTACAAATATCTCGGCTACTAATTATCCGATCGACTTCCTTCTTTATGCAAAATTTATTTTTTTTTATTGTCTCTTATATTCACTTATTAAAATAAACAATTTCGAAAATTGTTATATAACTTTTATCAGAACGAATATTTCGAGAGTCCGAAAAAAATAGTTCCGGATAATCGAGGTTACTGAAATTCAATAAGATTCTTCCCATTATTACATACTAAGTACATACCAAATTTAGAGTCTCGATCTCAATTTGTTCGGGAGATAGAGCGTTTACAGACATACATACACAAACACACAGACAGACGGCACATTTTTTTTTCTAAAAATATGTTTTTCGGAATCTCCAGTGTATGAAACGTGTAAATTCGTCAAAAAATCTCTTTCGATTTTCAAAACGATTACAAGACTTACCCTATACTACGTATGATGGGTAAGTAACAAGAACGAAAAATCATGCGTCAAGAATAGCTTACGAAACACTTTCCAACACTTCCAGAATACTTTAACACAACTTTACCGATTAATAAGGTGAAAGTTGACGTTTAAGCAAAAATTTGGACGCATAACAAATTTGAAAATCCAATTTCAGCAATTACCACCAACAGTCGGAAAAAGATCTGATTTCTTTTGTGCATCCCTGTGTATGATCTGTAGGTTTGTATATATACTACATAGTATGCTGAAATTTAGTTCAGTTAGGAAACGCATAGCACAGTTAAAAATTCCTAATCCGCAATTTCCGTCAATGGAACCGAAATGTATTCGATATCTTTTGTGCTGACCTGTACAGGATCTATCGCATTTATACACACCAAGTAATATGTAAAAAAAATAGTTAAATTAAAAAACGCGTACCACTACTGAAAGCGCACTTCCAGCAATTATTGTTCATAGATATAGTACTGTAGCCGAATTCTTTTGTGTGTTCCTGTAAATGAACGATAGATGCTATGCTCACCCTATTCTATAGTGAGCCTCTTGAAGTGCACCTCAGTGATATGTATCAATTTCACTATGTTTGAAATGGTGTAACATCATTAAAATAGACTGCAAACGATTTTTTCCCATAGGCCGTAATGTAACGGAATTCTTTTGAGTGTCCCTGTAAATGAACTATAAATGGTACACATTTCATTTTCAAAACCAAACATGCCACAGTAAACCTCAATAACATATATCAATTGCATGGTAATATGAGTCTATTTATGCGAGTTAGAGTACGGACAGACAGACAAACCAAATTCATAAACATTTTTCAACTATGTTGGAAAGTGCTAAAAAAAAGGTGTTCGGGTCCAAATGTCGGAAAGCCTGTCCAGTTATCTTCTCTTTTGAGATGTTTTCGTCGTAAGTAACATGTGTATGAGCCTGAAATTCAGAAAGCCTTTCACCTAAGCAACTTTTCCTTGTTTTCCACACAGTGTGGATTAACTTTAAAAGATAATTTCAAACTCTTTTCATCGACCGCAGTTTACCCTTGCTGGAAAAACAAAATGCAAATGCTCAGGCGACTTTCGGCATTTCGGAAACAATTTGAACTGTGCTCTTTCAAAAAATAAAGTTAATCGATTGAGGGTTATAGCTATTGATCTTGAATACAGAAAAATTCAGTCTTGTGGTAAAACATTATTTAACTTTTCGTTCTTCTCTGCGAAAGAGAGCACTGTCCGCTTTATCTATAAAGAAGTTTGTCGAAACTCCGTTTGTATATTTCTTATATAATAAATAAAATTAATAAAATTCTAAAAATTACATTTTTGATGATTTAGATTATCTTTTTACTAATATAATTAAACTTTTAAAGATACATTTATAGCCTGTACTGTTTAACAAAAAAAAAAAAAAAAAAATACAGAACCCGAACCTACTGTTTTTTAATATATAATTTTCAGTACAACTGTATTTATTATAAACGAATACATGACACGCTCAAGTATAAGCAACCAGACATATTTAAAAAAAAAAAAAACTCTCTCGATAAATATAAATATCTGTATGATCTCGTATTAATTCATTTTACATGTTATAATAGATTTCAAGAAATGTTGTTCAGTAAATATGTATGCCCAATTCGGAAATATTTTGTCTAAATATTTTGAAGAATAAAAGTTTTAAGCTTCAATCTTAACGCACTATAATACTTCGTGACACATGTATGGAATTCGAGCTGGCTGATATCTTTTGTATTGTTTACATTTCTTGTGGTACAGTAATTTATCATAGATGCATTTTAGAAAAGAAAAAAAAAACGAAGTATATGCTAAAAGTTAAAAAAAGAAAAAGAATGAGTATGTGTACTTTTTAAAATTGAGACTTAAATATTCGGAGCTATTATTAGTCAACAAAATACTCAAAAATGAGTACATTTTGCTTATTTTTAAGCACTCAATTTTAACAGTGTACGTGTAAAGAACGCCAAATTCCTATCTTTATTTCCAAACCAAATTTTCATTCTAGATATCTTGAATAACTACATCTTTTTATCTGTCCTTTAAATATGTATATCGCATGTAACAATGAAGAAGAAATATTTTTAAAGAAAATAACAATGAAGGTATTTATGGAAGAAGGGTGATAAGATCAAAAACATATAAAAGTGTAACACATAAATGGAGCACGGTTACATTTCATTGTTATACTATTTATTAAATTTTTTACAAGTTAAAAATAAATATTTCAATACTTTAAGCGTGTGGCGATATCTTAATATTAACATATATGTTTAATTATACAGAAAATAACAATAGATCAAATATTTAACATGTAGATTGCAATTTGAAATCTTTCACATATTCACCCATTTCAATCATTTTAAATAACCTTCCTAACTTGAATTTTTTAAGCACTCAATTTTAACAGTGTACGTGTAAAGAACGCCAAATTCCTATCTTTATTTCCAAACCAAATTTTCATTCCAGCTATCTTGAATAACTACATATTTTTATCTGTCCTTTAAATATGTATATCGCGTGTAACAATAAAGAAAAAATATTTTTAAAAAAATAACAATGAAGGTATTTACGGAAGAAGGGTGATAAGATCAAAAACATATAAAAGTTAACACATAAACGGAGCTCTGTTACATTTCATTGTTATACTATTTATTGAATTTCTTACAAGTAAAAAATAAATATTTCAACACTTTAAGCGTGTGGAGATATCTTAATCTTAACATAACACATCGGCTGATAAGTTCCCGGTCTGGCACACAGATGGCGTTGCAATCGCCAAACCGATGCTTTTTTTTAGTAAATACTAACCTTTAAAAGGTAGCAGAAACAATGTCATGACAATTCGCCGTGTGGATAAAACGTTAGAGTGGTTTTAGTTGAACGACTTTGTTGATAAACAAAAAAAATGGATAAAGAAGAATTTTAAGAATTGTTATTTAATGGGAAAAAACACCATTCAAACAAAAGCTTGGCTTGATAAGCGTTATCCGGACACTGCACCAGGTAAATCAACCATTATTGACTGGTTTGCTGAATTTAAACGTGGTCGTACGGACACCAGTGATGCACCACGCAAAAGAAGTTGTTACTCCGGAAAACATAAAAAAAGTCCACAAAATCGTTACCTTAAAGTGAAGTTGCAGGAGATAGCTCAGACTCTGAAGATATCCAAGGAACGTGTAGGTTTTATTTTGAATGAACATTTTTCTATGAAAAAGCTGTTGTCAAAGTGGGTGCCACACGTTTCGACTTTTGATCAAAAACAACAACGAGTCAATGATTCTGAGCACTGTTTGGAGCTCTTTCGTTATAAAATTATGTTATTTATTATTAAATTATTATTAGTATTTATTTATTAAATTATCATTATTAAATTATCATTATTAAATTATTATTATTATTATTATTATTATTATTATTATTATTAAATTATTATTATTTATTATTAATATTATGTTACTTATTAAAGTTATAAAGTTTCAAAGTTATAAAGTTATGTTAAAAAGTTGTGTTTTCTTTATTAGACCGGGAACTTATCAGCCCATGTGTTATATGCTTAATTATTCAGAAAATAACAATAGATCAAAGATTTAACATGTAGATTGCAATTTGAAATCTTTCACATATTCACCTATTTCAATCATTTTAAATAACCCTCCTAACTTGATTTTTTTTTTCACACTAGCCTTTTGAATAACACTCAAATGATAGAAAAAGAATGTGCACACGCTTAAAGGATTAAACTACTCCACCAATCATTTCAAATATTTTTTGGGAAACTAAATCTCATTTGAAATAATGAAAATATATTTTTGTGTATAGGCAAAGAACTTAACACGATTAAAATGTCCTTGAAAATATTCAAAGGAATATAAACGAATTATTTTTTCTCTGTAGCATTTTACATGTCGTTAACTTCGACTAAATAGTCCTTGATTTTACGGGGAAAATCTAACACATTTTGCATCCGTACAAAAAATTCAAGAATTCGTTAAGAGGAAAAAATAACAAATAATGAATAATTATAGATTTTGATTATGCAATGGAAAAAAAGGGGAAAAAGAAATAAATAAAAATACTTGCGTAGATAGCATTTCAAATTTCGTAGGTTAGTAAGATAAAGATCATGACTCAGATTTCGAGTCATGAATATAAAAGGTCAACTTTATTTCTTTTTTTTATCTTAGAATTATGTAAGATAATTGGACTTTTACTTAAATTCGTGTTTTTAATTAACTTTTGTAGTTGAAAGTGTTACAAGCAGCGTTCTTTAATATTAATATATGTCTTGCGAGGAAATGTGTACATGTTATCGATGAGTCAGTTTTGGAATATTTTCCAAGAGAGGTGGGAGATGTTAAATAAAGTAAAGGTTCTGGTTTCGGTTTTTATTTCTAAGCAGAAAAGTTGATAATATACATTTTTGGCAAGCTGGCGATAATATATATATATATATATATATATATATATATATATATATATATACGACAAATTAAATTTTCGCTTGTAAAATGAGAATTTTTTTTTTCAAATAAATATACAGTCCTGGGGAAAGAAGTGATCACCCCCCCCCCTACTAATTCTGTTGCAAATAACCGTATAAAAAAGAGATAGGTGCCAATTGTCAGGAAATAATGTCTACTTTTTAATGCTATGCATAAAGTATCCATCGGGAGACGTATGCATATTAAAAATTGCACCAACATTCTTTTATTTTTTTTTTAAGTAACACTAATGGCGGCTCGTAAATAGGCACTGTGGAAGGTGAAACTTCTATTCCATTTCATGGACAACATTCAATATAATGAGTATTTTTCTCTTTAATTATTTCTTTATACTTGTACGGTAAAAGAAAACTTATACCGCCTTCATCTAGAACGAATAAGTATTCATTTTCTAGTTCCCTAAACTAGAAATATAGATTTCCGACTTATGCTAATAAGGTAAACAAATAAACTGAATAGACGAAATGATTGAGATATAGGCGATGAAACGATACATTATATTATGAATCGTTTGAATTGCGAGAAATTATCACTTGGTTTCTAGAATAAATTCATAAACTAGAATTATAGTTACTAAAACTAACTTCTTGTGTTCACATTTATTTGCAGAGATTTTTAAATAATTTTTGACAACGATAATATAGGTAAACGCTCTTGAATTTTAATAGGAGAGACAAGAACACAGCAAGAGGAACTAGAATTTATAAGGATGACATGGAACTATTTTTTCTAGAGCCACAATTTAGTTCCTAGATGCCAGTGGCAGAATTTTTTCTCAGTGTACATTACATAATACTAAAGCTTAAGGTCAGTAGCTGTCCACTAGTTCATGAAAAATTACAAAAATACTTATATGAAAGTGTGCGCTTTACAGTTACAGTAAGACTATGTTTGACTATTATGCGAGGGGCACACACCCGAAACGAAAAGCAAGATAGGTACTGCAGCTTTTACAGTTCCAATTCTAATAGCATTTTTTCTGCTAGAGCTACAGTATATTAAGAGAATTTTCGAAGCACGGTGTAAAATTTTATTTAGAGTAGATTAGCAAAATTGTGCTGCATATTTCTTTGTAAGACTATGTTTGAATAAATTTCCCCCTTTTTTATGTAAAAAAACTCGTGTTAAAACTTTTCTTAAAAAAATTCGAATTTTTGTTTTGAAAGGAACAGCAGAGATATATCAAACTAGATATAGAAATATTTCTATCTAGTGTTTTCTTATTGGATATTGCGTAAATTGTTAATGTTGAAAATTGGTTTCAAAACATACATATTTTTATCAGATTTTCTTGAAAATATTGAGTATTTACGCTGCAATTTATTTAACCACAGTTTATAAAAATTTTAACTTTTTTTAAGCCATCATAAATTTCAGAGGAAGTTCTTTCTAATGATAGTTTGTAAATTCTCCAAGAGAAATGTACACATTTTTTACACAGTATTAAACTAATAACGGTTGAACATTTTTCTGAAGCAGCGCCCCCTCAATTTTTAACAAAGCGTCGCCCCACGTTTGACACTTTATTTGAGTTCCTTGGATCAAATCATCCCAAAAAAGTATATCTACCCTATATATATATAATCCTAATGAAACGAATTTATGAAACGATTTTGTGAAACGGTTTTATGAAACGATTTTATGAAACAACTGATTAAACGACTGATTTTATTTTACAGTTATTCCTCCTAGAATATGGAACGTTGACCGATCAAATTAACAGCAGTTATTCGCATTGTTCCGAGGATGTCAAAAGTGGTCTTAGAATTTTAAAATATTAATTAGTTTTCAAGATATTAATTTTTTTCTAATTTTTAATGACATTTCTGTAATGATGGCAACTAAATTTTCCATTTTTGGGAATAAAAGAGGGAAAAGGGAAAGCGATAGGGATTATCAAATTTATTTTTTTTCGTCGTCATTTTCAAATTGAGATGGAAAATTGAAATTATCTTTTATCTGAATAGATAGTGAAAGTAATATTGTGATTGAATTATGTTTTTCAAGAAAATTTGAAGAAATAAAAAATTATTTTCACGTATTTTATCTTCACGAATCAGTTTATTTTAGAAAGCCAAAAATCGTTTGTCATCTTTGAACATTGACATAAATTCAGCTACTTTCAATTTTTCTTTTATCCAAGGACGTTTTACCAAAATAAACACATTTGAGCTCCTTGCATTTAAGTAAAGATCTTATTGTCCCCTACTTACAGGGAATTAATTTAAAGAAGATATCCAGTTCCTCAAGTAATTATTTCTTATAGATCGCGATTAAAACTTCTCAAAAAGGCGCTTAAAGCTGAAATGGTTTAGCTAGAAAAATAAAATTTTCTAAGCATTTATTTTAATTTATAAACTGAAAATATGTTGAATAAATTTGTCCAAATGACGTCATTTATGTAAACGCTTTTGTGGATATCAGAGAAATACCATTAAAATTGAAAACAAATTAATATTTCAATAATATTACTTTTTTAATATTTTAAATTTAGAAATTTTAAGAGTTATTATGAGACCTTTGGAACCATTCGGATATCTGAAACGAATATATGAAATAATAATTGCAAAACTGAATGCAAAGAGAATAAAATTTCCTCCTTGGTTTTCTTTTCAATTTTAATGAGAAAATGACTACATTTACTCTTTTCTCTCTTTCACCCACAAAAAGGGGGGGGAAATGTTGCCGTTCGTCGAGATATAGATCAAACGGATGTATATGTTCAATTAGAATATCAAATTGAATATTTCAATTCGTTAAATTTTCCTGGATTCCCTGTACATAAATTACAACTGAAAATAAGATCCGTTGTCATGCTTATTTGAAATCTGAGTATTAAGAATGGCCTCTGTAATGGAACGAGATTACAAATAGTAAAATTGCATAAGTATTTTATAGCCGGTAAAATCATGACTGGGGATCACTCTGGAAAAGTCATGACTTCTTCCTCGTGTTAATCTGGATACAGGGAAGCGTAACGCAAGTAGATTGCCATTTATACTGCACAGAAGAAAATTTCCTGTAAGCATTTGCTATTACTATAAACAAATCACAAGGGCACAGTTTTGACCGTGTTGTAATATACGTGGATAGACCATTGTTTAGCCATGGTCAGTTATATGTTGCCTTATCCAGATACCGATCAAAAAGTGGCATAAAAATTCAATGCTCTGGGGCTATCACAAATGTTGTTTGGAAAGCTATATTGTAAGTATATATTTTGTAAAATAAATGAGTGTTAGTTTTAATGTGTATTGGTGTATTATAAAAAATAAAATGCAATAACAATAAAAAAGTGAACAGCACAGGATTTCTGTATTGTGAAGCACGTATTGGTACGGGGGTTGGTGCACGAAGGGTGCAGGGGGCAGAGCCCCCTAGTAGTTTATTTATTTTTCTTGAATTTTCATAGTTAAAAGGTTAAAAATTTGAGGGTGCTACTTTAAATCCACGTCAGAAAATTTAATTTATATCTTCTCAAAAAATCATCCGATTGAAATGTTCATTTTTTAATGAGATACAATTAATGGATCCAAATATAATCTAGGCATTTTGTTAATTCAAAAAAATATTTTTATTTATGTAAATGATTAATAAATTCATATTATAAATTTAGAAATTATGACTTACATTGATTTTTACATAAAAAGAATCAGCGTCATCAAAAACACGACTATGTGCTTTTAGAGTTCATTCCTATCATTATAATTTTTTATGTTATGGTAAAAGTTTTTTTTTTCATTTTTTATGGTCTAAGGAGACTATCTCCTGTTATTGTATCACAGAAAAGAAGATCTTTAGACATCAGCCAAAAAAATCCCAAATATTTTTTTTATATGTCGTTTGTTTATTTTAAATTTTAAATTTCTTTTAATTTCTTTCGGTCATTATTTGAACGCTTTCCCGGTACTTTTCCCTGAAAGTTATACATTTTATTTTTCTAAATTTATGGATAAACCCCAACGCATTTTCAACTAACTCTATGAAGATTTAAGAAAAAGTGCATAAACTATGTACTTTTCTGGTCTGCTATAATCCAAGGAGCATAAATAAAATGTCAAAAGTCGGTATTACTATTTGAATAATGAAAGTTGGTGCAATTTTTAATATGTAGACCGCCCACGAAGCATAATTTACGCATAACATTAAACAGTAGACATTATTTCCGGTCGATTGCTACATTTGTTTCTTTTATGCCATTAGTTTCAACATAATTAGTAGAGGGTGATCACTTTATTTTCCCAGGACTGTATAGTATGAAAAAAGAAATCTCCTTTCATAAGGGTTCCTATTTTCACTGATGAAGTAGAATTCTAAATAGTACTTTTTTCTTCGTTATAACTCGTTCACTTTTTAGCATTTTTTTTTTCTTTTTTGTATAATGAGCTTGTTGCGGAAAAAAATCTTTCTTATTGGTCAATTTTGTCTAGGAGGATGGAGGGAGTGGGCCCGAATAATATTTTTAAAAGTGTAACACTTTTTGAAAATTAATGGGACTTTTTCATTAACAAATTATTATTTCCTACCTTATTTTGAACACCTTTGCAATTTATATTGCACACTTATCTTCAACAGGTAAAAAATTAAAGTGCGTTTCAATTTTTTTGGAACATCCAGTATATTAGATTAACACGTGTATGGTACAGCTACCCACCAATTTCAAACGATAGATAAAAGTGTGAAATAGCCTTCTAAATTTCATGGCATACGTTAAATCTGAAAAAAAAAATCATTTTATTTCCGAGTGTTTTCTCAAAATTAAATACCTAAATGAATTTCTAATACAGCTTCCGTATAATGGGACAGTCATTTTTTACGTATGCATCATATCTATCGTTTCTATCTTATATATTACATATTTGCTTCAGAACATTTTATACACATGTAAAAAAAAATAACATTGATGCAATTTTTCCAAGATTAAAAAAAAAAAAAGTTGAAGTAAGATAAAACCGTCTGAGCCACACAGCTCTCAGAATTTAAAAAAAAAAAAATGTCTTTTAAATGAAATGACAGTACCAAAATAATTTCATGATATAACTTTTATATATGCATAAGAAATTAACATATGTGAAATCAGCGTGATGCAATTTGTTGAAGATTTTGAAAAATCGACGGAAGAATTATTCAAAATATGCAAAATGTGCAAAACGCCGTCACTTATAAAGTTACTCTAAAAAACAACAAATTTTAACTCTATGTTTATAAAGTGCATATTCTGAAATCAATAAAAGAAAATAAAAATAAAATAAAAATAGTTTCATAAGCTAAAATTAGCCTTTATCAGACCCTGGCATGCGGCTATACGAAAGTATCGCTTTTAATAAATTTCAAAACTCTATTTCAATTTATTAATGATATTTTTCATATAAAAATGTTTTTTGGTGTTGTTACAGTTATTTTGCATTTTTAACAAGATGGTGGAATGTCGTATCAGTTTACAACAAAAAATCTAAATTTGATTTGTTTATCAAAGAACGCGAACTAATAAAAATTCTTTTAAAGCATCAGTCAAGGATTAGGGAAATATATAAGCTTTCATTTAAAAAAAGAGAGAGAGAGGGAGAGAAGGGGGGGGGGCATGGCAATCGGCTCATCCGTTGCCAATATATTTCAGGTTCATAAAATAAGTTAAATATAAACCACAGAGAACTAAAGTAAATAAATAAGTTAAATAGTTGCATCAGTCAAGGATCAGAGAAATATATAAGTTTTCATTTTAAAAAAGAGAGAGAGAGAGAGGGGGGGGGGGAGTGCAAGGAAATCGTCTCATTCGTTGTCAAGATATTTCAGGTTCATAAAATAAGTTAAATATAAACCCCATAGAACTAATGTAAATACATAAGTTAAATAGTTGCATCAGTCAAGATTAGGGAAATATATAAGCTTTCATTTAAAAAAAAGAGAGAGAGAGGCAAGGAAATCGTCTCATCCGTTGCCAAGATATTTCAGATTCATAAAATAAGTTAAATGTAAGCCACAGATAACTAATGTAAATACACAAGTTAAATAGTTGCATCAGTCAAGGATCAGAGAAATATATAAGCTTTCATTTAAAAAAAAGAGAGAGAGAGGCAAGGAAATCGTCTCATCCGTTGCCAAGATATTTCACGTTCATAAAATAAGTTAAATATAAGCCACATATTACTAATGTAAATACACAAGTTAAATAGTTGCTTCAGTCAAGGATCAGAGAAATATAAAAGCTTTCATTTAAAAAGAGAGAGAGAGAGAGAGGCAAGGAAATCGTCTCATCCGTTGCCAAGATATTTCAGGTTCATAAAATAAGTTAAATATAAGCCACAGTTTACTAATGTAAATACACAAGTTAAATAGTTGCATCAGTCAAGGATCAGAGAAATATAAAAGCTTTCATTTAAAGAGAGAGAGAGAGAGGCAAGGAAATCGTCTCATCCGTTGCCAAGATATTTCAGGTTCATAAAATAAGTTAAATATAAGCCATAGAGAACTAAAGTAAATAAATTAGTTAAATAGTTGCATCAGTCAAGGATCAGAGAAATATAAAAGCTTTCATTTAAAGAGAGAGAGAGGCAAGGAAATCGTCTCATCCGTTGCCAAGATATTTCAGGTTCATAAAATAAGTTAAATATAAGCCACAGAGAACTAAAGTAAATAAATTAGTTAAATAGTTGCATCAGTCAAGGATCAGGGATCTATATAAGCTTTCATTTAAAAAAAGAGAGAGGGATAGGCAAGGAAATCGGCTCATCCTTTGCCAAGATATTTCATGTGCTGATTTAAATAACGTTGTTTCGAGAAAACGCGTTTAAAGTAACTTTTTAATCATTGGTTACATGGGGAATACACGACATGTTTTTAGTCATAACAAGTTTAATTATAGGAATATCTTTGTGCGGTTTGTTTTTAAAAGTGTAGAAAATATTGCTCTTTTATTTACTTTTTTTTCTAAAAATTAAAATTTCTGAAGATTAAGTTTTATGTCCCCTTAAGTTCTTAAACCCCTTCTCCTTCCCGGGAGTTAATGATCACGTTGCTAAAGGAATTTGTGATTAATGCATCGTGCAAATTACTGCACACGCATGTACTTCTCTCATTATTTAAAAATCCTACTGAAAAGAAAAGTAAAAATTCTGGACAATGCGAAAGATAATTTGGAATTCACAGGAAATACTTTCCTCAAGAGATTTTCAAGGAACTGGTAAAACTTCAAATTGATTTTCAAGGAAAAATAATGTTCATAAAGCAGTTTAAGAAAATATGATATGCTCTCTTGCTAAATTTTTATTGTTTTTATTATTAATTTTTCGCTTTATAATAAGAAGAAATGATAAAAAAATAAAAGAAAAGAAAAGAAAATTCAATTTTTAATTCAGTTTCTAGCATTTTTCATTTACCCGTAAAATAGAATTTTGAATTACAATCAATTGCTTCCTGTTGCCAATTTTTTTCCGACTGTTGCGTTCCAAAAATCGACTTAAAACTTCGAATTTGACAAAATTTTCTGGAAAATCATTTGTCTTTATAAGGAAATAGAATTGTCATTCGATTACTTGGCCTACAGAGGAATGAAAATTATTTGTTATTGTGGCCCAAAATAACGTTTTGAATTTAAGTAGTTTCATTTCAAATAGGCAATATATTTTCTTACGGAAACTAAAACATTTATATGAAAAAGGTATTGACTATTTACTGAAGATAAACATCGACCTAGTAAAAACTAGAAAGGCCTTTTTCACCAAATGTCTCTTCCTTATTCAAGTTCCCCATAACTTTGTGGAGCCTTATAAGGCATTGCTGATAGCAGCACGGTCGGTGGGCGACCTAAGTTAGTAGAATCATTCGTAGGAGGCGAAGATTGCAAGTGGTCGTAAATTGCGCAACGTTTGTTACGTAAGTTAGCCGTTTCAACATCCGCATATCCGTTCTGTAAGGCAATGCGCGGGATCATAATTAGGAGAGAGGGATAGCGAAAAGAGAAACGGAAGGAGTTAGCACTTGCCATCAATTGAATAGCTGGCGTGATAATCAGCCACTAATTTCATTGTAGATTGCGATGAATGGAAAAGTTGTTATAGAGTAATAAAACCTTCTAAACTTATTATCGACGAAGGAAGAATTATGCTTTGAGACCTGAGTGCAGTTTTTTTTTAATTCACTAATCAATAATTTAAATTTTTTGTTTCCCTATTTTTCCCCCTTTATATTTGATTTTCATTATTTATTCTTTTTTTTTTTTTACTTTGAGAAAGAGTAGTTAATAGTGACAAACCATTTTAAATGCATTATCACTGAAGGTAAAATTATATTCTAAGAGTTGAATACAATGTGATTACTACATTATATAATAGTTCAGGATTCTTTAATTCATTTATCAATAACCTAAAAAGAAATTTCATTTTTATTTATTTTTATTTGTTTTTGTTTATTTATTTGTTGCTTTGAAAAAAATAATATTAACTTTTTCAGGAGATTATACATACTCCTAGTTGTAAAATTAGACATATGTATATTGAATATATATGTGTGAATGGATAATTGTAGTGCTTAATTAGTTTTATAGTTGCAACACCATCTTCTATTTCATCTTCATGAATTTTAAATTTTCATCGAAAACTTAGAGTGAATTTTATAAATGTATAAATGGTTTACCGATTTTACATGTATGGACGCATTTTTCATATGCTGCATTAATATGTTAATTCTTTTTGTTTCAGTTAATAAAAGCATATTTTCCATCAATTAAATGGTTGCTGTAATAATCAGCCAGTAATTTCTATATCATGGTAAATTGGAATGAATAGAAAAGCATTTAAGGAGTAATAAAACCTTTCTAAACTTATTATCACTGAAGGAAGAATAACGCTTTGTGACCTGAGTGCAGTTTGCTTGCTGGATTATATGATAGTTTTGGAGTCTTTATTCATTTTTAAAAATTTTTTAAAAAAAATGTTTAATTTTTTTTAACATCTTTTCTTTTGCTTTTATTTATTTGTTTGTTTCTTTGAATAAACATAAAATCGCTGAAGGAAGCGTTATGCTTTAAGACTCTGAGTGAAGTTTGATTTCTACATTATATGACAATTTTGGATTCTTTACAATAATTTAAGAAGAAATGTAAGAATTTTCATTATCAATAATAATAATTAAAATTATTTTCTTATTGAATCTCATGCTGTTCTTCCCAATCATGTTATCTAATTGTAATTATTCCTTCTTGAAATTTATTTTCAGTAATTTATATTGCCGGATGATTAGCTCGTAAACAATTTTTTTTTCTATTTTAGAAGCACATTACTCCAATAGACCACTTCACTCAAGCGTAATAAATTTAATAAAGAATCAAAATTTATACCTATATCTCTAAAAACGCATCGTTTAAATTCTATCCATTTTTCATAGCATTGTAAATGTTCAGTACTTCGTTTATGCTACTTTCAGACGCTTTCAAACGCCATCTATGATTTATTTCTCTATTTGCGAAACTAAAAATTTCACTACAAAATATTTACAGCAAAAACAAGAATTCCGTATCCAAGTTAGTTAAATGTAAATTATGTAAGTTTATAAAAATACTTCGCTAGAGAGAATTCCCTTTTGGATGATCAAATTTGCTGCTTTGTACGAAAATAATATTTCGATTTTAGAAATGTAAATAATGGTTTATTATGCGTAGTTATACAGTCGAATATGATAATCCACATGTTTATAAGACAGTGAAAACCTCAAAGTTTGTGCCTTATACAAATGTTCATCGTTAATCTGAAAATGTTTGTGAGCATGTTTACGTCAATGAAACCAAGCGCAGTCATTTTAGTTCAGGAATGGATTTCTGAAGCGGCAGACTGTAAACCTGATCTTTAACAAAGTTAGACCTCGGTTAACTCAATTTCAATTAACTGAAATCTAGGGGTGAAAGGTCTGATGATCGCAGTGGCCATAGAATCACGTCTGCGACCAATCCAGACTTGGACTACATATAGTACTGAGGTAACAAGTATATCAGCAAACTTAGGATACATTACTAATCTGTCGTTGAATTAGTACCTTACAATTAATATTTCGCAAATAATCCAATTATGAAATTGTCCAACTAATTTGTGTTCACCATGTATAACCACATAATATTATATATTAAAGCTTAAAATTTAAAATTATCTAAAATAATTTGAATTTTTCTTGACACGAACAATTTGAAATTTTTTTTGACACGTTCATGTTCAAGTTGTAAATTTCCAACTGGACGAAAAATGTCCGGGCCAGGATTCGAACCTGGGATCGCTTGGCTGAAGCCGCCACGCTCTACCACTGAGCTATCCCGGTCGAATCTGGAGGGCATAATTCATCCAGTTAACCTTATTGATCGAAGCATCTGGTCTGATATTTTAATCAGCTCAACAGAAAAGATCGCAGGTAATGGAACTCCAGTAAACGCTGGATACGGAATACACTAGATTATTTTTTAACACAATTATTTCAAATTGGTAAAGTAATCATACAAGTTGTAAATTTCCAACTGGACGAAAAATGTCCGGGCCAGGATTCGAACCTGGGATCGCTTGGCTGAAGCCGCCACGCTCTTGGAAATTTACAACTTGTATGATTACTTTACCAATTTGAAATAATTGTGTTAAAAAATAATCTAGACGTTCATGTTCATTTAAATTTAAAAAAGTATGCGTCAATATGATCATAAATGTTGAAAAATTCTATTTTGTTGGTGTTTTTAATACATATGAATATTCGATTTTCATTTAAGTTTCTCATTTCTTTTTTTCTTTTTTAGAAGTGTCCACTGAGCCCAGTGGTCAGCATGCTGGCCACATAATAAAAAGTATGGACGGATGTTCGCGGGTTCGAAACCAGCGCGGTCTGGGCAGGGTTTTCCTTGAACGATAATTCTGGTCACTTTCTCTTCAAAAGTTTTCCCCGAAAGCACCCTTCTTATAATAAAATATTGCTTTTAAAAAAAGTTTTGCAATTTGATAAAAATAGTTTTTCTAATTTCTAGAGATAAGAAAATGTAGTTTTCAAAAAAGTGGCAAATGGAATATGTGGAAGTGCGTTAATTTCGGAAATGTCTACTCTTCCTTACACTCTCGGTGTCAAATTTGAAAATAATTTTTTCCCTGAGCTGCAATTCTCATCGCAATACATGCATTATTTAAATTCATATTATTTTACAGGTTAAACGGAGTTTTAAAATATTGAGTAATGGTAATACTTTCAAGGTTTATCTTAAGAATAATCAACTGAAGACACAATTGTACATACAATAATTAAGTTTTTTTTACATCATGTTCCAATAATCATCTTTTTTAGAATTTAAAATCCAGATAGCCAGAGGATTCAGAAAGATTCTACTATTTCTATAGAGCATCGGGATTTAAACATGTTAAAGTATTTTTTCCATTGGTTTTAATTTCGATATTTAGAGTTATTTGTAAGAACGACACAGTTTAACGATGTTATTATGAGATATTATACCATTTTCACGTTATAACGGAGTCTTTTAGAGACAATTGTACTCTATTAAATTACCAACATCGAATTTAAGTGCTAATTATATGTTGTCGTTTATCTCCATAATTTTTGTTTCAGAATATACAAATAAAAGAAATTGGGTATTAATTCAGTCTAAGAAATGAAGCTGACCATTTATTTATTGATTTAAAAAAATCTTCAAAAGAAGTTTACATTTTCATACTGGCAATTTTACATCACACATTTTTTTCAATTAAAATTTGATGAACTAAGAAAGAAAGAAAAAGAAAGAAAACGGGACGAAATGGGACAATACAACCTTGAAATAAGATTCAAAATCAATCAGATAGCAGAGAGGGTAATCACTCCGAGAAGTTTTACCCAATTTCAGTAAAAAGTAGAACACATATGACGTAACATACTTTGCTTTAAAAAAAGCAAGAAAAGATAAAATGAAAATGAAAAAAAAAAATGCAACACAAAATTTTTGCTTGTTACAACCGATTTGTCTGTAATGCTGTTTTGTTTGTTTGTTTGTTTGTTTGTTTCATTAGACATCCAGTAAACGAGTTTGACTGGCATATGTTTCTTTTCTTATGTAAAAAAAAAAAGCTACTTCAGAAGAAAACTATAATCTGGCTTTTGAATATAAAAATCTAAATATAACTTTTTTTCTGAAAATGCATATTTTACAGACATATTTGACTAGGGGCTGACTTAACAGAGCCGACGGGGCAGTCGTCCCCGCGATCTCTTGTGTACGAGGGAAAATATATATGTTCGTCCCCATGCTCCCCTACTTCACAAAGTTCTGATTTTTAAGTGCAAAATACATTTTTTCCTCTTGATTTTCAGTTTAAATTACAACTCACGTTGTTACATTCAGGTTCCCTCAATTCCGAAAATTCTCATCGTTAAAAATGTTTTTTCCTTTACACACGGGATAGCGGGATGTAATTTGCAGAATTCTGAGGAGCGAAGAAGAGTCAACTGAGATCGGCGATCGTTCTCTTTCTATATCTATCCCCTTTTACCTGAAGGTAAGTGATACCACTGCTCAAATGGAAATGCAAGTTCATATAATGTAATAAACGTCCAACTTTTATCTTTTAATCGGGTTCAAAGTGCAGTTTCCTCCTGTGAATTCGTTTTGCTTTGCCCCAGTAAAGCTACGTTTATATCTGGATTTCACCAATCCCTGACAAAAACTCGTAAGTCATTCCTTTGTCCTTTCTGTTCCAAAGGTTCTGTGGTCATCAACAAAAGAAAGAGGCAATGATAAACATGTCAGGGATCGCCTCTTCTGACCTCTAGATAAGCTTCTGAAGACTGACCACATGAAAAGAGCCCCTGACCAAATGAAAGATACCGCTTAGCAAAAACGTAGTCTGTTTTAACCTTTGAAAATATTGTATGTTTTTCAATGTAAACTAATGATAGTAAATGCAATGTCAAACAGGAAACCAAAAGCTCTTTCTAACCAAATAAAATTAAAAGATGCAGTACAGCATTAGATAGTGCATTTAATTATACATTTTATTTCCCCCAAAAAATGTAGAAATATGAAAAGTAAAAATGCTTTTAAAAATTCATTAAAACATGATGCTAAATATCTTTTTTTTTTTCATCCATAAAGAAAAACAGTACTAATAATAAGATAGCCCATAATAAAATACTGAATTTTTCTTCCTGTAGGTTAACATAAAACGACGAAGTGAAATATTTATTAAAATGATTCGGTAAATTATTAAAATTTTCCTGAAGAAAATATCGACAGTAATTTTCACGATATGGACAAAAGTCACACTGGATAAAAATCTTACTGGATAACCAATTAAGCCATCTGGGATGACATCCAGTAAATTTTTCACTAATATACGTTGGCAATGCTTCTTTTGTAGTGCCATTTAAATATTTATGGCATAGTTTCAGTCCTGCTGTAAATTTAATTGGAAATTTAGATATATTATCCGATGCTGGGAACTTATTCGTCTCATGTACGTCACTGAATAGTGTGCTCATGTTGACATTCCATCCTGAGCTGCGAAGTTGCAGCCTTGCCAACGTATATTAAGGAAAAATGCCAGACTGGATGTCGTCCGGATGACTTAATTGATAAAGCACTTGGTGCGCTTTACCAAGGTATCTGCGTTCGATCCCCGGTCTGGACACATTTTCCCCTCAAGTTGGTTGTACGCTGTTTAGCAAAGTGAAAATAAATTCACATCCTTTGTAGTGCCATCTAAAGATTTATGGCATAGTATCAGTCCTGCTGTAAATTTAATTGGAAATTTAGATATATTATCCGATGCTGGGAACTTATTCGTCTCATTTACGCCACTTAATAGTGTGCTCATGTTGACATGCCATCTTGCTCTGCAAAGCTGCAGCCTTGCCAACGTATATTAGTGAAAAAGGCCAGACTGGATGTCGTCCGGATGGCTTAATTGGTAAGCACTTGGTGCGCTGTACCAAGATATCTGGGTTCAATCCCCGGTCTGGACACAATTTTCACTCTGTTAGTTGTACGCTGCTTAGCAAAGTGAAAAAAAATTCACATTGTTTGTAGTGCCATTTAAATATTTATGGTGTAGTTTCAGTCCTGCTGAAATTTTAATTGGAAATTTATGCACATTTAAAATTGCTTTTGCATATGTACTACTTCATTTCAATGAGGCCACTTCTTATGCATTGGAGTTTTTTTTTGTGGTTATAAAAGACTAGTCTATACAGTAGCCTACGGAATGTCTCTCAGAGGGCAGTTTGGGCACCACCCCCTGAATAGGCGAAATTTTTTCAGCGTTTGTACGGTCCCT
This sequence comes from Maratus michaelseni, assembly GCA_963931845.1. Lineage (NCBI taxonomy): Eukaryota > Metazoa > Arthropoda > Arachnida > Araneae > Salticidae > Maratus > Maratus michaelseni. The sequence continues at coordinate 258,806,021 of OZ007599.1, forward strand.
CGAATTTATACACGAATAATTTCTAAAAGTTTTTTCCCATATTTTTCTGAGATCAAATAAGTCAGGGAAACTTTTAGAAATTACTGGTGTGCAAATTTAGGGAGCTGTACAAACGCTTAAAAAAATCCACCTACGACAGCCGTCTTGTTTGTGTCAGCGCCTAGGCCTAGTATGGTTTAGGATTAGGATGTAGTTAATTTAATTTATTTGACTTAAAATAGATGCTGTAAAATTAAATTATCCATGCAACTGTCAAAGTAAATAAAAATGTAACTAATTGCTAATTAGTTAATTATCTAATTTTTTAAGTAGTTTTTAAAAGGTGGAATTATTTTAACACATTATGGGGAGTTCACCCCCCATTAAGTCATAAATCAACAATGAATCTCGCCCCCATAGGGAAAAACAAAAAAAGGAACCCATGAATACCTGTATTTATTTCTACCAGTGAATTGTTTTAAAAATTTATGTGGAAAATGTAATCAATCGACGTCAAACATATATCACACACACAAAAAAAAAAAAAAAAATCTCAGAGGCTAAAACAAGACACATGTTAAAGAAGGAATGTTTCGAAATACGCCCTTTTCAAAAAGAGAACTAGGTCTACAGATTACTTATCTTTTTTATAACGTCTGGTTGTCTTTCCAACCAAATCTGTCTGTATTAAGATAAAGAAGATGTTGAAAAATATCAAAAGCGTCCAAATTTATTAAAGCGAATAAATAAATAAATAAATAAAATCCTCTGAAAGTCACTGTTTAATGAATTTTTCGGATCGACTTCAATCTAGTTTGTAAGTCTATTTTGTTAACTCTGAACTAGTTTTTTTTTCTTTTTCTTTTAATTGCACCTTTAATTAGAGATTCAAAACATTCCATGCGATTTCATTTCTTTCCGAACCTTTTCATATTTCAAGATAATAATAATGGTTTAATTTCACAAACCTGTGTACGCTTTTCAAAAGCAGGAAATTAGCATGAGAAATCTAAACTCTGAAATGTAACATAGCATAAAAGGTTGACCAGTTGAGAAATGCTGTCTCGTTAGTGATAATATTCAAATAATTTTAATAACATTTAACAACAACAACAACAATAATAAAGAATACGGAAATTTTTACTCTTACGTAAGATGAAATTATATTAAGAAAACAATTAATTTTGAATAGTTTAAAATGCACATGGAGTACTTTGAAATATGACTATATTACATGCATTATTTTCGCCCACATAATTACTATACCTTATACTTCTAATCATTCATATGCTTCTTTAATAATGCTTATTATGTTTCTTGGTATGATGGATAATTTAACTGTAAATTGTAAAATGAAAATTCTTAATTTGAACATCTCTTCTCTTCAGGATGAAAGAACCAGTGATAATATAAAATGTATTTAAATAATCAAAATAATAAAAGTTCACATAATTTAGAAGTTGAATTTGAATGGGTGACTTTATTTAAGCTGAAGAGAAAGATGCGAGGGACGAGGCCAGAGCGTATATGGTATGCAGGGATAGGGATACATTTCTTCATTGAAATTTACCTTTGTGAACCTGGAATAACCTGGGTTGTGGACCTGAATAAATATATGCCAGATTTCTTAACCCTTTCCAGCACAGTGGCCCCTCTCCGGGCACACCTAATTTTAATTCCAAACTTGCATAGGGCACCAAGAATATTTTAATAAAATTTTATTTCTATAATGAAAGCTTAAAATAAGGAGTTCGCATTTTCTAAAAAAGTCGTTTGTAAATTCCGGTGTCAGTCAGCAATTTCTCATTTTACGAACAGACCTTGTCTGTGCCGGAATGGGTTAAGTATCTTGTGAAAGTCATTTCATATTTTTAAAGCAAATTTCTTTAAAAAGTGTCGCATCAATAATGAATACAAACTCTCTAGTATACTAAGAATCATAGGTTGTATGATTTATGTCCTAACCAAAGGGAAAAAAAATTCACATTGTTTGTAGTGCCATTTAAATATTTATGGTGTGTATGCTGCAAAAGTTTTAGTACATCAAAACGTAGTTCAAAGTAATGTGAGAAATGCAAATATTTTTTTTCAGGAAGGAATGAAATTTTTCATATAGTTTATTTAAAATTATATTTAACTATTTTTGGTAATCGACATGCAGGTTTGTTTTGGTAACACTACAGCACCGTCCAAAAAATTTTTCAACGTATTTAAAAAATTTCAATCATACAACTGATATAATATTTGAATTTTTATTATTTTTCTTCACAGCTGAAATTATTTATATGTACTTGTTAGTGTTTAGACTAGGGATGTGACGAATAGTGATTTGGCAAAATGGCCGAATACCGAATATTCGGCGGCCAAATACCAACTTTTTTTTTTCAAAAAAGAAAATAACTTTTGATTATATATATAGTTGACACTCAAATAATTGATAGTGAGATATTTTCTGAAATAACCTTTAGCCAAGTAAATTTTACTTGTGAGGAGTTTGTTTCCCTAGTGATGAACAAATTTGCAAGTACGTGTCTATATTCTAAAACCAATCTTCAGTCTTAAATTACAAATTAAATTAAAGCAAGAGTTATGGTTAAAGTAGTAATGTATATTTGTTTAACAAAATCTTTGACAATTGAATCAGCATATATAATATACTACAACAAAAAGTTCTACAACTTACTCAACATGCATTAAAAGCATGCACAGAAAATGATAACAACAATATGAATGAAGGAAGATGTAAATTAAAAATATACAAATAATAATGGCGAATAACTGTACATTTTGTGCAAATAAGACTGAAGGTAACTTCATGAATGTGTCAGACAGTAGACAGCTTGGATTAGAGAAATAAATTGCAAAAAAAAAACGAAAAAACATTATTATCCTGAATTTATTCGGCGAGATATCAGCAATATTCGGCAAGATATCTCGTAACATTCGGCCAACTAGGCTTCAGTATTCGGCTAACCGAATATTCGGAAAAGGCCGAATATTCGTCCCATCTCCCGTCGCTAGTTTAAACGAAAGAAAAGCTTTCTCATGAAGAAGGGATAGTAATATTTCGGAATAAAGCACTTTATAGGTTAAATAGATGCTTTTTTTTCCTTTTAAGGTTTCTTTATATTTCTATATATTTTGATATTTTGTATTGAAATAGAAGTTTCACAAAACAGCATTCGTTTAAATGTTTTGAGTAATTAAAAAATGTTAATATGCAATTTTTTGAAGGAGGACCCATTACGTATGAGTTTTATTTTTTTATAACATTGTCACATTTTAGAAACATTTTTTTTTATAATGAAACATTTTTTTAAATATTTTTTACCCCTTTCATTGTACTATAATAACTATCTAATACATTTTTCGTTTTTATTTCTCTCAGTAGAAAATCCCTCTACTTCTCTTTCTTTCTTTTTCTTTTGTTTCCTTTTTTTTTTCATCTGAACATTATTATATTACGTTTTCTATTACTTAAGATGTTTTGCATGAAAAGAATTATGTAAAAATAATTATAATTATTGAAAAAATGTTGCTGCACCCATGTTTCCTGATAAAATCAGATAAAATACCCTGTTCAAGTAATTTAAAATACTTTTTATTTCTTTTTTGAGTGGTCACTTAGATACCTGTGATAAGATCAATTTTTTTTATTTTATTTTTAAAACCTCAAGCATCAAGTCTTTAAACAAAATACTAGAAGAACATTTATTATAATTATTCACTTCCTGTGTATATTTGCATGTACCGGAAGAATGCATGGAAAATATGAAAAATACGAAACAATGAATAGTATTTAGTTTACGATTCACCTTCTCTTCTCGTGGGTTACAGATTTTTAAATCTCACTTTGTTAACGTGAGCCTCAAGGTAACTTAACATCCCAAGGTAAAAATGTAAATATTCTATTTATCTGCTACCCTCAGTATAATAAGAAAACAACACAGAGGGAGTTGACAGAAAGGAATAAGATTTGGCGCTTTGGTTAGACACACTTAGACATGCAAATAGCTAAGCGACTGATAGTGAATTATAAATCTTATTACTTGAAATGTGCATAAATTAGAGCGATGTGTGATGCTCATAATGCTAACATTCTCTCTTACCATATTCGTGTTCAACAACATAAAGGTCAAAGGATTAAACTGGATATTGAAGGATATTGTTTCAAGTTTGCAAGTAAACTTTTAAATTTTTATTTGCATAGAATAAAACATGAATTTATTTTCAAGTAATAATAAATACTGAAATATGTACTAATTTGGTTGCTTTGTAGATGCATTGTTCATGCATCGCACAGATGCATCTAACCAGAAAGAGACTTGACACCAATTAATACTGAAGAAGCCTGAAAGAAATTTAGTATATTTGTATTTTTATTAGCTGAATATTGGAAAAGACATGCAATCATTAATATATATATATATATATATATTAGATTGAAAATTCAGGCATATAAATAAGAAAAGAAAGAATTTAAAAATTATAATCAAATGTATTAATATATTAAATTTAAACAGGACTTTCAAATCATTATACACTATTTCTTAACAAACATTCAAATTGCTATGTAAACTACAAATAATTTCCAATAGTTTTTGAATCTTAAAACAAAAACATATATGACTCTAAATAAATAAATAAATAAATAAATAATCGCGAATTCGAAGCTTTCAGAAAATGTCTAATTCATAAAAGAAAACTTTTAAAATTACTAATGATAGGAAAAATTTCATTATGGTATATAGCTATTTATATATACATAGCATGCATAAGTATTACCAATCTTTCAAAATTACTTTCAACTCCATTATAATTTGAGGCAAAAGTTAATGAAAAACTTTTCGAGGAGATAGTGTTTAAGGTCAGATTTGAACATTATTTAGCCAAAATGTAGATTTTAAAAACTCGTATTTTAATTATGGGTTATGGAAAATTAATTGTCTAATCTTTTGTAAGAACATCATGGTACGTATATTCACTCTGATACTAAATCAAAAACTTGTAAAGTGTCGGGTTTAATATATGTGAGGCTCTAAACTATACTTTTTTAAGAACATTCTTAAATGGAATGAAATTTAAATGCATAATTTAATACGAAAACTATTTTTTTTACACGTCCATACACGAGGCTTTAGACTTATCTTGTCTAGCTTATGTGTAAAGCCGGCCCTGAACCTAACCGTAGAGAAAAAATGTTCTGAATGGGTCAAAGGGTATAAACGATGAAGCGGAAATGAAAGACCTGAGAAATTAATAAGTGAACTCTCATTAACAAACTAGAGGGTCCCTGCTATTACCAAGCATTTAATCATTCATAAAAGGAACTCCTCATCAAGAACATGATTTACATGGCACATTTGTATACTTGTTTCTTTACAAGTGTTGTCCTCTCTAATTAAATATTTCAAAAGGATTTTTCCCATTATTTGCTTATGTTTATGACTATTCAAACAACCCCATGATTATCAAACTCTGACTAGAGAATTTTCTTTCTAGAAGCAGGCATAGAAAGCTTGAGAGCTAAACCAGGGTGGCTAGTGGTCAGGGGAAAATACAGTCAAAAAAGGTGATAAACACCAGTATATTCTTATAGAAAAATTCATGTTGATTATTTGAATGATTTTTTCTCACAATTGTCCTTATATATGGAACAATTTGGCAGCATATTAACCCTTTCCGGCACAGACAAATTCTGTTCGTAAAATGCGAAATTACTGACTTACAAACGACTTTTTACAAACGACTTTTACGACGGAATTTACAAACGACTTTTTTAGAAAATAAGAACTCCTTATTTTAAGCTTTCATTGTAGATACAACATTTTATTAAAATATTCTTGGTGCCGAATGCAAGTTTGGAATTAAAATTAGGTGTGCCCGGAGTGGGACCACTGTGCCGGAAAGGGTTAAAGAAAATACTCCGGCAAGGTACTTCTACTCATTTCAAAATGTAGTAGACTCTTTGAAATCCGCAACCTTAAAACCAGCTAAAGGTGTTGATAATGTAAACTGTCACATTAAAGTAATGAAAAACTGGTGTGATTACAATAAAAACATAAAAACTTCTTAAAAACACCATAAAATGAGGATTGCGCTAGGTCTTTCGAAGGTAGTTCTTCGTCAGGCGCAAAGAAGACGTGCTACTACTTTGAAGGCAGAAGCAAGTTTGCTTTTAGCGTAAATCCTTATTTTATGGTATTTTTAAAAAGTTTTTATGTTTTTAATGTAAACTGTGTTTCTTATAATAAATAAATAAATAAATTAAATAAATTAAAAATAAATAAATTAATTAAAAATAAATAAATAAATTGATATATTTACATGACAAAATATTTAATTTTATAAATTAAAGCACATTTTTGAAATATAGTAATGAAACATTTTATTTAACAAAACGATAGTTTTCAAGTAGACGTTTTGAGTTGAATCATTTGAAGGCAAAACTTGAAGTAAGAGAAGCTTGTGTGAACAGGAGACGTTAAAATAAATATAATAATTTCTATGCATAATTCATGACCTATTTTATTCTTTTGATTGATCAATCCCTTTCCCATTTTTAAGAGAATAATTTTTACTGTATTTCATAGAAATAATTCTTTAATAAAAAAATAGCATATTAAAAAAAAAAAAATCTAAATCCGCAAAATCTGCGTTCTCAAGCAGTGCGGATTTTACAGAGTGTACTGTACTTCAAATTAGTCAATAGCTATGCTCTCTCTCTCTCTCTAGATTGATACAATATGGGAATATGACATACTAGTGAACACTTGGATACCCACCCACCCAAAAAAAGAAAAAGGGGGGGGGGTTAAAATTCATAAAATTATAGTTTTTTTTTTTTTTTTTTAATCTTTTGCGGAAACGCGCTTGAAGCATGCACTTGCACGACACTCTTCTTACGTTCTAAAATTTTTAATATACCTCCTGACAAATCTTGGTAAGGTATGACATTGATAATACTGTCAATAATATAATAGCTAATACTCAATACTGTCAAAAGATTGCGCTAATGGAATTAAGTTGATTTGTAATATTTATTCTGTATTTCTTCTCGTCACTCCTCTCCAAACCCCCCCCCCCCCTATCAGAACTTATGAGTAACGAAAAAAAAAAGTTGAAAATGAAATGATCCTTTATATACGTATTTTAAACGAAGCTTTTAATAAGGTTCTGCGTCAATTCGTCGCGCACAATAATTAATCGCGGAACAATTCCTCGCTGCATCAATTCGTCGCGGCGGCAACTCATCGCAGCGTCAATTCGTCGTGATGTCAATTCGTCGCGACGTCAATTCGCCGCAACGAAAATGTTTTTGAAGGCTATTATGATAAAATAAAGACAATTTAGTAAAAAAGTTTAATGTAATAAGTTTTTTAGATATAGAGAATTATAACTAACAATTTACATGCGATTATATCTAAAAAACAAATTATCGTTAAATAATTTTACTAAATTATCTTTATTTTATCATCATAGCCTTCAAAAACATTTTCGTTGCGACGAATTGAGGCTGCGATGAGTTTCGCCGCGACGAATTGACGCTGCGATGAATTGTGCGCGACGAATTGACGCGACACCTTTTAATAAATATAGTCATTTAAATAAAATAATAATAATAATAAATATTATTTTTTATGTTAGTTCACAAATTGTCATATTTTAGAAAGTATAAAATATTGTAAAAAGTGTTACTTTTACTGAAAGTTTAATACGACAATAAAGTTTCAGAAAAAAAATTAGTAATGATAGGAGTAAACAGCACCACATACTTAAAAATGTTGTGAAGAAATTTTGAGACAGAATTACCAACTTATCAATCAGTATCCTATCAAACAAACAAACAAACAAACAGGGCCTGATTTTCATTCGCCGCCCCCTTTCATATATTGTCGCAAAAAATTAGTCCTTTTCGATGCTTTTGAATACATATACATATAGAAATACATATGTAGGTAAATATATAATTTGTTTTTATCTTAGCCTACTGTAAAAGTAAAAAACACATTGATTATAATCAGTACAAGGTCAAAACAGATTTAAAATATATTAACTTTACAACAATTGCATACCAAATTTAAAGAGGAAGAGGGGGGACAACGTTATGACCCATTAGGCTGTGACTTCAATTAGTATTTTTTAATGCAGAATTCAGTCAATAATTAAGCAGTTAAAATAAGTGGAGGTGTTTGGCATAGACTTTAAAGTTATTACTTGAACAATAAAAATATTTTTTTTTAATTTTTCTGAAAGTTTATAATATTTTATTTTAAATTTCATAATTTCATATAAGGTATTTACAGAAAAAGTACTATTTAATTAACATTTTGTCACATATAGGTCAATATATGAATATTCTGAAAATGAATTTCACCTGAATACATAAATCTAAAATCGTGTTATGTTTATTCATTGTTACAAGAGAAGTTTTTCTTTTTTTCAGTAAAATGTCTTTTTTCTTCTTTTTTTGAGTAAATGCTCAAGGCCATTAAATATCGTAAGCTGGATCTACACGTAACATGAGAAAATTGTACATAAAAATATGGTTATGAAGTCTTTGCGAAAAAGATATCGCGCTAAATATAAATGTATATACATGAAGGTATTTAAATATAGAGCTGCGTGATATTTATCGAAAGTGGTAGATATTTTAAACATTTTTTTTAAATATATAGAACGATTTCTTTATTGATTTTAAAAATTATTTAACCAA